>CM055909.1:47477217-48085709 GCA_029582155.1 Panopea generosa | reverse complement strand
ATGCCCGGTTTGGGGAACATATACCATGATGACGCTACATCGTTATTGGACATATTCAGCGCGAACACATCGTTCAATTAATATCAAACCTTAGCTTATACATTAATTAGGTAAGAGGTTATTGAACACAGCCCTGATATATCTAGAGTTTGGTGACTATATTAGACTAATAAATTATATCAAGTTTAGTCAAGGTGTCAGCTGAGATTACAGAGATAGTTTTCCGCTTAGAGATGTATTGGTTTTACGAGTAATTGGTATTTAAAAAGGATGTAATACAGATAACTTTAACCTTAACCTTATGTTTGAAAATACACATTACTTTTTTATTTTAAAAAAGCAGAAACGTTTAGCTTTTAACTGAATTTAAAGGAAAAAACGTTTAGAATGAAATTAACTATTTCAACCCGACTACCATGAATCAAACATCTTAGCAAATACAAATGTATGCATATGGGCCTGTTTACGTTATTACGTTATTCAAGAGACTGTACGTATAACAAAATTTAGAATAAATTTATTCAATTTAAACCTGAGTTTATAATTAGTACCTAAGGATAAATTAAGAACATCTTAGCTTAGCTAATCTCTTAGTCTCAGGTGCCCCTGTCTACTGTCCTGAACCCGGCTTCACTAAATATGTTAAACTAGATTTTCATCAATTCAAACAGATCTTTTTTTCTAAATATTAACATAAACTCATTTCACATTGAATGGCCTCGCAGAATTCAATCCATAACAAATATGTCCCTTTGTTCTGTTAAAGAATTACATGTAAAACGACCATTGCAAATGAAGTGATAGCATTTCAAAAAATAAAAGTTGAAAAAATATCTCATTTTGAGATGTTTAATAAAACTGGGGCCAGATATACACATTTTGTGGTTTTTCTCAAAACAATTGTATCATATAATTAGGAATACAGTGCTGTTGATTGATGTTCATTAATGGTTATTAATTCAAGAAAAACAATGTTATACTTTGTTTGATAAACTTGAAATAAATTGTCCTGTACATTTGTTATCAAGGTTAAAAAGGTTGTGAGTAGTGTTAAATTTTAGAGAAATAAATATTAAAAACGTGTTGTAATAAAAATGATACAAATGTGTTGTTATTATTAACATTCAAACCTGTCTTAAGCAGCCAGTCAATGGAATGAGCAAAAATGGTCTTTTAAGACAGAGTGTTGCTTAATACAGCTCTGAAAGCATATAAATGAGTTATAGCAAATATGGGTGCTTAAGACAAGTGGCTGCTCAATAGAGGTGGCTGCTTACATAAGTTTGACCGTGTTTTAATTGTTTAATAGTAGATAGAAAATTAGGAACTAGCGGAGGATTAGTTTTTATATACTATGGACACCCATTAGGACACACCATTAGGACATCTGGATGCAAAGAGCTTAACAATTCAAAATTCAAGAATCGGGTGTTGAGTTGTTCACATCAATAAATCAGCCTTATTATTTACATATATAGAAGCACTCGTATTGGCAATACAAATGATGAGGGATCGCTTGATCTTCTAGGAGAAATTGACGCTGGTCCGGGTATCACTCAATTGTTGATCATGGGGGATTTCTATCTCAAATTTCTTTTAATGGAAACTGTTAAATGTTGAAGGAGATAAACATTAAGACAACTTGTGATACTGAGTGTCGGTGGGAAACATGTTTATCTGTTACTCCTTATATTGCTGTTGCCGTATTGTTATCCCAAGGTGTGGAATAAGTAGAGGGGATAAGCATCCATGACTTTAATCAAGTATGAAAAACTATAGAAAAAAATTATTTTTTCACGAAATAAACTCGTAGTAAACTTCAATATATTGAAGCAAAGATTGATTGATTGATTGATTGATTGAATGAATATTTAGCATAATTTTATGCTATCGAGGGCTAACAGACGATCAGTTAATCTAACCACTGTTTCCTGGGATCAACCATTACTCGAGCACACGCCATCTCCGCAAGTAACTGATAACTTTCCCACTTGAATCACCGATGAGAGACGAATGATAATGAGACACAATGTCGTATATCAATCATCACAGAGACGGGAGTTCGAACTCACGACCCCTGAATTGATAGTCAGACGCGTAACCGACTGAGCTTATCAGGCCCGGCTATGAAGCAAAGAATATAACCACTACAAAGGCAAAATATGTTAGGATCAATTACCTGACAAGTACCTCGTGATAGTTTGAATCCGAACTACTTACGGTTCATCAGATCCAGAAGGAAATCCAGTCTACACATTAATAACTGGATACAAACTCTGATTCTGACTTTGTCAGTTGTCTCCCCTGGAAATGACAATTTGCATCCCAGAGTACTGAAGGAATGCTCTGAAATCCTATCTCAGGATATACAGCATATGTAGGTTATCAATCGGTACATGATATATACCTTGTATTTGGTAAAACACTTAAGTTATACACGTTTGCCTTGATAAAGCAAAGCCTCAAAAAAGTTGGTATTTTGATCAAACAAAGCTGACGTTACCAAATTTGGCCTAGGGGTTACAATCTTATAAGAGGATCCGATTACAAACACATCATAACCTCTACATGGTTTGGCTCTTAGTCTAAATAAGCTTGGTTTGGCTCTTTGTATTCATTTACATGATTTGGTTCTTAGTTTATATCTACTTTGTTTTGCTCTAACTCAACCTCTACATGGTTTGACTCTCAGTCTACTTGTATATGCTTTGGAGATCAGTTAACCTATATGTGGTTAGGCCTTCATTCTACCTTACATTTACATCTCCATGGTTTGGCTTTCAGTTTACATCTACCTTGTTTTCCCTTTAGAAGTCAACCTTTAGATTGAATGGCTCTCAGTATATATCTACCTGGTTTGACTCTCAGTCTTCATGGAGCTTTTGAAATATTTTTATTTTGCGTCTTCCCAGCCAGCAGATCAGATATCAAAATAATAAAAAAAGTTGTCCATTCACGCATTATTTAATCAGGCTACATACAGCGTATGTGTGGTGGAGGACGCGTGCGCCGGTTTGATTGATGCGTCAAATGACAATGCTATCGTAACCCCTCCCCCGGCCAAACTGAAAATTTACTGGCTTCATCTTTGATATGAATCATTGATATGTGGTACTAGATACCGTGATTTGTAGAATAGAGTAGAAATTCATATTAAATGGGAAACAGTTCAGTCGTTTTTTTTAATCGAATGCGTTTTGAATCAATGTTACTTTTTAGTCACATAACGGCGTTAATCCCGAAATAGAAAATATAGAGATGGACGCTGGATTAACAACAGAAGAACAGCAAGTTTAAATTTCCTGTAATTGATAAATTTCAAAAATCTGTACTTTTTTAATGAACACACACTTGCATATCTATAAAGATTTATTTAATCTAACATCAAATGATCATACACGGATACTACGTTCATCTCCTAAGCCAAATGACTGAAATGTTCGTCATAAGTTTGCTTAGCCAGACTATATATATTGTGTAAAATCATATAAAAATTATACAAAAATCGCTTGGTTTGTTTTTAAGTAAATTTTATTTGAAGCCCTTTTTTCGAAAAAATCGAGAAAAAAGTTTTCGTTTTTCAATAGTATTTTCAGAATGTGGCGTTCGTCGTAATTTTTGCATTTGTAAATCCATTCATCCGTCAAATGTGTACGTGTTGATATATATTTCTATTCTGTACATTCTAATTAGGTATAACTCAACTGAGGTAAAAAAAATACGCGATTTTGCTGCTATTAATTGGGATGTCAGAAAGGTCGAACATGGCGATATTTACGACATCACATATCATAAATATATGTTACATTAACCTTAGAAAAATATACATATTCACATAACCACTGCCGAATGAAAAGTAACCACTGCCGAATGATGTGTAAACATTGCCGAATGACATGTAACCACTGCCGAATGACAAGTAACCACTGCCGAATGATGTGTAAACATTGTCGAATGACATGCAACCACTTCCGAATGATGTGTAAACATTGTCGAATGACATGCAACCACTTCCGAATGATGTGTAAACATTGTCGAATGACATGCAACCACTGCCGAATGATGTGTAAACAGTGTCGAATGACAAGTAACCACTGCCGAATGATGTGTAAATATTGTCGAATGGCATGTAACCACTACCGAATGACAAGTAACCACTACCGAATGATGTGTAAACATTGTCGAATGACATGTAACCACTGCCGAATGATGTGTAAACATTGTCAAATGACAAGTAACCACTGCCGAATGACAGATAATCATTGTCGAATGACAAGTAACCACTGCCGAATGACAGATAATCACTGTCGATTGACATGGAACCACTGCCGAATGATATTTAACCACTTTCGAATGACAAGTAACCACTGCTGAATGGCATGTTACCATTGACGAATGACATGGAACCACAATAGAATGAAAATTAACAATCAAAGTCGTGTTTGGCGGTCCATATTTCTGTCTATATCTGCATTGTTTGCTCTCTGTCTGTATCTACATTGTTGGCTTTCATTTTGTATCTACATTGTTTGGTTCTCAGTCTTCATCTTTATTGTTTGGTTCTCTATATATCTACATGGAATATTAAGAGAAAACAGCCACGATAGCGGGCTTGAGTAAAGAAGGCAATTGACCAATCCTATATGTATACACTAGTAAACATCAACAGTTTGAAAAGAGAAAATGAAATGAGTGTATAGAACTAAAACATTATGGGATATAGAATAGAGCAGAAAGCTAGACACTTTGCACGAACATCTACAAAGAGAACAAGGAGTAGAAACATGTCAGAAACACGTAAAGTATATCTGTCATGCATAAGTAGATTTATGAAAGATAGCAAGATGTCAGACAAAGATGCTTAATCCTCAACGATCGGTGATTTAAGCTAATGTCAGACAGCCACATCAAAATGAGATGGGTCGACCTCACGTTAATGACGATTTTAAATTAAGGTGCTTCGCCAGTGGTCTAAGCATCTAAATTGTCAACCCAGAAGTCGTGTGTTCAAACCGCAGTCAGGACAAAAAAGAGAATTTTTTTTAATTTTTTTTTATTAAAGTATTAATTTAAAAATGATCCAATTTATATGTTTTAAAACAGTTTGACAATTATACACAAGTTTTATAGATTCGAATTATAATTATGTTTAGTATGTTGTGATCTTGGTCACACAAACTATTTTCTTCAGTGCAAGCTGTGCGTGTATTCGATATATATATATAATAGAAAAGAGAACATGTGGAATAAAATCCGGTTTCTACTTAACGATTCTCAAAATGATCATTTTTTCCTCAGACCTTTTCAAGGAATAAAACGACTTTGTACATGTTTTATTATGATAACAATTTATAATAGTTAATACAGAATTTCCCACAGAAATTGATGTGAAAATCATTATATTCTCATTTTTTTCTGATTTACATTTTATTTCTGTAATTAAAAAAATAAGACAAACAATTAATCTACAAAAGTGTTCCATTTATTCTGATGACTTTATTTCGTGACATGTAAATGTGGAGACAGCGGTTGAAGTTGTTAAAGAACATGGACAAATCAGTTCTAGTTCAGTCAGTTTATTGTATACATAAGCTGCAGTAGCTGAGTGATTATGCCATTATAAATTAATTGCTAGATTATCAAATTTGAACGTATTCATCATGGCTTACTTAAATTGTGAAACAAATTCTTTCACTCAGACAAATCACGTTCGAACTCTTTCTGTGCAGAACCAGTTCTAAGCGGGGAAAAAGTATCTTGCTCAAGGACACCACACATAGACGTGGGTAATGATCGAACCCACGGCCTTCCGATCATAGGTTCGAATCTCTACCACTAGGCCACGCGCTAATGAGTCTTCGGCGCTCTTGTTGAGTTTTGCTATGTACAAACGCCTCCCACCCGGTGTTGGAGCATATCCACTAAATTTTCTGCTATATACAATACATCTATTAAGCAACGTTTAGTACAAAATACTGAAGAAAGACATGTAGGTCAAGTTCATTCTAACGAGGTATATATTAATGTGCATAGATTAAAAAATATACAGCCAACCAATCAAGTTTCAGCCCCTGAAAGGGTTTTGGACGGAGCCCTTAGACATCAATGGGAACAAATATTTAAGTACCTGCCGATATATTAATAACTTTTGAATGTAGAAAATGTATGAATCATATACATATTATTTTTATGGTGGCCTATATCTGCCACCAGTTATCCACTTAACTAACAAATATACAAACAAGTATTTGTGTATAAATAGCAATGCACTTTAGTACAGAGCCTTACGATGTTACATTTGTAATCTACATTTTAGCCATGAATGGCCAAGATGTACCTAATGCAACTGTTGTTAGGCTGATGTAACATTTGTAACCTATATTTCAGGTATATATGTAGTCCGAGCTGTAGCTAATGCAACTGTTGTTAGGCGGATGTAACAAATGTAATCTATATTCAGGTATAAATGTAATCCGAACTTTAGCTAATGCAACTGTTATTAGGCTGATGTAACATTTGTAATCTATATTTCAGGTATAAATGTAGTCCGAGCTGTAGCTAAAGCAACTGTTGTTAGACGGATGTAACAATTGTCATCTATATTCAGGTATAAATGTACTCCAAACTTTAGCTAATGCAACTGTTGGTAGGCTGATGTGATATTTGTAATCTATATTTCAGGTATGCATGTAGTCCGAGCTAAAGCTAATGCAACTGTTGTAAGGTTGATGTAACATTTGTAATCTATATTCCAGGTATGAATGTAACTCGAGCTATAGCTAATGCAGCTGTTGTTAGGTTAATGTAACAGTTGTATCCTCTATTTCAGCCATAAATGTAGACTCAGATGTAGCTAGTGTAACTGTTGTTAGGCTGATGTATATCTGTAACCTGTTTTCAAGCATAAATGTAGACTAAGATGTAGCTAGTGTAACTGTTTTAGACTGAAACACCAATACCCTGTATTTCAGGTACGAGTTTGAATGTTGACCCAGCTGCAATAGATGTAATTGTTGTAAGGCTGATGTAACATGTGTAACCTATATTCAATGACTTATTTATAACTCCTTGCTATATTTCAGGCATGTTTTCAGATGTAGTTGGTGTAATTGGTGTAAGGCTGATGTAACAAGACACGTGGTTTGGCTCTCAGTCTATATGGTTTGGCTCTCGGTCACTGGTTATGTCTACATGTTTGCTTACAGTCTATATGGTTTGCCTCTCAGTCACTGGTTATATCTACATGTTTGGTTACAGTCTACATGGTTTGGCTCTCAGTCACTGGCTATATCTACAGTTTGCTTAAAGTCCACATGGTTTGGCTCTCAGTCACTGGCTATATCTACATGTTTGCTTACAGTCTGTATGGTTTGGCTCTCAGTCATTGGCTATATCTACATGTTTGCTTACAGTCTACATGGTTTGGCTCTCAGTCACTGGCTATATATACATGTTTGCTTACAGTCCATATGGTTTGGCTCTCAGTCACTGGCTATATCTACATGTTTGCTTACAGTCTGTATGGTTTGGCTCTCAGTCACTGGTTATATCTACATGTTTGCTTACAGTCTACATGGTTTGGCTCTCAGTTACTGGCTATATCCTTGGTTTTATGTATAAAATTGTTTTTAAAACAGTTCTCCTAGTTGAATGTGTGTTGCAAGATATGTACAGAGATATATATGTATTTATTGACAACTCATTTTTTGTTTTAAAGGAACCGCCATAATATTTTATACGAAAGATCTTATGTGATAATCAACACGGATTCTGCAAACGACGTTCATGTGAGACACAACTGATCTCAACTATACAAGAAATTGCCTCTTCAATAGCCAAAAGTAAACAAGTCGATGTAATCCTGCTTGATTTTGCGAAAGCATTCGATATGTGCCACATGAAACATTACTCGACAAACTTGACTACAACGGAGTAAGAGACCATACAAAAAAAATGATCCGCTCTTTCCACAGCATTAGGCATGAGCAAGTTATACTCGATGGAGTGAAATCAGAAACAGCCCAGGTTATGTCCAGAGTACCTCAGGGAACAGTCCTTGGCTTGGCTCCCTACTCTTCCTGGCATTCACAAATGACCTCCCTGACTGCATACACTCCTCACAGTCGAAGTTCTTCGCCGATGACACTCTACTCTTTAAAATAGTGGAAGTATTATAGACTCTGACCTTCTCCAGAAAGACCTTACAGCCCTTGAAACCTGAGAAGAAACCTTGCAGATGAGCTTCAATCCCTCCAAATGCACAGTGCTACAAATTGTCGCAAAGAACAGAAAGAGAGACTTACACACCAACTACAAGCTGAATGGCCACACCTTGAAAGTGGAAGAAGCAAGTAAAAACCTTGGAGTGACAATTGCAAACAACTTTCAATGGGACAGGCACATCCAAAATGAGGTTTGTAAAGGAAACAAAACCCTTGATTTCATCAGAAGGAACCCCAGAGAATGCACACCTCCAATAAAATCAGCCACATACACTGCAAGTGTTAGATCATCACTGGAGTATGCATCCTCTGTTTGGGACACTTCTAACCAAACAAGCATCAAGGCCCTGGAGGCAATTCAAAGGTATGCTGCACGTTATGTCTTAAACGACTACCACAGCAATTATTAAAACCTTAGGGTGTGTCACGAAAATGGTAAAGGACCTAAACTGGGAACCGTTAGAAGCCAGGAGGAAAGCAAACAGACTTTCAAATTGTATAAAATTCAACAAGGCCTAGTAGACATCCCAAACAACCGATACCTACCCAATGGCGATAGTCGTACCCGAGGGCAAAACAGTTTCTACCAGGAGAGAATTCAAGACGGCACATATTCCAACTCCTTCTTCCCCAGGACAGTAAAGGACTGGAACCATCTCCCATCCAGAGTAGTGTCTGCCATCTCACTGGACGAGTTCAGATCTCTCCTTCGGGTATGATCTGTCTGACCGAACTGGAAGAGATTTTACATACTTTTAAATTGTAAATAGACACTTGAAAATGCTGTTTGCCATCACCATGATATGTTTTAATCTCTGAAATATTTACGATCTGGAAAGATCTCAGTTCATTATTTGGAAGAAGAAGAAGAAGAAGAAGAAGAAAAGTCGTTTATGGAGTTACAAACAAAATGTATTGCTGATTATTGACATCTTGGTTTTAAAGGAACGTCTGTGATAAGTACCCGTCTACAACAAGTACCCTGTAATCCTTACCTTGGAGTCACCGTAGCCGAAGACATTCAGTGGGGCGTCCACATATCGAACATTTGCAAGAAAGCCAACTGCACCCTAGGTTTCCTACATCGCAACCTCAGGAACTGCCCTCAAGAATGCAGGATGGTAGCCTACATATCTCTCGTCCGCTCAACATTGGAATATGGATCCTCTGTCTGGGATCCCTACCTCTCTAAAGACATTAACACCATCGAGAAAATACAGCGACGAGCAGCAGGCTTCATTGACTTACCAACTCTCCAACAGCGCCGTGAGATCAACAGGCTGACCTACCTGTTCAACATCGCGGGGGTATGGTGCCGGCAGTGGACACCTGTGATCTTCTAGTCGAGCAGAAACCTAAGCGTAAGATCAAACAGGTTACATTTGCTAACTTTGAAACAAAAAACATTCTAGAAAACCAAATTAACAAGCATTCCAACTGTTTCATTATATCAAGTGTCAATACCAAACAATTAAAAAACTCTTTCTTTGTGAGAACTGTGGTTAAGTGGAACCAATTAGAGGAGAGCACTACCAGCGCCAAGACAGTTGAGGCCTTTAAGACCAGCCTCCTGAACTGTTACTAAGCGTGCACACTATCCGTAGTTATATACCAGTATTGGGATCTTCTACGTATTATACAGATACAGATACAGATAGATATGTATATATAGCGATATGTAAAATCTTAAATAGAGCAAGGAATTTTAGAAGAAGCTTTCTCTCAAATTCTTTGAATAGAGCAACGACGTTTTTTTTACTTTTCTCTGAAACGAATTATATACACAGCTGACGTGTGTATAGTCATTTATACCTGAAATGATTATTTACACTACTACCGTGCATATAGGCTTGGTCATTACCTGAAAAACGGTTGGTGAAAACGGAAGGAAAATGCCAAACTTCCTCGTTATTGCCCTCACGTTAGTTGTGATCTCAGCTGTGACAGTTTATTCGGATCAGACCTTACGCCAAGTAAACCTGGTACGACTTTCATAACAGATAAGCCTTCATCTTGGGTATTTGGTCAGATGATTTCTTAGAATGTGGACCTTGGTCGATTCAACCTTGATTAAAGCTAAAGCAAAATGCACAGTAAAAACTTTTAACACGCTTATTTTTAAATCTAGATAGGCCAATCAACGCTAAATCGTCTGATTTTATGTGAAGTGTTAATGATGTGACATTGCTGCATATTTTTTATATATACTGGTCATTCCTAATACTGGAAGTAAAAAAAAAAATTCAACCATGTAAAGAATGGCATCAATACTTAACAGTAATAAGGTTACTTAAGTGTGCTGAGTAAAAAAACAATTGCCGATACGAAATGCAAACAAATGCGGACGCTAACAGAAGTTGGAGCTTTGGGCATGTATTCCCAGATTATTATTATACGGGCATTAGCGGTAATAGGTATATCCCGGTATTAGGTATACAAGGGATACTGGTTATACCCACAGGAGCCTAAGGAGTGGATAATAACGTTTAATGGGGATGGGCAGGTCTCCTAGCATATATATAGAGACAAGGAAAGAAATAAATGTTGACCCTTTCACAATCAAAATTACAGTTTCTATGTCAATAGGCCATCAATTTTAACAAACCCGGTCTTGTTCTATCACTGAATGACCCATCAATAGTATAACGTAGTTTCGCAATTTAATGTTGCGTTGATGTCAGGTCTGGCATAGAACTTTCATAATTTTCATTTGTGTCAGAATTATTCCAATCAATGAAATGTAGTGTCTAATTGTATTTTATTCTTAATGAAAACCCTTTGGACCCAACTATACTATGTCATCAGATTGATATTTTTATTTATATTGCATTTTCTTTAATAAGATGGCGAAAGTAGTTCCTACTTTGGTTGCACATGCTTAAGTTTCCGTCCAATATCAATGCGTACAAAACCATAAAATACTGCACGCTCGTCCTCTATAGAAAGCTATAGGGACAATATGAAAGTATGCAATAAATAATATATATATTTGATTTGTAATTTAAAGACTTGACATCAGTCCAAAATTTGATTTGATGTTTTTGGACTAATTTTAAAACAAAATGAACTAAAGTTCATGCTGACATAATTAGATTTTAATCACCTTGGTTATTTTATTTGTAGGTCTTCCGTCATGGTGATAGAAGCCCGGTAGCTATATTTCCAACAGATCCCAACAGACTAGACAAATGGCCACAAGGATTGGGATGGCTATCAACAGTATGTATCTTAACAACTTTGTAGAGTGATGAAAATAGTTCCTATGGTACACATGTACGCCCAGGCATACACCTTACTCCGAAAAATTGAAAATTAAAAACGCTAAAAATGCAATAGAAAGTGATTTTGGGATAGGCTTAAGGGGTAAAATGAGACGAGAAGTTGTGTTTATTGTGTTTGACAATGCTGTTAAATAGGTTTCTGTGTATTTTTGCATGTGAAAACACATTTTGCTCAGTCATCATGATTATTACCCATGAGAATAACTGTAAAAGCCAACATTTCAAATTCATATTTAAAAAGTGTATGGGTGAGCAAGACTTTTTTTTCATCCATTTGTGTAAATAGGTTGTTCAATTTGAGATCTAAAGCATTGTCTAGTAACAGTAAATTTGACTTTGTTCAATAAAGAGGATTGAATTTCCATAAGGGACCAGTTGGGGTGGGTGCAATATGGTTAAAATTGGGAATTTTCATAAATCTTCCTCTCGATAACCTTTCTATCAAACTTGTTCATATATGATATAAATTGTCCTCACAACAGCAAAGGATTGAAGATTCTGCCAAACAAATGGCTTGGATATATAGGGACCCTGCAATGTGACTTTTATTTTTACATAGGAATATTATAGGGAAAACTGCAATTTCTCATTTTCGTATCCATGTTTACAAAAAACTTTATTTTAAAATTCCGCTCATAAATAAGGGACTGGGATGTATAAGGGTCATGTACGGGGACATTATTTTTTTACATTATGAATGGTATGGGAATTTCCTTTCATAGTAATGAAATTTTTTTTCAGTATCGTTGTGGTGGGAGTATTTATCCACAAGGGATTAAGATGACCCCCAAAGAGGGTTAAATACTGTGAAATTTTAAAAAGTGCTTTTGCCACTATGAGCCAGTATCCTCCGGCCCTCTTGGGCCTCTTTTGAAAAGTAGATCCGCCATTGATACAGGCTTACACATAGTTAAAATTGTTTCATCTCTATAAGAGTCTGAATGACGTCAAGCAGTATTTAAATGCGGTCTATTTTAAAAAGAGGATTTTGTTTACCACTCCAATTTAAATATCAATTTTGTCACGTTTTGGTGGATATCATATGACATACCAAACCGTTTGGATATTATTAAGTAATGATAATGAGATGCTTTTTATCCATTTAAATTTAATTTAATTTTTTAAGACATTTATTACCCATAGCTCTGTTGTATTTACAGATCGGGATGAATCAGCACTATGGCCTGGGACAATGGCTCAGAAAGCGTTACATGGATACATTTGGTTACATGAGTAACAGCTACAAGCAGGAGGAGGTGAACACATTTTATGCTTCTTTAGCTGGCCAGAGATGTTAAATTGATTTCAGATTTACTTCCCTTTGGTTACAAATTACGGTACACTCCCCTTTGATTCTAAATATAACTTAGTAATGTTCATTTTATCATCATAAACACTCATATTAAAGGGCCCTCTGTGGCAGAGTGGTCTAAGGCGCTGAGGTCATAGGTTTGATTCCAGCTTGCTCCAAAAACTTCATGAGAAAGTTTGCCAATTACTTGCGGAAGAACAGTGACTCTGCTCAGATTCATAATGAGGTTTTCCTCCACCAATAAAACTTGACATGTCATATATATATAACCTGAAATGTGTTGAAGTGGCGTTAAACCCCATTAAAAAAAAATGCACCAGTTTAACCCCGGTGATCAATGATTAAGATTAAGGAATAATTGTTTTAGTGATCTCCTGTGCATGAACGATGGTAACTTTCAGAGCATTGATATAACACCCAACTATTTAGGATATTACGGTTTTAGTTTTAAACTAATAAGATATATCTGAAACCAGTTTTTACAGCTTAAATAAATCGTGCTTGAAGTCTTCATGGGTAAAACCAATACTAAGCATAATGTGCGTAAGTGTCTTGCTCAAGGACACTGCACATAACCATGGCCAAGGATGCACACTGTACAACACCTTATTGCACAGTGTTAAATACAAAAAAATACCAGGAAAAAATATCTGCTTGTCCAGGAAAAAACTACGATAAAAAATGCATTTGAGTAGTTTTACTCGTTTTAGTAAATAACTGGAATAAGTTATTTTACAAAAACTGTTAGTTTAGTCAGCTTCCTTGGTAGAACCAGTACTGAGTGTTGTTTTACGGGAGGCATCGGGGTCGAGCTGGGGATCGAACCCGCAACCTCTGGTGTGAGCGGCCAACACTATATCCATTACACTACCTCTCCTGCTTGAAAACCATTATTTTCATAATGATTGAATTTATCTGAACCTGTTTAAAGTATTAAAATAATTATGGTTACTGGTCACTCTGCAAAATAACAATATTTACAGTTAAAATATTGTTCCTAACACTCTATATGTGTGAAAAAAATAAAATAAATATTCATACGCAAATCAGTTACCTAAATTTTACACTTGTTTGCTTCATTAAAAAAAATCTAACTTTGTTTAGAACTAATTTGACTGCTAAATCTGCACAGAATTGAAATAAATTCCTTTGCAATATACATGTACCAGGCTGGAATATTCCACTTGTCCGCTCACCATGACGAGTTAACTTTGGTCAGGACGGGTAAGATTAAAGAAACTGACCTTATTATTTCTTTGATTTAAAGCATTCAATAAAAAAATGTTGGAAACAGAAAGAGAGGACGAGTAGTTTATTTATAAGAAATTTCAAGTCCTGTCATGTAAAGGATCTTGTATTAGTGCTCATTCTTTATCTAATTTATTAAACGAGTTTGCAAAAATATATAATATCAAGGCTCTGCCAAACATAATAACATGTGTGCCAATGAGTTTAGTAAAAGTTATTAATAATAGATGCTAAAGGCTGTTCTAAAAAAATGTTCATTTACTGTCAATACCGCATTAAAAGAAAAAAATTTTTAAACCATTTTAAAAACTAAGCACTCCTACCTGCCCATGCAAATTGCAGCTATCAAAATTTCAAGTTTTTTTTCTTGTATTGGTTAGTTATGTGATTAATAATAATTGACACATTAGTTAAAATATTGTTTTTAAATGGAAGAGGAAGAAAAAAAAAAGAAACAATATAAAATATACTAGGAGAAAAATATGACATTATTATAACTTTTGCAGATAAGTGTACTTAGTTCTGATGAAGATCGGTGCTTAATGAGTGCCTACTCCAATCTGGCCGGACTGTACCCTCCTAATCCAAAAGGTCCTCAGATGTGGAATCCTAACATCACCTGGCAACCAATACCAGTCCATACCAAACCCGAAGCAGAGGACAATGTAAGTAAAACCTTCAATGCTTCTCACACGTATCAAGGAACAGGCATGGAGATGGGGACAACATGGCAGCTGTGCATGTGTATACATATAAAAGCAGTTAGTCAAGGGAAGGAGCAAAAGTGGCCCTTTAATAAATACAGGCTGTTGCTTAATACATGTTTATTTGTTCTGAAAGCTTAGATATGGGAAATAGAAAATGTAGCTGCTTAAGACAAGTGGCTGCTTAATAGAGGGGACCTTTTACACAGGTTTTACTGTATATATATATATCTTAATATGCTTAATGTGACCAAGCACTGAAAGACAATATTTATTTATTATTATTTTGTTTATTTATTTATTTATTTCATTGGGGTTCGACACCAATTTCAGCACATTATAGGTTATGTCTATGGCAACTTGTTTTATGGTGAAGGAAAACATCAGAATGAATCTCAGTTGACACCACTGTCTTTATGTAAATGGAAAAACGTTTTGCACATAGTATTTAATTGAGAGGGCTCAAACCCATAACTATGGCAGTGAGAGGTTAGCATCTTAAGATAGTACCTTAGATAACTTGACCACGGAGGCCCCCTATTATTATTGCAGACAACTTACAGAGTTTATAGCCTCTGTGTAAGACTTGACAGAATAGTTGTGTTGTAGGCAATTATTATTATGGCAATCTGTGAAAAATAGATACCCTGTTTATGTATAATTCGAGACCCAGTCTATGACATTTTTAACCAGACTACAAAAGTTTTCCAAAGGTATAGTCTGACTATTTCTATGACTTTATATCAAAATGAAACAATCTTTAGCAAGATGTTGGGAGAAATTTACATAGTTTCTTTGCTAAAACTGACTACAATGATGAAAATTTAGAAAGTGAAACTTAAATATGTAGATTTTAGGTGTTCTGTTATGTATGTACTTAAAGATTTGAATTTGGGCTATGCCATGTTTAATGTCCCTAGTCTAAAGGACTTTAGTCCTGAATGTTTTAGCACAGACTGTTAAAGTTGTAGATATTTGTATTAAGTTATTAATTAACTGTCAAATCTCTGTTTCATAATGAGAACTGTAAGCATATAAAATGTGTCTATTGTGAGCAGATGTTGAATATGGGAGCAGATTGTCCCAGGTACACACAGCTTCTGGCAGAGACAATGAAGTCTAATGCTGTACGTAAAGAAGAAAAGGAAAATAAGGTTAGTACTACATTGATTGTTATATCTGAGTCAAGGGAAGATGTTCAGGTCTTCAGAAGAGAAATGTTTTCAGAAACAAAGGAATAGTTGTCAGTATTGCATTGAACAATTTGGACAAATTAGTTACTTCCGACAAATTCTATATAAAGCCTTAGTAAAAAAGCGTTGTCATTCAGTTCTCACATGGAGTTGCTTTTTTAAAAAATGTGTTTATTTTCTTATTCTCCACAGGGTACAGGGGCTTTAAATAGTGGATTTTAATGGCAGATCCTTAGAGCCTACGAAATGACATTAACGAAGCTGGTGTAACCAAAGGCATTGATATAATTTTCACCCAAATGCACATAAATTCAAAATCTGAGAATTGTTTTCCGATACATTTGCTGCATTAGATCAGTTATGTCATTTTTCTTTTTAATCACCACTTAATGTGGTCAATAATTTCATCAATGGATATGCAGAAATAGTCTGCTGATGGCCGATGATTACATAAAAAACAAAAAATTAATCAAGTAAAGTTACAAAGGTCCAGCAACATAAAGTAAAGGTCCCAGACCTTGGACTTGCACTTTTTATAGTCTCTGGGATATATATATATGTCTGCTTGCCTTGAATACTTTTAAATTACATTTACAGTTTATGCCGTACGCATACACAGCAACAGCATATATGTGTTTGTTTGTCTTGAATACTTTTTTTATTACATTTACAATTTAAAAATTTATACCATTGTCAACACATATAAGGATGATCTCAGAATGAGCCTGAGCAGAATCATTTTGCCTTGTAATGTTTTGGACTGAGCTGGGCTGGAAACCACTGCCTCGATGTTGAGTTGTTAATGATTTTGATTTGACATATCGGACCATTTGGCCACGGTAGATCCCGTAAACTATTTATTTGTTCATGATTGTAACAAATAAATACATTTTCATATAATATTGAGCAATATATAGAACACATTGATGGCATTAATTTTATTTTATTCTTTAATTTTTCCACCAGCCATTTTATGAATGGCTAGGGTCGAAGACAAAATGGAACCATAATAACATATCTAATATCTGGAGAATTGGTGACACACTATTCTGCGAGGTGAGTAGAATCCTTATATACTGAACAGAACAGCTAACCCGCCACTTTTATTCACCAATATGTTGAGTAGCGTTATTTAAAGTATACAAAACTAACAGACAATTATGTATTGGTTTGACATAGCCTTAACCTTTACTCCATAGATACCAATCACAGTAGGCCTTTGAAAACAGTGCAGGAAGAGTTCAGATTGCTCGTGACGAGCAATCTGAACACTTCCTGCACTGTTTTCCACTCTGTCAGTTAATATATACATAATTAACCCAATAATTGAAAAGCCTTCTGTATTAGAGGTGTCAAAGGCGTCTATATTAGAGGTGTCCAAAGGTGTCTATATTAGAGGTGTCCAAAGGTGTCTATATGAAGTAAAGGGTTAATGGTCTTTCTAATTCAAGTCCAAATTTCAAGAAAATGGCTTTGATACTTTTTGAGTAAGTTCATAAAATGTCTGACCTAAATGTACATAAAATTTTAGGTGGCAGGTTAGCTGTTCCATTCAGTATACATGTCTATATATAATAAATGCTTTAGATGACATGAACAAGCTGTTTTCCTGACTTCTGCTTTTGTTATAAAACCCTTTGTTTTCAATCAAAATTTTTTTTGATGGTTGTTAGAAAAATTTGCCATAAACAGTCTGGTGGTTACAAAGTTCACCTCATGATGCAGGTGACACCTTAATAAAGGTTTATGCAAATTAACTGTAAGCCCATAGTGGTAGAGCATCAAAACCAGGTTTAATGGGACGTAGGTTTGATCCTCTATTTGTGGTGTCCTTGAGTAGATTCTTTTCTTAAATGCTTTAGTATTAGTTTTACCTTGGAAGATTTCGTGCATGATTTGTATCAGTTGAAAAACTTGTTTCACAATCGAAGTAAATTAAATAAGTTTAAACTATAAAGTAACGTCTTCTCGGATAATTGAATTATTTCCTTTTAACTCTAGATTTTTACATTGTTTAAAATGTTAACTAGCTCTGCCTATAATACAATATGGTCTTTATGTTAAGCAAGATGGCTGAACTTGTTGAAATGAGTTGTGTGTTTACTTCAGGCACATTTCCTCTTGTTAAGAAACCCATATAAAAATATACATGCACACATGAAAAATAATAACAATGTTTAGATTTATTTTTAGAAAGCCCATAATATGAAGCTGGCTGACTGGGTTAATGCCACGGTATATAGCAGACTTAGAAAACTTGAAGCATATCAGTTTACTTTGCTCTATAATGGACTGGAGATGAGTAAACTCAAAGGTGGTGAGTACCATGAAAAATATATAGGAGGGACCTATTTGTGATATTTTCAAGACTGCAATCTTTGAATGTAGCATTGTTATTAAGAGAGGTCCATACAGTTTTAAGATAATTTTTGTTTTAAATTTATACATTTGAATATAGTTTAATGTTATTATTATCAGGTGAACTGTGAAGCAATTTGTATTTTAAAGAGCCAAATAAAATGTAAAAAGATGCCAGTGATAAATGCACACTTGGCGGTCCTCAGTGGCCGGGTGATCCAAGGCACATTGAGTGAACACTTACCTTTTACCGCTAATTTCATAGGTTCAAGTCCCGCTCTCTTCAAAAACTTTATCTGAAAAAGTTTGCCAGTTACTTGTGGAAGGACGATGGTTCTGCTCAAGATTCCATCTGAGGTCTCCCTCCACCAGTAAAACTGGATATGTCATATATAACCTGAAATACATGTACGTCTGACTCTGTCTGAGGTCTCCCTCCACCAGTAAAACTGGATATGTCATAAATAACTTGAAATACATGTTCGTCTGACTCTGTCTGAGGTCTTCCTCCACCAGTAAAACTGGATATGTCATATATAACCTGAAATACATGTACGTCTGACTCTGTCTGAGGTTTTCCTCCACCAGTAAAACTGGATATGTCATATATAACCTGAAATACATGTATGTCTGACTCAGTCTGAGGTCTCCCTCCACCAGTAAAACTGGATGTGTCATATATAACCTGAAATACATGTATGTCTGACTCAGTCTGAGGTCTTCCTCCCCAGTAAAACTGGATGTGTCATATATAACCTGAAATACATGTATGTCTGACTCAGTCTGAGGTCTTCCTCCACCAGTAAAACTAGATATGTCATATATAACCTGAAATACATGTATGTCTGACTCAGTCTGAGGTCTCCCTCCACCAGTAAAACTGGATATGTCATATATAACCTGAAATACATGTACGTCTGACTCAGTCTGAGGTCTCCCTCCACCAGTAAAACTGGATATGTCATATATAACCTGAAATACATGTACGTCTGACTCTGTCTGAGGTCTTCCTCCACCAGTAAAACTGGATATGTCATATATAACCTGAAATACATGTACGTCTGACTCTGTCTGAGGTCTTCCTCCACCAGTAAAACTGGATATGTCATATATAACCTGAAATACATGTACGTCTGACTCTGTCTGAGGTTTTCCTCCACCAGTAAAACTGGATATGTCATATATAACCTGAAATACATGTACGTCTGACTCAGTCTGAGGTCTCCCTCCACCAGATAAACTGGATGTGTCATATATAACCTGAAATACATGTATGTCTGACACAGTCTGAGGTCTTCCTCCACCAGTAAAACTGGATATGTCATATATAACCTGAAATACATGTATGTCTGACTCAGTCTGAGGTCTCCCTCCACCAGTAAAACTGGATATGTCATATATAACCTGAAATACATGTATGTCTGACTCAGTCTGAGGTCTCCCTCCACCAGTAAAACTGGATATGTCATATATAACCTGAAATACATGTATGTCTGACTCAGTCTGAGGTCTCCCTCCACCAGTAAAACTGGATATGTCATATATAACCTGAAATACATGTATGTCTGACTCAGTCTGAGGTCTCCCTCCACCAGTAAAACTGGATATGTCATATATAACCTGAAATACATGTACGTCTGACTCAGTCTGAGGTCTCCCTCCACCAGTAAAACTGGATATGTCATATATAACCTGAAGTACATGTACGTCTGACTCAGTCTGAGGTCTCCCTCCACCAGTAAAACTGGATATGTCATATATAACCTGAAATACATGTACGTCTGACTCTGTCTGAGGTCTTCCTCCACCAGTAAAACTGGATATGTCATATATAACCTGAAATACATGTACGTCTGACTCAGTCTGAGGTCTCCCTCCACCAATTAAAAACTGGATATGTCATATATAACCTGAAATACATGTACGTCTGACTCTGTCTGAGGTCTTCCTCCACCAGTAAAACTGGATATGTCATATATAACCTGAAATACATGTACGTCTGACTCTGTCTGAGGTCTTCCTCCACCAGTAAAACTGGATATGTCGTATATAACCTGAAATACATGTACGTCTGACTCTGTCTGAGGTCTTCCTCCACCAGTAAAACTGGATATGTCATATATAACCTGAAATACATGTACGTCTGACTCTGTCTGAGGTCTTCCTCCACCAGTAAAACTGGATATGTCATATATAACCTGAAATACATGTACGTCTGACTCAGTCTGAG
Organism: Panopea generosa; assembly: GCA_029582155.1. Taxonomy (NCBI): domain Eukaryota; kingdom Metazoa; phylum Mollusca; class Bivalvia; order Adapedonta; family Hiatellidae; genus Panopea; species Panopea generosa. The sequence goes on along the minus strand of CM055909.1, from coordinate 48,065,161 downwards.
GTCTTCCTCCACCAGTAAAACTGGATATGTCATATATAACCTGAAATACATGTACGTCTGACTCTGTCTGAGGTCTTCCTCCACCAGTAAAACTGGATATGTCATATATAACCTGAAATACATGTACGTCTGACTCTGTCTGAGGTCTTCCTCCACCAGTAAAACTGGATATGTCATATATAACCTGAAATACATGTACGTCTGACTCAGTCTGAGGTCTTCCTCCACCAGTAAAACTGGATATGTCATATATAACCTGAAATACATGTACGTCTGACTCTGTCTGAGGTCTTCCTCCACCAGTAAAACTGGATATGTCATATATAACCTGAAATACATGTACGTCTGACTCTGTCTGAGGTCTTCCTCCACCAGTAAAACTGGATATGTCATATATAACCTGAAATACATGTACGTCTGACTCTGTCTGAGGTCTTCCTCCACCAGTAAAACTGGATATGTCATATATAACCTGAAATACATGTACGTCTGACTCTGTCTGAGGTCTTCCTCCACCAGTAAAACTGGATATGTCATATATAACCTGAAATACATGTACGTCTGACTCTGTCTGAGGTCTTCCTCCACCAGTAAAACTGGATATGTCACATATAACCTGAAATACATGTACGTCTGACTCTGTCTGAGGTCTTCCTCCACCAGTAAAACTGGATATGTCACATATAACCTGAAATACATGTACGTCTGACTCTGTCTGAGGTCTTCCTCCACCAGTAAAACTGGATATGTCACATATAACCTGAAATACATGTACGTCTGACTCTGTCTGAGGTCTTCCTCCACCAGTAAAACTGGATATGTCACATATAACCTGAAATACATGTACGTCTGACTCTGTCTGAGGTCTTCCTCCACCAGTAAAACTGGATATGTCACATATAACCTGAAATACATGTACGTCGACTCTGTCTGAGGTCTTCCTCCACCAGTAAAACTGGATATGTCACATATAACCTGAAATACATGTACGTCTGACTCTGTCTGAGGTCTTCCTCCACCAGTAAAACTGGATATGTCACATATAACCTGAAATACATGTACGTCTGACTCTGTCTGAGGTCTTCCTCCACCAGTAAAACTGGATATGTCACATATAACCTGAAATACATGTACGTCTGACTCTGTCTGAGGTCTTCCTCCACCAGTAAAACTGGATATGTCACATATAACCTGAAATACATGTACGTCTGACTCTGTCTGAGGTCTTCCTCCACCAGTAAAACTGGATATGTCACATATAACCTGAAATACATGTACGTCTGACTCTGTCTGAGGTCTTCCTCCACCAGTAAAACTGGATATGTCACATATAACCTGAAATACATGTACGTCTGACTCTGTCTGAGGTTCTTCCTCCACCAGTAAAACTGGATATGTCACATATAACCTGAAATACATGTACGTCTGACTCAGTCTGAGGTCTTCCTCCACCAGTAAAACTGGATATGTCACATATAACCTGAAATACATGTACGTCTGACTCAGTCTGAGGTCTTCCTCCACCAGTAAAACTGGATATGTCACATATAACCTGAAATACATGTACGTCTGACTCTGTCTGAGGTCTTCCTCCACCAGTAAAACTGGATATGTCACATATAACCTGAAATACATGTACGTCTGACTCTGTCTGAGGTCTTCCTCCACCAGTAAAACTGGATATGTCACATATAACCTGAAATACATGTACGTCTGACTCTGTCTGAGGTCTTCCTCCACCAGTAAAACTGGATATGTCATATATAACCTGAAATACATGTACGTCTGACTCTGTCTGAGGTCTTCCTCCACCAGTAAAACTGGATATGTCATATATAACCTGAAAATACATGTACGTCTGACTCTGTCTGAGGTTTCCTCCACCAGTAAAACTGGATATGCCATATATAACTTTGAAATGTGTTTAAAATGGTGTTAAATCCTATTCAAAAAAAAAACAACACTCTGAATGGTTGGGCAGGTAGGGATTTCCATGCCTTTTTACTTTAGTGTATAACAGAGAGATGTTGGTTTTGTGATAGGACTATGATGTTGTTAAGGAGGATTAACAAAATTATAAATTAATTGTTTATTGCTTTGATCTGTGGAAAATTATCTTGTCTCTACTTTAGGGCCTTTATTGAGTCAGTTTATCGAGAATATGGAGTTAAAGAGTCGCAATGCTACTGGTGTGCGTACCAAGATGTTCATGTACTCTGGGGTAAGTAAATTTGATACAGGTTGTGATCATTTCTAGATAAGACATACTTCATAGCCTATTCAAGTCTCTTTATTCGGTAAAGATTACCACAGTCTTGCTGTGGAAAATGGAGAGCACCCAGCTTTCATACTGAGAGACTCCGGTATTTCTCACCAGGAAACTTGTGATGGAACCCCATATGTTTGTGGCAACCACTGTTCACTGAAAGCCCATATAACTTTGATTAATCAAAACACTTCAAGTACTGATAGACGGGCTTTGATAAATAGTCGTACGCCTTCCAAATTTGATTGATATTTAATACTGTAGTGTATGGTTTATTTTATGCAATGATTTTTAAAAATGACATGATATATATAACAGTTTTTTACAATATATTTTATTGTTTGATTTGTTTCTTTTTGCATATTATATAAAATACATAAAAAATATTTAATTCAAGGATAAAGTAGTCTCGGTCATGTCTGATCATTTTGGTGATCAACACCTGTAAAACTTGGTTAAAACGACATAAACAGGACTATGCTCGACTAAAAATATGTATTTATATTAGAACTTACACTTAACGGGTCTGGACAAAATAATTCTTGTTAAGGGTTTTTCAAGCCAAGTATTGTTCAACATCTTACCAAACATGTACATGTATGTACATCGAAATAAGAATTCGGCCGAGACAAGATAAGTGGTTTGTACTGTATATGTGTTTCAGCCATCCATGTTCAAGCCAACAAAGTTTTACTTTATACTGTGATTGATTCAAATCTAGATAGCTAAACTTGATAAATGATATTTGATTACTTAATGTAATTATATAATATATAAAATTACTGCCAATTAATGTTACTAAATTAAAGGCACAATAGAAGCAAGTTATGAATTAATTGAGTATAAATCATGGTAATTGAGTATTACTATTTATTAACATGTGTTAATTAATAATACTTATTGCTGTTTAAGCGGGGCGATAGTCTAATGGATAGAGTGTTGGCTGCTCACGCCAGAGGCTGCGGGGGTTCGATCCCCTAGTCGACCCGATGCCTCTCATAAAACAATACTCAATACTGGTTCTACCCAGGAAGCAGACTCGAGGGTGGTTCATATAAGCTCTGAGCTTTCGTCACAATGAGCTAAAATAAATTAGTATAAACTAATTGCTGTTTCGCTTTAACATTACAGCATGACACGACTGTAGCTGCTCTCCTCAGTGCCCTGGAGTTGTATGATGGCAAAAGTCCACAGTATGCCTCCTGCGTTATCGCAGAACTGCATGAGAATCCTGCAGGACACTTTTATGTTAACTTGTTTTTACAAAACGAAACCGAAAGTGACACAGCCTTTCCCCTGAAATTATCAAGTAAGTTAATACACTGCGGTCTTGTTATAACGTGGTCCAATATAACGCCAATTCCGTTATAATGCGGTTTTTGATTGGCTCACATTTTTTCAGCAGGGGGGGAAAGTCATGATATAAAACTTGAAAATCTGTGCGAATGATCAAATGACAACCAAACAATAGATTGTCGCCATGTTTTGATTTGATAATTGTTCATCTTTTACTCACCAATTAGCCTTGATTATAACAAACTATTATAACCATTACCTCATGGTGGTTTAAAGGATAGTTTAAGTGATTGTTTCATACCAGCATTGACTATTAACAGTTTGTAATAATCCCAAGTGCTTCATTAAATGCTGACACGCGCCAAACACGGAAGCCATATGCAAACTGTTATTATCCAGTGATCACATGATCGAGCAACGAAGCGGTTGACAGGTATTAATATATCGCAGGTATCTTATCGGATCGTAAACACAAACTTATTTTTATTATTTTTTTGTTGAAATTACTTCAGATATATATTTTTAATATTTTAACACTAATAGCGTGAGTTTAAATTGAAGGGCTATTTTTTATTATTAGAAACTGATAATGAATTAGTATAATTGATATACAGTCCAACCGTTTATTAGTAGACGATTTTGGAAAACACGTGTTAGCTTGATAACACTGAGAATGGAAATATTTGGTTTAACCAAGGACTTGTATAAAGAAAGTAAGGTAACTGATTGAGATTTTGTGAACGCTTGTGTATTCACGTAAAATCTCACAATATCTTGTATTTGATATTGTTGAGTTCCTTTCATCTAAGGAACACAAATCAAAATTCTTACATAGCAGAATGAAATTCTCATCAAAACAGTACCATTCCCAGAAATTTGTGTTTAAAATTGTTGAAGTACTTTTTGATTACAAAATTGTGAATCCTTCTTTTGGTATTTCATCAATATTTTGTCATTGAATGCAAGTTTCCTATCCTTCTATATAAGTCCTTCCTTTAACCTTGTATAAAAAAATCTCTTGCTCGCTTTCAGTGTTCTAGTCACAAGCTGAAAATAAAAACTGGCCACCGCGAAACCACGATAAAATATTTTATGATAAATTGTATGCCAAATTGCATTTTAGATTTTGACACTACTTAAGAGTTTGTAAATAAGTATATGCCTTTTAGGCCTGTGGCCTCTATTATGAAATAAAAGATTTGAATTGTATTGATAAAGGTTTATTTAACCTTAAAGGCCAGGGTTCACTATTTCAAAAAAACAACCAATAAGCTATTAAGCATTTATTGTGGCTAAACTACATGTACTGGCCTGCTTGCTCATATCTTAAGATTTGTAAACGTAAACATGTGGTTTGGATATATAGCTGTGTGAGCTACTGATTAACAACAGATAAAGTGAATGGTCAATGTATGTTATGAATACATACTGATTGCGCTTTGATTAAACAAGTTTGAATCAGTTAAATAAAATACATTGTTGATCTTAATTTCTTAAACAATGTATAATATTATTTAATTGCTTCTCCTTTCAGTAATAATTTAGATAACAAAAACTGCCGTAAAACTTAACTTGAAGTATGTTCAAATTCGCACTCTGTAATTCCCACAAAGAATTTAATTGATCAGTATGTTTTTTCTTTTTATCTTTAAAACTGCTTAAATGTTAGCTATAGGTCAATGTTGGGCCTAGTTATGTTACAGAAGGGACATTATGTAAAAGGGTCTCACAAATTTTTTTTTCAGAACAACATGATATTCCTTGACGGGAATAATGACAAAGTATTCTTTTTTTTTTTATTTATACTTTATACCCTGAATTCAATCTTTAATTATGACAATTTTCAATAAAGCATTCATATAGCCATATGTTAAAAGAATGGAATGCACTGTGCCTTATCCCCATAGAAGCTGGACTGTGGTTGGCTGAAGAGTCGGGTCATGAACTAAGGTTGGCTGTCAATCACAACTGGAGGAAAATTTGAATTTTATAACAGTTTCCAAAAAAGATTATTTGAATGTGTCACTTATAAAGTACAACTTATTTCCAAAGTCCCATGACATAAAGATCATACATTCAAGAACAGACCTGCCAAGTTTCAACAAATTCTGTTATCTATGACTTCTGAAATTTTAAAAAACCCTCCACTGGTGGTATGCTCCCAGTGAGTACAAAGAATTAAGTGTAAGTGGTCATTTTTCAGTGCTGTTGGCTTTTATACTGTGACTCCGGTCTTCAATACAGGATTGTTTAACCTTAATGTAGGCTGGTTTAACGAAAAAATTAACAACGGAAACTTAAGCATCTCTCCACTACAGTTGTAAAGTGCTGGCTGCTCACTCCAGAGGTTTGTGGGTTTGATCTCCAGCTCCACCCATTGGATCCACTTAAAATCATGTGCATGTAGATTTTATTACTACATGTACATTAATTATCAAAGATACATGTATGAAATGTAAATGTTTACCGAATAAAGGATGAGCTGTCCTTGTTATATATTGATTATTAATAGTAATATCTGACAAAATAATAAGTTATTTTTCTGTTGTTTTCACAGTTTGGATTAGCATTGGACTAAAACTTTCAGAATTTAAAAATATTTATTTTAATTTTAATTAATTATTATATTTAATTCAGTTATTATGCTTCCCAAATGGGGGAAGCATAAAGTCGCCGCTTCGTCTGTCCGTCTGTGCGTCTGTCCGTGCCTCCCAAGTTCCTGTCGAGCTATTTCTTTACAACCTCTGGTGGAATTTTATGAAACTTGCTAGGATGCATCATTACCAAGTGCAGATGCGCATATTGTCTTTGTGTTACAGTTCGATGAGTTATGGCCCCTTTGATTCTGTTTGTGACCAAATTCTTGTCCACGCTATTTCTCTACAACCCCACTTTGGAATTTTATGAACTTGTTAGGATGCATCATTACCAAGTGCAGATGTGCATATTGTCTATGTGTTCTGGTTGGATATTTTTCACGGAGTATGGTCCTTTTATTGAGTCTGTGACCAAATTCTTGTCTGCGCTATTTCTCTACAACCCCATGTTGGAATTTTGTGAACTTGCTAGGATGCATCATTACCAAGTGGAGAAGCGCATATTGTCGTTGTGTTTCGGTTTGATGTTTTTCACAGAGTTATGGCCCTTGGATTCTGTCTCTGACCAAATTCTTGTCTGCACTCTTTCTCTACAACCCCATGTTGGAATTTTATGAAACTTGCTAGGATGCATCATTACCAAGTGCAGATGCACATATTGTCTGTGTTCCGGTTCGATGATTTTTCATGGATTTATGGCCCTTTCATTGAGTCTGTGACCAAATTATTGTCTGCTATTTCTCTACAACCTCAGGTTGGAATTTTATGAAACTTGCTATGTTTGTGTTCTGGTTCGATGATTTTTCATGGAGTTATGGCCCCTTTGATTCAGCCTATGACCAAATTCTTCTCCGCTCTATTTCACTACAACCTGTGGTTGGAATTTTATGAAACTTTCTAGGATTCATCATACCAAGTGGAGATGTGCATATTGTCGTCATGACACTATTTCGCTTCAACCTCTGGTTTAAATTCTGTAAAACTAGCTAGGATCTGCGCATATTGTCATTTTTGTCTGGTTCAATAATTTGCGAATGAGTTCTGTGAAGTGCCAGAGCCACATATTGTTCCTGCAATGCAATTTGTTTTTTTTTCAATCAAGTATCCGGTACAGAGTCAAACACTCACTTGGGGAACATCCATTGGTGGAACCGATATTTTCTTGTTATGCTCCCCAAAAAGGGGGAAGCATATAGTAGCCGCTTTGATGTGCGCGCGTGCGTGTGTCCGTCACCAAATTCTTGTCCGGGCTATTTCTCTACAACCTCTGGTTGGAATTTTAAGAAACTTGCTAGGATGCATCACTACCAAGTGGAGATGTGCATAATATCTTTTTGTTCCGGTTCGATGATTTTTCACAGAGTTATGGCCCTTTGATTCTGTCTGTGACCAAATTCTTGTTAGGGGCTATTTCTCAACAACCCAATCGTGGAATTTTATGAAACTTGCTAGGATGCATCACTACCAAGTGGAGATGCGCATAATATCTTTGTGTTCTGGTTCGATGAATTTTCACGGAGTTATGGCCCTTTAATGAATCTGTGACCAAATTCTTGTCCGCACTATTTCTCTACAACCTCAGGTTGGAATTTTATGAAACTTGCTAGGATGCATCATTACCAAGTGCAGATGCGCATATAATTTTTATGTTTTCGTCCGATGATGTTTCACGGAGTTATGGCCCTTTGATTTTGTCTGTTACCAAATTCTTCTCCTCACTATTTCTCTACAACCCCATGTTGAAATTTTATGAAACTTGCTAGGATGCATCACTTCCAAGTGGAGATGCGCATAATATCTTTGTATTCTGGTTCGATGATTTTTCACGGAGTTATGGCCCTTTAATTGAATCTGTGACCAAATTCTTGTCCGCACTATTTCTCTACAACCTCAGGTTGGAATTTTTATGAAACTTGCTAGGATGCATCACTACCAAGTGCAGATACGTATATAACCTTTATGTTTCGGTTTGATGATTTTTCACTGAGTTATGCCCCTTTGATTTTGTCTGTTACCAAATTCTTGTCCGCGCTATTTCTTTACAACCCCATGTTGAAATTTTATGAAACTTGCTAGGATGCATCACTTCCAAGTGGAGATGCACATATTGTCTTTGTGCTCCGGTTCGATGATTTTCACAGAGTGATGGCCCTTTCATTGTTTCTGTGACCAAATTATTGTCCGCACTATTTCTCTACATTCTCAGGTTGGAGTTTTATGAAATTTACTATGTTTGTGTTCCAGTTCGATGATTTTTCATGGAGTTGTGACCCTTTCATTCTGTCTGTGAACAAACTCTTCTCTGCTCTATTTCTCTACAGCCTCTGGTTTGAATTTTATGAAACTTGCCAGGATGCATGATTTCCAAGTGAAAATGTGCATATTGTCTTTATGATGCTATTTCGCTACAACCTCTGGTTTTAATTTTTAATAACTAGCTAGGATATGCACATATTGTCATTTTGTTCCAGTTCAGTGATTTACGAATGAGTTCTGTCTAGTGCAGAGCCACATATTGTTCCTGCTATGCAGTTTGGTATTTTTCAACCTAGTAGCCATCAGCACTAAGGGAATATGGTACAGAGTCAAACACTCACTTGGGGAGCATCCATCGGTTTCACCGATATTTTCTTGTTTGTATATGTTTTAGAGAAGTGAGATGGTGAGTTTGAGCCAGAACTTCAATTGATTAAGCTGCAGATGTAACATTTAAATGGAACAAGTTTAATTTTAGATAATTAAAATGAATAATGTTAAACAAAATAAAAATGGAGCCGTAGAAATTGATTTGCGCTATTCATTTATGTTGTAGTAATGAAGGAACACTTGTCTGTTACAGATTGTTCATTGAATTGTTCATTGCCTGACTTTGAACGGCTTACCAAATCTGCTGTTCCAACAGACTGGCCTGGCGAGTGTGGCATACCCTCACCAAGTCCAAGTAATGGCAGTCATTCGGTTCTGTCAAATGGTGAGTTTAAAAGCAAGTTTATATACATTTAGGTGGGGGTTGATGTGTAGAATCTCACTTAGCACGCTGAAGGTTTTGGGTTTTATCCCTAGCCTGGTCTTACCAATGACTCACTTATCACTTTTTAGTTCGCCGGGACATAGTCCAAGGAGAGCTATTGTCATGACCCCGGCGTCGTTGTCTGCGGCGTCTGAAGACACCCAGTATAAACTTTTACGTTTAAGTTTAAGTTTAAGATATCTATGCAACCACTCATTTGATGTGAATGAAACTTTGCATGTGTGTTCACCATCATCAATGGAACACACACAGACAAGAACCATAACTTTGGATTGCATTTTGGCACAGTTATGGGCCTTTCTGGACTTAGACACCCAGGGGCAAGATTATTTTGAGGACAGGGTGATGTGACAAGGCATTGCATCGTAGCATTTGTCTGTGGAATAATCCTTTAGTACACTTCAGCATTCGGAATACTTACTGTATGTGTAGAGCATTGTCCAGCGGTGGAGCTTCAGGCCAAGGATCCTGGGTTTGATCCTCAGTCACGGCTATGCATAGTGTCCTTGAGCTAGACACATTATCTGCACATGCTTAGTAATGTTTCTATTGGAAGACTTGGGGCGTGATTTGTCTAATTTGTAAGAACTTGTTTTAGTCGATGAAAAATAAATAAGTTTAAGAAGAAACTTTTCAAGCAGGCACTGTTAATATTACATAAAGCGTGCTGAACATGATACTAAACACCATACATTACATTGCACACAGCTGTGTGTTAGGGGTGCCTCAAACCTCAATTTAGGTATCTTGTTTATTTATGCATTAGAATAGTTTTCATGTTTAAAACCTGCACCACAGCGTAAGTCTAGGGATAAAGTGTCCACCTCGCATGCAGAACGTTGTAGGTTTGATCCCCAGCCAGTCATACCAAAGGCTTAAAAAAAGGGTACTAGAAGCTTCCTTGCTTGACATTCAGCATTTAGAGGATTGTTCTAGGTCTGGTCAACCTGGTGTCAGTATAAAATGACTAGATGGGTGATCATACCTTGTGTCTGTGGCATGATACTCCAGTGTGTCAGCACTTACAATACTGCCTCAAGTAGACATCGTCATGATGTTTCTAAAAATTTGTTGAACCCAACACTTAGCAACATACAACAACAGTTTTCTGAAACCTGCATTATCCCAAAAGGTAATCATTTTTGCTCATTGATTTTACGATATCAAAAATGGGTTCAAATTAATAATACATGACTGTGTAAGACTGGGCTGTGGTGTCGTAGGAGGCCGACAGTTCTATAAGAAGTCACAGGTTTAATCCCAGACTCAACCTCACGGTCTCTCAATAAAACAACTCAGTACTGGTCTTATTTAAGAAACAGACTCAGGAGTTATTCACAACAGTTAAAATGATTACTTACATGATTGTAAAATTGAGTAAATACATGTATTATAAATGCATTTTAAACTGTTATGCAGGGGACTATTCCTTGCTTAAGATAAATTTGCTTTGCCTTTAACCCTGTTTTAAGCAGCCAGTCAAGGTAAAAAGCAAAAGTGGCCTTTTAAAACAGGTTGTTGCTCAATACAGGTTAATTTACTGTGAAAGCATAGAAATGGGAAATAGTAAATACAGTTGCTTTAAGACAGGTGGTTGCTTAAAAGAGGTGATCACTTACACAGCTGTGACTGTATCTATAAATTTTTAAACAGTTATTAAGATAATTGAAGATCATGTGAAATATTGTGAAGAGTCCTCCGTGGACGAGTGGTCTAAGGCGTCGTCTCAAAATCACTTACCTCTCACCGCTAAGGTCGTAGGTTCGAGTCCCGCTTGCTCCAAAAACTTTATGTGAGAAAGTGTCCAGTTACTTGCAGACAGTGGTTCTACTCAGTCTGACTTAGTCTGAGGTCTTCCTTCACCAGTAAAACTGGATATGCCATATATAACCTGAAATGTGTTGAAAATGACGTTGAACCCCATTCAAAAAAGAAATATTGTGAAATATTGTTCTATTAATTATCTACATGTATATATTTCAGCTTGGATTGTTTCCATCATACTGGGCGGCTTGCTGCTGGTTGTTTTGATTCTCTCTGCAGTATATTTCTTCAAGCGAAAACGAGACAACAAGAATGTTCTATATGACAAATTTGATGTGTCGACGTAGAATCAAGGAGTCTTACTGATTTACATTTTGAGAAAATTGAACTTTTTCCTGTAAAATGCAACAACAGTTTCATTCCCGATTTCATGGCCAAATTTCAAGACGTACAGGGTAGGGTATATGAAAAAATCTTTTTTTTTTTTCATGGCTAAATTTCATTTTTTCTCAGCTTTTCTTGGCTTTTGACTTCTCGTTTTTTTATTTCATTTTGGAAAACCTCTTAAATAACAAAAAAAACAAAAACAAACAAGGTATTTCTTAAGTCTTCTGTGACCTGTTTAAAAGAATGAAAAATACCATCTGTATACATGTGGAAAGTTATCAGTTACTTGCGGAGATGGGGTGTGCTAGAGTACTGGTTAATCCCAGGAAACAGTGGTTACGTTAACTTATCGTCTGTTAGCCCTCCATGGCATAAAAATGACGCTAAATATTCAATCAATCAATCAATCAATCAATATACATGTAGATTTCACTGACTTGAATCAAGTTCTGATTTTTCAATTTTACATAAAGAACTGCACATTTCTGCACAAACAATTGATGTGTTGATGTAGGAATACAACTCTTACATTGTTTTAAGAAAATGGCAGTTAATTCCTTCATAGCATTTTGAATCTCGCTCTTCTTAGGCATGTCTGTGATATTAACGGCAACATTCCTAAAACATTTTTGTGTGTAATCACACAGACGGATACTTTCACTAGAACTACATGTAGAGTATGGTAAGTGAACCAACGAGAGAAACAGCTCGGGTGAGATCAGTTGACCTATGACCAGTAACACAAGCTTAGTTTATTGCTGGTCATGTGTTGATTGGTTCTCACGTTGAGCATTGTGCATATTTGTCGGATGCCAGTAGATTTGTATCAATAACTATAACGTCATTGGTTAAAATTTTGCACATGGATGGAAACCCAATACAGTATATTATAGGCAACTCTAGTTCCAAATGAAAGTTCCAATCGTGGAACTACCTGTATAAGATTACCTGAATAGTTTAGAAATTTATATGTCTTTACTATGCACTTTTTGAAATTAACAAAAAAATGTAGCCAATTGCAGCTATGTATTTCATTCTTGATTGTTAATAGTATTTCATATTTTGCTTTTTATGAAACTCTCTGGCCAACGTTAATTTACTTTATAGGCTTTTGGGTACATGTACATGTTGTTTCTCTTTTAAAAGTCCTACCATTAAGCGCAATTGTGTCAATTTCATCCATGTAGTAAAGGACAGATGACGAGAAAAAAAAAACCAACATAGATATAAAAACTTTACATAAACAGGCAATTGTTCTACATATCATTATCATATGAGATTTATATGAGGATCATATGTAGAGATTTGCATATGAAAACTTTCATAATATTAGAATTGTTTGAAACCATTAAGAATAGTAATTTTGATAATCTTATTAGACAGGTTAGAATATCATTAACTTGCTGAAACCTCGGTATAAATTTCATTTTTACTGTTTTGGAAAGAGCAAACCTTCATTTAGCTCCTTTCATGGCATTTTGCTCTATTGCCACAGTAGACAATATATTTTTAATGGGATCTAATACCATTATGACATGACAGGTTACATAATGGCATATCTAGTTTTATGGATAGAGGAAGAGGTCAGAATAAATGGAAGTAGAGCGACTGTCCTACTGTAAGTAACTGGCAGACTTTCTCATAAAGTTATTTAACTGAACTGGGCTCGAACCCATGACTGCAGCAGTGAGAGGTATGAGGTCATTACATGATAGTGCCTTATACCACTAGGCTACAGAGGACCTTTCTGTGATATAACACCAAATCTAAATGGTATATGTACACTAAACAAACAACATAGCAATGCACTCTTTAGAAAGATCATGCATATTGTCATGTCATATAGTGGTTGTTGGTAAATTAGAATGTTTCTAAAAATGAAATGTTACGCAGTGCTGTGATTTGATATAGTTAAAAAGTTCCATTTATTTTTTTTACCGTCATTTAAAATATTTTGTTTTTTGTTTTTTTTGGTTTGAGAGAATCACAAATGCGTGAATGCTAGTTTTACATCTATCTTTGATTTATGTTTGATATTACATGCTATCGGTATGTGAGATTCTTTTTCTTATTTATTTTGTATTGATATGTATTTGCTTGTCTTGTTTAAAAAAAAATCTTTGATTCTGTATTTTTGGGTATTAACCTACATGTAAGGTTAAAGTATTTTGTTTAGCTTGGGGTTTAAAATATTACCGGTACTTTTTTATTCTATTTTATTTAAACAATAGGAATTAGTTGTGTAAACTTATCACCATCACTTTAAAAAGGTTTAAATCACTGACCTTGATCTACTTAATGGACGAGCATCTGCACCCACTTAGAGTGCTCTTGTGTATATTGTGCAATACATCATGCCAAGAATTATCTAATGTGCAGAATCAGCAGACAAAGCTGTACAGCCATTCTTGTGTGTTTAAAGGGAGTATATTTGGTGAATAATGCTATAAAAGCCTTAAAATATAAAACTAACATTGAATTGGATAGAGCATCTCATTATCATTAATAGATAAAATCTGGATGGTTTGGTACGCCAAATCCACCAAAACTTGACAAAATTGATTTTTAGATTTGACCACTTTTGCATCATCATTCAAAACTCTTGCCAAGATGAAACAATTGTTACTGTGAACCTATATAATGGATCAAAATGAAATCGAGTGACTCATTTTATACATTGCAGATATGTTGCAATTTTTAAGTGGGAAAACCTATTTTAGTCTTAAGGTAGGCACGAAACCCAAGTAAGAAATCACTTCAGTATATTATTTTGACATGTTTAAATAAATATCCTTTTGGCAATGCGGTGTCGGTGAGTATATATAGGCATGATATATTGCAGAAAATTTTTTATGTCTAATTAAAAATTTGGAAAAATCCTGATATATTCCCTTTAAGCAAAGAGTTACATATGTTTACATTGATGAGATGCCATTTTTACTGTGATTAACGACTTGCAGGAATTTATTGATGATACATGTTTATTTATATAATTATTAAATATACATACATTTATACACACAATATAAAATAATATACATGTGTAGTGTTGCTTTATATATTTAATCTAGCAATGAATCAGTAGTGCAATGGGTAAAGTATTGGCCGCTCACACCAGGGGTTGTGGGTTGGATCACTCATTCGACCCGATGGCCTTGCAGAAACAATGCTTGGTATTACAGTTCTACACCGGATTCTGACTTGAGAGCGAATAATGCAGGCTCTGAGCTTTTTTTGTAATTAAGCTAAAAATATTTTAGTATCAAATAGTGGTGAGTGATATTACACTAGGTTGATACTAAATATATCTCACCAGCTTATTACACTGCTGTACCGCTAGTTATGTGATAAACGTGTGAATGTACTGCACCATGACAAAAGTAACCAATGTAATAAACTATTTTTATATGCATAATACTTGTACTGTCTTTTTTTCTTCTTCATGATACCGAAAACAAAAATAACTAATATGAAGATTTGCGGACAAAAGCTACCAACTACTCCATATGATTTAAGTTGTGGTAATTAAAGAAGCAGTTGTTTCCAACCTGGTATTGAGTGTTAAATATTTTATAAGACCAGAAAAAAAAATTACATGCTCAGGTATTTTTTTACCTTATTAAACAGAGGCCAAAATTTGGCTACTTCCATATTAAAAAAAATATGTTTTACTCCCATTTGAGACCAAAAATATCTTGCATAATAACTCAAAAGCTGTTACTCTTTATTTTCCTAAAGCCTTAAACCTCAATCATTCTGGGTTTTTTTCCAAATTTCGAGGAAAAAAGCCCCGACACTTGCAAACCTGGTCAGTCTTGCTTCACGCTAAGTTGGGTGTCCATCATACACATCTTCATGCAGCTAACTAGTCCCACGAGGTTCAAATCACGTGTCATATTCACCAACCGTTCTTGGGGATATTCTTAGACTTTAACTTGAAAATCCAAATTTCAACCTCTGATATCTTACTTGCCGTGGCAGATAGAATAATTGCAAGAGTTTATTTGACTATATATAAAGTGTCCTTGCATGCTTGCAAAATTCATTCTTGAGTTCAAGTCGAAGAATATTCTTAAGAATGGTTGATGAATATGACCCCTGACTTCATAGCTCAAATGGTAGCTTGGAATTTCTTTTTATGTCACCATAGACTTATGTGCAGATTTTTATTTCCATCAAGATATTTAAGAGCGTTGTGATTATTATACTAACAAAATACTGTTACACAAGAGAGGTTTGAATTAATGGAAAATAACTTTTGCTTCTAAAAGTAGTATAGTCTAATCAGATTTGTTTCCCTTCATTAAGGTTGGCAAATAACTTTGCAGCTAGTGTTATTTATTTGGACACTTACATGAAGTTTTTTATAACAATGCCTAGTTTAATAGTTTATCAACGTTTCATCATATGTACACTTATACATTACAGTTTATAAAAGAAATTGTATGCTATTCTATATAAGAATTAAGAGAGACAAAACTAGACCGGCCACTGAGGCACCTCTGACCTATACATACAAAAGTCATGTAATAAAAAGACAGGATCACTACAATGCATTAATTTGCATTAAAAAATACTGCTCATCTTGACTTCTGCCTAAAATTAAGATAAAGTTGTATTACTAAAATTGACATACATGTATATTGGAACTATCGCACATCTTACAAAATGATTTTAAAAATTTGAATATCATCTAAAAACTGATTTGCAGTAGGGTTTCAAGCAAGCATTAAACATATTTTGTGAATAGCTAAGAACTTGAACTAACATTATTTATAAAGAAAGAAATACGATTTTGTAATATTTTAAAACAGGTTTCCCTATGTTTCTGTAAATGTTACTCCATGGTATCTTTCCATGGCAACCTGTTGTATTTCACAGATTTTCTTAAATGCATTTTACATGATATGTTTTACTTATAAATTTCTTACAATTATTTATGTTGAATAAGAAATAACAAAGAAAAATGCAAAGTGTCATTTGGAACCACTCGTAGTAAATCCAGATATGGTAAAAAAATATAATTAATAAGGTTAAACAATTGATAAGTTATCAGGATTTAATAAAATACATCCAAACTTCTTGAAAGAAACATCAGATTCAATATCCTACCCCTTCAGTATCTTTTCCAATCAACCAAAGAAAATGTCCTTATAAGATGCATGGAATGAAGAATTAAATACGGTAGTGGAGTGTGTGGTCCAGTGGTAGAGCACCGATCCCATGATCAGAGGGTCATACGTTCGATCCTCCGCCACGGTTATGTGTGGTGTCCTTGAGCAAGACACTTTTCCGCATATGCTTAGTACTGGTTCTAACCAGGAAGACTTTGAGTGTGATTTGCCTAATTTGTAAGAACTTGTTTCACAATCAAAGTAAAATAAATAAGTTTTAACTATAATTAAATAGAGAGGTCCATCAACAAATACTATGGACCAACATCTATATATGCAAAACAAATGAGGCAATAATAAGGGAATATATACTTAAATACATGGAGAGCCACTTTTCTCTAAATTTGGATTTATCTCTGGCCGTTCAACATCAATTCAACTACTCAACATAAACATAGGAACAGAACAGTCAGACAGCGCAGCATCAATAGATTGCATAAACACGGATTTCCAAAACACCTTTTCACTCACCCGCACAAAAGGCTATTGAAACAAACTTGAAGCATATAATATCAAAGTATTAAAAAAAAAAATAATTTGAATAGATAGCTTCCGAAGCAACAGGTACCAACAAAAGGGGATCAATGTGGAACTATCAGATTGGTGAAATGTCAACTCTGGAATACCCCAAGGCTGAGTCTTAGGACCTCTACTATTTGTATTCTATATAAATGTCCATATTGCCACTGTTGACTCTTTGGCATAGTTTTTACTGATGCTACGAAAATAATTCATCCGAGACCAGAAGTCTGCAAGAAAGGACCAGTTTTAAACCTGGTGGTAGTGTTAAGATTAGGTATATAAGAAAGAGTAGTTGGTGGTTCTTATACTTACTTATTTATTCATTAACCGATTTATAAAATGTTTATAATTTTAAAAAGCTTCATTATCTTGTTTCTGAAACTGAAAATACATTTAGAATCCATTATCAAATGAAAGAGATACAGACAGTTGAAATGAGTTGGTGATAGCGATTAAATTTACAAAATATTTTTCGCTGGAAAAACTTGTCAGTAGCTTTTAACTTTTTCACTTATTATTGAAATTCAATGTATTCTGTATTTATATTTTTTGAATAATTGAAATCGATCAAGAATTTAAGAAGAAATACATACTGAAAATATATTATTTTGCATTAAATTTTGCTGATGAAAAGACCTGGCGATACTCCTTAAAACTGAGTTACAGGTAGTTTAAAATTGTGTTTACCCCTTGTAATTTTGGCAAGCAGGAAAAGAGGATTATTAAAAATAAATTGGTGATTAGTTGCTCTATGACTGATATATGGCTTTTCGGTGAACTTATTTAGTTTCTAGTTGCTTATAACTTATCACTAACTTACTTTATGGATTCGGTGCTTATAATTACTTATTTTATTATCATTTTTAATTGAAATAGATGATTTTTCTTAACTTCTAACTTCATTGAACGAACGAATAGGGTTTTACGGTTTTTTTTAGGTTATTCAACACCAACAAGAAGGAATATTCCAGGTTCACTCTACATGTACAAAAACAACAAATTAACATACAGATTTAAAAAAATACATCAACAAATGAATATGCAGAATATGAACCTAGAACGTTGATACCTGCAGAACTGCAGAGTTTCATCAAATTCTATCATATTACTCAATTTATCGCTTCATTTGACATGCATAAGCCACAGTGATCCTATTCTTGCCATCACTCATTGCTCCCTGGAACCACACAGGGGTTGTTTATTTAACCACAATAGTGAACATGACACCCATTCGGAGGATTCCTACCCCTCTCCAGAGATTGACAGTGATTCAATTCTTAGCAGGAACCACACGGACTCCAACTTCGTTGAAGAATTCATTAACCATATTCAGTCGTAGATCACTTATTATAAGTATTGGCTTATCCTAATCCACTCCTGAGGTCCAAGACACTAATGGTGCTATGCAAATCTGTTTATACTTAAATTGAGTGCAAATATGGTTGTTTACTTTTTGTAAAACCATTATATTAGAACAAACAAAACAGCTTATAGCACAAATAAGTTTGCTTATAGTATCGATGATTATATAGTTCAACCTAAACATTAGCATGATTAAATGAGGCGTTTTATGGACAGCTTTTGTTTATATTTTGTATATCTGGTTTGCTGTCCATAACCCTAGCTCGGGAGACACAAAATAAGAAATACCTCTTAGAGACGAGCAATATATGTCGCACTACCTAAATATAAACGTTCAACAGAATTTAATTCTAAAGACTTATGATAGTGGGGACAGTACTATTATTAGGATTTTTCTATTAAACATAGCTAATGTTGTCTGTATTATATATATATATGTAACCGACTATAAATAAAATTGTATAACGTCGACACCGTCTTTATCACCGCCGTCGAAGTTAACACTACCGACGTTCAGATAGACATTATTGTAAGCGTCCCTCTTACTCGGAATTGGATCAAAATGGCTGCGCCCATGAGGCAACACGAACTAAATGGTTATTGCTAAATTTACAAGTTATTGTTCGAAATATATATAGAAACATTACAGCATATTTCCAAAATGACTAAAAGAAAGAAACAGCAAATTAAAGATCAGCCAAATTTGAAGAAATTCCGGTCTGAAGTTAAAGATCTGGTTAAATCTGGATCCGGACGCGCTCACAGCAAAGGCATAAAGAAACAGCCGAGCAGGAAAGAAAGAAGAAAAGAAGAAAGACAGCTGAAAAAGTCCAGAAAACTTGCCTTCAGTTTAAGGAAACCGGTATGAGTTTTGAAATTGCAATATTTTACATGTATCACACGGCTCGAATTTAAGCACTCGCTAGAAGCTGGCATTTTTTTGCGAGTTGATTTCAAGTTGAGAAAATTACTTAGTGTATCCATTTTATAGATTTTTGAAAATAAACAAGTATTATCCTGGTAAAAATAACGAGTTCTTGTCAATTTTACCCAATTTCTTTTGCTTCTCGTGCCAAATTACCCCCTAGCAGCACGATTGTCAATGACATGTATTAAATATTTATATGAGAAGACTGCGTCAATTTGTTTTTATTTCGATTCCATTCTGCAAAAAGGAAGTAAAGTTAAAACCCTCAACAATATAATGAGTAGACTGCGTCTAGTTTGATCAATCCCTCATTCACTCTATAAAATAAAAGTAAAGTTGAAACCTGTCAAATTTATTGTTTACATATTTTGTCAGCTGTTAAAATGGCTGATAAAATAACATCTTTTTCTACATTGAACCAATGAATGAAAGTGAGTCCCAAGAAGGAAAAAGAGAAGTAATCCTTCCGCCAATACTGTAATGAAATGGGAGTGACAGCTCAACATTTACACATGTTAAACAATCATCCTTGGCTAGATCTAATTTTAAAAGGAACAGCCATTGGCTATATTAATTCTATAAATAGAAATGTATGTATGTCTCAATCTCCGTCTCTGTGCACTTGGTATTGTTGAATCCATGATTCATATTTTTGTTAAGTTAAAAGTGTTTATTTATGATATATCATTGTATGCATTTATTTATGGTAGTATAATAAATAACAGTGATAATTTTATAATTTAAAATATTTTGTTTCGTAAAGTACTGCTTTGAATTGTACCTTAACCTTTTACTCCATAGATACACATTTTCCCGCACCAATCACAGAAGGCTTTTGAAAACAGTGCAGGAAGAGTTCAGATTGCTCGTAATGAGCAATCTGAACACTTCCTGCACTGTTTTCCACTCTGTCAGTTAATATAAACATAATTCACTAAATAATTCAAAAGCCTTCTATATTAGGTGTCCAAAGGTGTCTATATTAGAGGTTTCAAAAGGCGTATATATGAAGTAAAGGGTTAACATATATAATAAGCTTGATACAATTGTCTATAAAATAAATACAAGCTAATAATGCATATTCAATAACACGCAGGCTTTGAAACAATTAATTTTGGGTTTATTAAGACATTTAGGACTACAAGTTTCTGCGAAAATTGGTTTGGCCAGTTGGTTTCAAATTTGGCCAGTTGAAATTTTAGGCATTTGCCAAAATTGCCAGTGCACAAAAAAGTTAAATTCTAGCTCTGGTATCAGAAAGTAAAGTTAACACTGACTTTTCTATTTCAGTTGTTCAAATATTATGGATGAAACAATTCTACTTCGAGATTCACGATCCCACAGTCAAATGTTAATTGTCATCTACATTCCTTCTTCCCGAGTAGCATCAGACTCTGTAACTGATCGCGACTCCCAGCCTATTATCCTTCAAGATGAAGTTGCGGGATGCCATGTAGTAATCATCCTAGAACCCAGTTTTTAACCTGTATATATGTGATTTGAACTAAACACATTTGGTCCTCAACTCCACATGTACATACACTCAATTCGAGAATACTCAGTTCCTGAGGGATGAATTACTTGGAAGAAGAAGAAACCATTTTCATCTACATCTACATATTACTCCAAACAATAAATTTCTAATTATTACTTGGAGGCCCTGTCGGAGAACAACAAAAGAAATAGTAAAAATTGAAATACGGTTTAAAAAACAACAAAGCTATACATTTTTATTTAAAATAAACTACGTTTATAGTATTAAAAACAAGACTTGTTTAGAATTTTACTGTGGCCAGACAACCCATAAAATTTAGGCTGGTACTGGCTTTAACACAACTTGGTAGGTTATTCCAATTTTGATAAGATTTATGCTTGGAGCCCCTTGGCATAGCTGCCTTTGTACCACAATGCTCTGGTTTGCACATATTCTTGCAAATATATATTGTTATATCTTCAGAAAATACCCCAAAACACATGAAATGCATTCTTAAAATCAAACTTTTTCTTGTTGTACACGCCCCCAGATCCCCCAGAACATGATGGGCTTGCTCATTTTTGGGCTAGTTATGCCACTGGAGTCATTTATAAATACCAATAAGTAGATCAAAGAATATGTGGCAATAGACCACGATAGTAGTTGGGAAGGTCTAGTGGTTAGCATGCTTGTTCCTCCAAGACCGAGAGTTCTCCAGTTTGACTCCTGGTGGGTTTGACAGTATTTTCAAACACACTCCCAAATGCTTTATTTGGACAAGGTACTGTAAAAGTATGCAATACTTTGAGGAGATCTAACCCTTTACTCCATAGATACGTGTTTTCCCACATCAATCACAGTAGGCCTTTGAAAACGGTGCATTAAGAGTTCAATCTGAACACTCCCGGCACTGTTTTCCATTCTGTCAGTTAAAAAAAATTTGGATGAACATTTAAGATTTTTTTTTAAATTGTACACTCACTACAGTATTTTGAAAAACATATTTTTTTTTATAATCATTTACAGTTATGATCATTGAATAAATGATATGCAAATCCAATAGCATGTTAATTTTTTTATTAAAAATTTTTTTATTTGGCAGATTCCGACAAAAAAAGATGTGGACAAAGCAAAACGAGAATCCGCAGTACAAGAGCATAAAGAAGCGAAATTGAAGAAGTTGGAGTCGGTAAAAAAAGAAAAAAAGAAAAGAAAAGCTAGGCAGAAACTACAGGTCAGAATCAATAAGCTTTATTATTAAATTGGTTCCTCCGTGGCCATGTGTTCTAAGACACCGTCTCAAGATCACTTACCTCCCACCGCTAAAGTTGAAGGTTCGAGTCGCGCTTGCTCCAAAAACTTTATGTGAGAAAGTTTCCAGTTACTTGTGTAAGGATGATGGATGATTCTACTCAGTCTGAGTCAGTCTGAGGTCTCCACCAGTAAAACTGGATATGCCATATACAACCTGAAATGTGTTGAAAAAATGCGTTAAAAAAAATATTATTAAATTTGTTCTACATTATAACATGAATACCATATACTGTGGTATTAAAAATCTAAATTAAAAATAGTTGTAAATAGCAGGTCAAGGAAATATCCAAATAATCATAAATTTGTCATTTGGCAAATATGAGGTCCAAATCAGTAAATATTCGTCATATGACAAATTTGCCAAAAATTTTTTTATTGACTTTCAAAGCTTTTAATTTGTTTTCATTTTTTCTGTCTAATTTTTCTTTAAAATGATATTAAAAATCAAAGTTTGGCAAAAAAAATAAATTTAGCTACCTACCTACCCAAATGAAAAATACTAGGTCGGAACACAAACGAATGTTTTTTTAAGGATGGCCTTATTAGAGATTGTAATTCAACAATTTTTTTCTGGTTTGATTTATGTGGATTGTTCTGATTTAAAGGGAGTGTATTGGCATTCAATGCCCAATATGATGTCATAAATAAACATTACAACAAGATATGCATAAAACTTACATATTTAATATATAATTATATATTGCCGCTTTATTGTATGCGTCAGTTTTCAAAATCTAAATAATTTGATTTGTTGACTTTTCCATTTTGAACGAACTGCAGCATCAGTATTCCGATCAACTGTCATAATCCACAATGGTGTTAATAGTTTGTGTACAGGTGCATAGTTTACCACTGATCAGGTGCATGCACATCACCCATGGGTGTCAATTCCAATACTCTCCGTACATCACCCATAGGAAATTACGCTAGCTCTGCATCATTTTATTTGAACAGAACAGAACAAAATACTATACAACATTTACATAAAACTAACGTTGTGATTGGGTAATGGTCCCTTCATGAAGTCGTGAAGGAACCAATCATATCGCTGCGCTGTGGCTTGGTAGAAACGGCACAAACCTAGTGTAATATCCCAAGGGTGATAAATGGAGAGTATCTGAATGGATTACACGTGGGTATCTGACGATGGTGCGTGCACAGAGTGAAGCTATGTTTGGAATGTTTACAGGGATAAATATACCAGACCAAGGTCTGTAGATCAAAGGTCACACTTAAAGGTTGAAGGTCAGAAATAGGTTAAATATTTGGTGCCTACTCCATATTTTGTAAACCACTTGAGATGTTTGATCACAGGTCTGTAGCGGAGGGCAAGACATTGTAGCCCTTGTAAAATGTGTATTAAACCTTATCATTATAAAAGACATAGTGTTTATGAGTTTATTGAATTTTAAAATAAAATCAAAGCAATTTACAGAACTTTTAAAACTAGGAAAATACATACATATACATAGCATTTAAAGTACAACAAATCTGCATCAAGTTCTTGACTTATTAGTTCAAGTTTTGGGTTAAATGCACTTGAATTGTCAAAATTTGTATATACAATAGAACTTCTTTGGCTGGAACAAGGATGGCTCGAACACACACATATATATATAGAGCTCGAACCACTTATCTGGTCCCAGGCGAATTCCTATTTCAATGTATATACATGTACATGTATGATGTTGAGCAAAACTTGGCTGGAACAACAATTTACTTGGACTATTTTGTCTGGTCCCATTCGGTTTGAGCCATGGAAGCTCTACTGCATGTGTATTGTTATGGAAAAGAAAAAAAAAGTATCCGTATAAGCACTTTTATTTAAATAGCTCTGGAGTTTTCAGTATTGTGAATATCATCTCCCTTTGAGGTATGAATATTGTTATAGGGCTTAACATAACAATACATAAGTAGTAACACAAGATTGATAGCACACAGCCCTGCCAACACAAGAAACACAAATCCATTCATTATTGATAAAGTTGCAGAGTAAATCGCATTCTGCGTACTTGATCCGGCCAAACAGGCGATATTTTCTACCACAGCTATACTGGCAAACATGGAACCTTGTTTGTTTGTTGAAGTTATATTTGACATTATTCCTCGTATCATCGGAGTGATCAGAAACGAAAAAACACCCGCGACTGGTACCATGTAGATCATTAAAGTGGTTTTCGCGAAGGCTTCCAATATGAAAGATCCTGCATTTGATATTGTGCTTAGTACTGCTATTGCTTCATTGGACATGCATTTTTGAAGGAGCTTCACAGAGCCCAGGCCAACAACTGTAAAAGTTGAGTGTCGTGCAAATGAGAAATAACTGATATCTGCCAGATCCCAGCAAAATGGCTGTCCTAGAAAATATAAAATCTCCAGCGTTGTTCTGTGTGAACTAGAGAGCATATGGAAAGTAAATGATAAAAGAAGTAATATGTAAGACAATCGTTTGCCTTTGAATTCTTTGCTGATGTAGAAATCAAATGTGCGCTTTGCTGTTTGGATAAAAGACGTTTGTTGTAATCTGTTTTCCTTGCTCAAAGTCTCTGGTAAAAAAAAAACTATGATGAAGAATGAGATTGATATCAGGACGGTGCTGATCAAAGCTGTGTTTAAGAATCCAAAACGTAATGTTTGTATGAGATAACCAGAGAGCAAGCTAGAGAGCATGGAAGAAAACAAGAGTAAGGCCTCCATTATAACTACGCCAACCACGCGCTGCTTTTCTGTGACAGTAACATCGGCCACAAATGAAAAGGTTCCAGAAAACAATGCATAGTTGCTTCCTGCAAGTCCACCTGCAGCATTTGCTATCACCACAAAGATGAAGTTTCCATTTGCATAAATTACTAAAACCAGTACAAATGCGCGTATAAGTTGTCCGAATGTTGATAGAACAAAGAAAAGTTTACGTCCATATGTGTCTGTATAACTGGGAATTATTATATTACTCACACATGATGTGATTTGGATTGCCAAACTGTAATAGATCATCCATTGTGACGTTTCCTGTTGGACTGTTTTATATTTTTGATATGTTTCACTGGAGTGATTCCTATTACCACAGGCAGTGATGTTGTTCTTCACTGAACCTTCTGGAAAGTAAACAGTTTTAATTTTGTACTGTGTCCATTCATTAAGAACATATCCTATAATTCCTACCCCAATACATTGAAACAAGACTGACGGAAATAGCACCAAATGTTTGAGAGATATCAAGTTATCAGTACTTTGTCCTTTAGAATTATTTCCCTGTTTTATAAGGCTCTCCTTTTCTGAGGACATGATTTATTGCCCTCCTTTATTAAAAGAGTTAAACAATTGAAATATATCGACAGTTTGATGTTCATAGTTATTTAACTGTTAATATGACACAATATTAAAACACAACTTTAATATTATACTTTTTTTCTGATTTGAATCATTTAAATGATAGTTTCAAGTTATTCCACAAATAAATTCAAATGCAGACTAAGTTGCATTCTGTCATCTTATCATTATACTTGAATCACTTATAGCACTTGACAGTTAAAGATGCACCATCTCTAACTTTCTGTTCAGTAATTGTTAGGTTGTTTATTGAATCACAAAAGGAAGATTATAGTATATTTCGTCCTTGTAGTTTATTTTATTCATGAGAAATGTGTTAATACCAGGTGGGCATTTTCTATTTCATTTGTCAGTGTTTAAGCGTTACCCGATACTGACCAATGAGTGACTTTATCCCGTGCCATGATTTAGTACAGTAGGACTTTGATAGGTCAAGCTTGGTTGACTGGAACACCACAGATCGCTCGAACAACTTACCCGGTCCCTTCTAAATTCCTATTGAATTTCTATTATTCTACCACCGCCGGCTAGAACACTGATAGGTCAAACAGTCGCACTAGAAATTAGGTCCCACCAACACACTTACCCGTATTTTTCACAAGATTCAGTCGAACAGCTGTTCAAAGATAAAGAAAATCGGACAAGTTTGCCATGTTTATTCACGCATTCAAAGGTGCGAAGTAATTTGCACACATCAGAATATTCCCACTGTCTTTAAGAGCGAGAAGTTATAATAATTTGGCGAGTGTATTTATAATTGGTTTACATGCTTGCTGTAATTGTATACCGCATAATTCAGTAATTAAGTTAATTTGATTCTTAATCTGATGTTTATTTGTGATTTGAGATGAAATCAAATTAAAATCTATTTATATTGCAAACATTAAAACGTAAAGCGTGTCGCATACAATTTTACCCTTATAAGGGTTAGAAATGCAAAGTTCTGTCTCATTGCACAATGTCGCATTTAACAACAAGAAATGGCTGACCAACTTAGTGGAGGACCCGTTAGCGGAAGAGGATAACTAAGTCAGCCTCTTTGACTATTGCCGAGCATCTTGGTGAAGGACCCGGTAAACCGGAGTGTGATTATCATGTCATTTACGTTCTCGCGCACACGGAAAGCTAAATATAGCTATTTATACATGTGTATATGTGTTGAAAAAAGGATAAATTAAGTAACTGTAGTGTAGTACAATTTAATACATTTGGAATGTCTTTTCTGGTTTATTGGCTTATCCAAAAAAACAAGAAATACGCATCATTTACATAATTTATTGCACCTGTTTAAAGCATACACATGGGATTCTGATCGATTCTATAACACGCTCATGTACATGTACAATGATTGTTGTACCAGGCTTGACTCAAACTATTTTGTCCAGTCCCATTGAGTTCGAGCCATCGAAGTTCTACTGTATTTGGTCAACAAAATTAAAGAGTTTTACACTACAGAGACAAAATATAACATAGGTTATTTGACAGAAAATCCATAATATATGGTGTTTGATATAAAGTGCATTTTACTACCTAGGTAGAAAAACATACCGGTAATATCGGTGAGGCCCCCTTAATTTACCCAGAGACATAGACTCCCTGATTTACCCGTGCACTGGACACTGAATTACTGATCTATTCCAGAAATACAGTTCATCATTTTTGTTCCTTTTGTTTTCATTTAGCTGAGGCTTTCATATAAAAAATAAGGAATTGGTTTAAACTGGGCCATTTTTGCCTCATTACACAGAGGCTGATATTCAGTTGATGATCAATGAAAAAAAAATCATGTTTTTATTCCTCCAATTGAGGCCAATGAAATTTACAAATTGGAAAAAAAATAATGAGTTTTTTAGTAGATTTTTGTTACATAAGTGGATTAAAGAACACTGGTTATGAAATATTATTGTTATATCTGATAATTAGGCCATCCTTGAAAAAAAAATTGTTTGCCATGCACGGTGCTCCTACCTACTCGCTCAAAATTGCAACTACCCAATTATTTTTATTGACTTTCAAAGCGTTTAATATTTTTTTATGATTTCTGTCCATTTTTCTTAAAAAAAACTATGCAAAATCAAACTCTGGCCAAGAAAAAATTTAGCTATCTACCTACCCACATAAAAAATACTGGGTTGGAGCACAGCAAACAAATATTTTTTTAAAGATGGCCTTAATGGTTAGAACATGATGTTGACAGTAATACACTTTATTTTCCAGTTTGCTAAAGCTTTAAAAAAATAACTATTCCCCCCCCCGACCCCCCCCCCCCCCCCCCCCCCCCACCCGAGCATGCTGTGTTTTTTCGTAATCTTGAAGGCTTGGGCCTCTTAAAATTTACAGGAAAAAAGCCCTGTGTTACATGATGCTGGCGTTTAAATATACGTTATGTAATATAGTATTAGTACGATTAAACAGGTGTGTTTGAATTAGAAAACAAAATCTGTGTGAGTGCAATGCTTGTGTGTGTGTGTTCTGCTCTGCTCTAGCTGCTCTGCTATGCTGTGCGCTGCTCTGCTAAGCTAAACAAAGCTATGCTATGCTACGTATGCTGTGCTGTGCTGTGCTATGTAGTGTTTTGTTGAATTTTTTATTGTACACATCTTGACATGGTTTAGTAAAACCAGCCCCAGGGCACTACTTTTTCTAGTCAAGTTCTTGATCGAGCAGCACAAGTTGAGCAGCACAATATTTTGGGTTATGTGCCCCTCGATTGTCAAAATTTGTAAATGTTTGTGATCTCAATTACTAAAACAGAAAAAATATTCGCATAATCATTTTTACTCTGTGGGTTAAGGATGTTAAAATTGAGTGCTTCCAGTATTGTTAATATCATTTCCTTTTGAAGTATAAACATTGTCATAGGGCTTAACATAACAATACATCAAGAGTAACACAAGATTAATAGCACACAGCCCTGCCAACACAAGGAACACAAATCCATTCATTATTGATAAAGTTGCGGAGTAAATCGCATTCTGCGTGCTGGATCCGACCAAGCTGGCAATATTTTCTACCACAGCTATACTGGCAAACATGGAACCTTGTTTGTCTGTTGAAGTTATACTTGACATTATTCCTCGTATCATCGGAGTGATCAGAAACGAAAAAACACCCGCGACGGGTACCATGTAGATCATTAAAGTGGTTTTCGCGAAGGCTTCCAGTACGTAAGATCCTGCATTTGATATTGTGCTTAGAACTGCTATTGCTTCATTGGACATGCATTTTTGTAGAAGCTTTAGAGATCCCAGGCCAGCGAATGCAATAGCAGAGTGCCTTACAAAAGAGAAATAACTGATATCTACTGGATCCCAGCAAAATGGCTGTCCTAGAAAATATAAAATCTCCAGCGTTGATCGGTGTGAACTGGAGAGCTGGTAGAAAGTGAATGATAAAAGGAGCAATAGGTAACATAATCGTTTGCCTTTGAATTCTTTGCTGATGTAGAAATCAAATGTGCGCTTTGCTGTTTGAATAAAAGGCTTTGGTTTTACTCGTTTTTCTTTGCTCAAAGTCTCTGGTAGAAAAAAAACTACGATGAAGAAAGAGATTGATATCAGGACGTTGCTGATCAAAGCTGTGTTTAAGAATCCAAAACGTAATGTCTGTATGAGATAACCAGAGAGCAAGCTAGAGAGTATGGTAGATAACAAGAGAACGGCTTCAATAATAACTACGCCAATCACACGATGCTTTTCTGTGACAGTAATATCAGCGACAAATGAAAAAGTTACACAAAGCAGTGCATAGCTGCTTCCTGTAAGTCCACCTACGCCATACGCGATCACCACGTAGATGAAGTTTCCATTTGTATAGATAACAAAAACCAATACAATGGCACGTATAAATTGTCCAAATGTTGATAGAACAAAGAGAAATTTACGTCCATATGTGTCTGTATAACTGGGAAGTATTATATTACTGACACATGACGTGATTTGGATTGCCAAATTGTAATAGATCATCCATTGTGACGTCTCTTGTTGGACTGTTTTATATTTTTGATATGTTTCACTGGAGTGATTCCTATTACCACAGGCTGTGATGTTGTTCTTCATTGAATCGTCTGGAAAGTAAACAGTTTTAATTTTGTACTGTGTCCATTCATTAAGAACATATCCTACAATTCCTATCCCAAAACATTGAAAGAAGATGGCTGGAAATAATATGAAATGTCTCTTAGATATCAAGTTAGCAGTACTTTCTCTTTTAGAGTTGTCTCCCTGTTTTATAAGACTCTCCTTTTCTGAGGACATGATTAATTTTCCTTCTTTATAAAGAGTTAAAGAACTGTATATATATATATGTTGACAGATTAATGCTGATAGTAATTCAGCTTTTACCTTGAAACATAATTAAAACACAACTTAAATGTTATGCTTTTCTGATTTAAATCAATTAAGTAACTGTTCCAAGTTATTCCACGAATTCATATGCAGACTATATTTCATTCTGTCAATTTTTTATTTTGACTGTTTGTGTTCAGCACTTTATATTATATTTTTTACACTTTTGTATCCGACTTGAATCATAAAAAGCACTTGCTGTAAATTTCAGATTGAGCTGAATAATGATGTAATGCCAGAAATGTCGTCTGTCAGTTGTGCTCCCTTTGCTAGATTAAAGATTATGTGAAACTGGGACTTCATATAATTTTAAAGGTAGTGGTGTCATGATGTCCACATTATACAGTGTGTATTGAGTATGATAACACCAGAGACATAAAAACAATAATTAGGTCATGGACAACACATTCATATCTGAAATGGAAAACAATAATTATTGCAGTCCATTTTGGATATGATTATTTGTGCTCCGAGAATTCATTTTTAAAATGACTAATTCCGGTGCAGAAAGCATTATTTTGTAATCTGCTTATGTGGTGCTGATCACTTTGACCTTTGACAATAATTATTCTTCACGTTGTCATTTTGTCTCTTTCTCCGATGAAACAAATTCAATAATATTTAACAAATATGGCGGATCAAATTGAAATAAAAAATGAAATCAAATGACTCATTTGAATACATCACAAAATATGTTGTGATTGTAAACAGAAAATTTTTTTTACACTTAGCTGGGGGCATATCGAAAAGTTAAGAAATCCCTTTTCAGTGCATTATTTTGACATGTTTCGCTGGATATCTTTATGGCAAATTATGGGAGAAGTGTGAGTATATAATCTAGATACAGTTTTGATAAGATATACGGAAAAAATATTTTTTGTCAATTTTTAACTTTTTGAAAAATCCTGATTTACATCCTTTAATTACGATGATCATAAATATTGCCGTCCTGTACAAAGTGACTAATTAACTCTCACATAATTAGCATATCATTAATAAGTGATGGATTGAAATCAATATTTATATATAATTTGTGAAATAAACTGTTATAATAGATGTAATATACATGGATGAATGTTTTCACCACCTGCATATGTTTGATATAAGCATTAACAACATTGTTCTTGATATTCGCACCGCAGTGGTTGCCTAGTGGTAGAGTGTCCGCCATGCATGCAGAAGGCTGTGGATCATACCAAAGACTTGAGAAATGGTACTAGAAGCTTCTTCACTTTGCGTTCTGTATTTAGAGGAATTTTTAGTTCTAGATATGGTCGACCCGCTGTCAGTATAATGTGACTGGGTGGGGTATCAAACCATGTGTCTGCGACGTGATATTTCTGTGTGGCATGCTTAAAATGCTGTCTTCATGTCAGACATTGAATAATTTTTTCAATTAAGCTCATCATAATTTTTTTTACCTCGGTCACTTTTAAAAGGTCCAATCATGTAATTTATATCATATATGTTTATATGTCATGTCACTGTGTGAGGAGGGTAGGAAAGACTCAAGGAGAGGATGTAGGAAAGACGTGAGGAGTGGATGTAGCATGCTATTTACGTACCCTGATAAAAAATATTGGAAATCCATGCTCGAGATATAAAATTCAAACGGTAGTCGGAATTCATTTAAATTTCTTTCCCTTCCAATAAAAATAGCTGCCATATACAACCCATAAACCATGACCACATCCCCCACCACTAACCCACTCCAACACACTATTTACCCACCACAAGTCTCATAAAAAAAAAAAAGGTGAACCAAACAATGAACAATTTTGTAAGTTGCATTAGAGTTCACATTTGTGCCATATAAAAGATATAATGACATAATTAAAATGGGTAAAAAGAAGCAGCTTTAGGTGTAATCCCACCATTATTCTATAGTTAATAATAAAAGTTTGAAGGCTTGTCATCCATAGAGAGAACCCAAATGAAAGAAGTGAAACATACATTTTACTGTTTGTCAACCTCTGCACTACGAAAATATGATGAGAAAAGTAGGAGTCATGTGTCATATAAGAGATTTTTTTTTCTGCTCATGCAGTGTGTACTCTGTTGACAAAGTGAAAGTAGACTTCCGAAATCATGTATTCATACCCAATTTCCAAGCATTACCAGTATTTTTTTTTTCTATATTCACAATCCAAACATGACATTGCTTTCAAAATGTTCAAAATACATCAATAATGCCATTCAAATAAAACAAAGAGCATTAAAAGAAGGAAACAAGAAAGAAGAAGAAACAAGGTTTATTTATAATCGCCATTATGCGACTACCCCACGGAAGAACTTCCTTTTTCCAATGGTTGTACTATGCCTTTATATTGTGCAGGTATTAAATGGAGTGTCTCAAGATAAAATGCTATAAATGTCTTAAAAAAACAAAAATTAATTATCAAAATTCACAAAATCAGTATCCTGTAAAGCCTTGCTGTGATGCAAGCATGAAAGCAACTTTTCATTGAATGGATAATATTTGAAATCTGGGTTGTTCCTCTCTTGAACACGTGCTTGACGAAGCACTTGAACGTTGATTTCAATAATTGTATTGCGAAACTGAAAGAACATACCACAGAAACAAATTCTCAGTACCAAAATACAGATAATCTTCCGGGATAAAACCATGTTAATTCATTAAATAAAATATATTTGAAACAATCGGTAAAGAACTCAATTTTTTATTGCTGTTTTTCTTGGTTTTGCATTTCTAAAGTTTTTTAATGTATATAATTTGGCATGTTTGAATAGATATCCTGTCGGCAATACATGGTCAATGAGTGGCATGATGTACTGGGAAAAATTATTTTTTAACTTATTTTAGAATTAAGAAAAAATCTCATATATGCTTCTGTACTTCTGGAGCTTTAAAACATCTTGTCATTAATTTTTGATCTTGGACAAAATATCATTTGATAATCAAAGGGTATGAAGACAGGTCATGGTTAATTGCTCAAATGACTTATGGTTGATCAGATTAAACTTGACTTGAGATTAGAAGTTCAATTTTGTATCATTATGTATTTATTATGGTATAGAAAATATCATAGGTAGTTCTGGAGTTATCAGTCATGGGAGGGGAGTCCAGTAAAATAGATTTAAATTTTCTACAAACTTTCAAAAAGTAGAAGTGGGACGGGGGGCATCTTCTTTTTGAAAGTTAAAAATAGATGGTTTTCACGGTAATGATGTTGTTACTTTTGGAAGTTTCAGTAGTTGGGAGTCTTTTTTTTTATTTTTAAGTATTTTGGGACATCATGACCCCCTAGTCCCTTCATCCTGATCTGCAAGTGGTTGTTAACCGATTTATAAGATTAAATACTCGGACATCAACAGGTGAATTCAGACACAAAAATACAGAGTTATATATATATATATATAAAGGGCTATATATAGGGCCTGACCTGATTGTTATCTACATACCAGTATATATATGTAGATATACATGTTTCTGGTGCAATTGGTTCAATAATATTTTCTTTATCTGTCAATATAATTTTGTTTATCATATTATACATATAAGCAATTTATTTGCGAGGGGTGATCAGAAAGTTTTTAGAGTTTTGCCATAACTTATATATATAAATTATGCAATGCACATTAGTGTTACTGTTGTATATGAAATAAATGCATATATGGGACATATTTAGAAAATTTTAGCATGGTAGGTCAACTGTTCAAAAAATAAGACGCTATTCAAACCGTAACAGTTAAATATGTTTGAGTAAAATGAGGATGTTGTAAAAATTTGCGAAAATGATGTTAATGTTATAAACAGGTGCCTTTGTATCACATTTGTTGATTGTTCCTTCTCAAATTTCTGTACCTCATCTATACATTTTTTCACCATTTGAGTCGCCCCCTCTGCATTATTTTTAATGACTGATTCCCAGCTGTCTAGAAAACGTTTGTCATTTAAACACTAGAGCCCTTGAAACATTAGCTATACCATATGCACTCTTACGGTGTTTTTCTGTTTAAGTAGGTGCACATCCTTACAAAGAGCAGAACTTTATGGAACTGCATTATTCCTCACTCTTATCCATTTTCAAGTTCCCTGATGTCAAATTGTTTCACACCAAACTGCATACTGTAATGTCATAATATTGATGTCATTCTAAGTTGTGCATAATTGCTACCATCCTTTTTAAAGGATGTATAAAAGGATACGCTACAGCACAAATCAATACTTTTTATTTAAAAATAGAAGCTGTTTTGGCAATGCTATTCTTGTTTGAATAGTATAGATAGAAAATAAGCAAAAACTGTCCCGACTACGAAAATAGATGTTGCCATATATATATAAACTAATGAGAAAAAATTGTAAGTATTTTGCAAAATTTCTGAAGGTCTCCAGAGTGTTATTAAAATACATTGGTAAGGTCATTATAAATTAATTGCTAACTTATCATCCAAATTAAAAACGGGGAGGGGAGGGCGGGAGATTTTTTTTTTATTTTTATTTTAATTTTTTTTTTTTTTTTTTTTTTTTATGAAAATAAAAAGGGTTTAGGCGGCAAGAAAATTTGTGGACGGGCAGGGATGATATCTAGCAATTAATTTATTATGGCCTAAATAAAAAGAAAATTATGGCAAATACCTACAAACTTTCTGATCCTCCCTCATATATTTTAAGGAGCTTGTGACCCAATGGTAAGAGCATCGGATCCAAAATCAAGGGCTTGTATATATAGTTTTGATCCTTAGTCATAGCTATGTGTGGTGTCCTTGTTATGCTTAGTGTTGGTTCTACTTAGGAAGATTTTGTTTAAGTCGTAAGAACCCTAATGTTTTTCTCACTTGATGTAAGATAGATTAGGTTAA
This sequence comes from Panopea generosa, assembly GCA_029582155.1. Taxonomy (NCBI): domain Eukaryota; kingdom Metazoa; phylum Mollusca; class Bivalvia; order Adapedonta; family Hiatellidae; genus Panopea; species Panopea generosa. Next base: position 48,030,546 of record CM055909.1, on the reverse strand, counting down.
AACAAATATACATGTATATATATGGAATAGGTTCACAAATCATATCTGTTTTGTGAAACTGTCTTCGCTCTTTAGGATCATTTAGTTTAGCATGAAATTATTTTTGGATAAAAACTTAAAAAGCATAACTTTTAAGGATCTAGGCTTCGACTAATTTACATAAAAATCAATCTTAAAGGCTCATCAAACTGAAACGGTCATTTTTAGTTTTAATTTAAGTCAGTTATACTCTTCCAGATGATAGAACACATGTTTATTTGATCACTGAGAGACTTTGCAAACAAACAAATAAATATAAAGCACAATATTAGCACATAATTAAGAATGTGTTTTGTTTACAAATTAATGTTTGTCTCTTACCGATAAACCCCTTCGGCAGAAAACGGGGATTTACGAAGCTTGTTCAGAAACGCGACGGTCGGTAATATATGATCAATTCACTTCAGAGAGAAACATATAGTATGGTGAACTGCAGGGGATATGGTTAAAAGTTAAATAACCACTTGCGGTTAGATAGTTTTTAAGAACATCCTTTTTATTCCCTCATTGTATTTATGAACTGGAACCCGCGAGCTAATTTATTGCATGTAAGCGATGAATCATTCATATAGTAATTTGTGACGTTATAGCGCGTGTGATAGTATCATGCGTATATGCAAGGGAGGATCCTGAGCAAGAGTTACTAGACCAAACTAGTATTCCGTACTCATTGTTTACTCATCTTATGCGCACTATGTTTGAAACAGTTTTATTGCAGACATCAGTATCTTTTTTAGATCACCTGGTGTCCGTTGTCTGTTGACTATCGTCCGTCGTTAACTTTTAACTTCTAACTCCTCTGAAACCATTAAGCCAATTTTGATATTACTTCACAGAAATGTTCCTTAGGTGACCCTCTACCAAGTTTGTTCAAGCCATCTTGATTCGTCAAAAAACATGGCCGCCAGGGGCGGGGCAAGTTTAATTAGTAAAAATTCAAAAAATCTTCTTGTCAGAAACTACTGGCTCGATTTAAAATAATTTCACTGAAATGTTCCTTGGAGGACCCTTCACCAATTTTGTTCAAAACTGTAGTGATTTGTCATAAGACATGGCGGCCAGGGGATGGGGTTAGTATAATATATTTATAGCTATAGTAAAAACTTAAAAAATCTTCTTGTCAGAAACCACTGGTTCAATTTTGAAACAATTTCGCAGAAAATTAATGTTCCTTGGGTGATCCTTTACAAAGTTTGTTCAAGCCGTTGTGATTTGTTAAAAAACATGACCGCCACAGTGAGGTGCTAGTTTACTTTATAGGCAGCTAAAGTAAAAACCTTCAAAAGCCTTCTTGTCAGAATCTACATACCTATTTTCAATATAATTTCTCACTGACATTTACCATGGGGGAACCTAGTCTACCAAGTTTGTTGCAACCATTGCGATTCGTCGAAAAACATAGTCGCCAGGAGGGGAGGCTGGTTTCCTTTATATGGATATATAGTGATAACTTTCTTTCGATATCTGATATCCAGATATCCGCACAAGGATACCATTGTTATCACCCAACTCTTCTACGCATCTGTTACATCTTCAAAACAAATCAAAATTCTATCTATTCGCTCATCTCGTTTTTCTGTAATTTTGAGTGTACATGTATTATATAATCTACTTAAGTCAGGTGACTCAAGGTTACTCAGGTGAGTGATATAGTGCCATTAAAAAAAAACCTTTTAATGATACATAAGAATTAGTGAAGACATTACTTTTCTAATCTGTTAATCAACCCTTTATCTAATGGTCTTAAACTGTAGGATTCATTTGTGTACTTTCGAACACTGGCGGAGGTACAGTCCGAAAGCAACCAAGTCATTATGGAGTTACAAAAATATAAACAAAAGTTAAAAGTTTGGTTCGCTCATCTTCGATTGAAGTTATTTATTTTCTCGCTTTTTTAAAAACATTCACTTAGGGGTCTGAGCAATACTATAAACACATTTAATTACAATCATTTTTGTTATTATCAAAAAGTGTGCGTTTTGCAAGTTTAATGAGACTTTAATTAAGAATGTGTGTACAGAATAAGACCACCAGATAGGGTCCTCCAGGACAGAGTGATCTTAGGCGCCGTCTCGCTCACTCCAGAAACTTTATGTGATAAAGTTTGTCAGTTACTTGCAGAAGGATGGCAGTTCTTCTCAGGTCTTCCTCCACCAGTTAAACTGGAGATGCAATATACAACCTGAACTTTGTTGGAAATGGTGTTAAACCCCATTAAAATTTTAGATAAATAGACCACCAAGATCAGTCAATAGGTCAAGGATGTGTCTGTGCTATTGTCAGATTAGCTTAGTACATGTGTACTAGGGAGTACTGGAACATAAATATATTCCGTATTCTCCTAATTAAATGTGCGATGCATTTTTCATTTGGGTCCTTAATTTTTAAAAAAAAAAACCTTTGAAGAGTTTTACATTTCATTTTACTGATAACACATAGAAAAAGTGATAAAAAGCAAAAAACACATGCAGACTAATGATGACAAGTTCGTCAACACATCTTGTCATACCACTTGATACTCTTGTGGTAGACACATCGCTTTCCGCTATTTACAGTCAATTTGAATCTCTTGCAATCATGGTACTGCTGGCGGAAGTTCAGAGGGGTTAGGCTATTGCATTGCTAATGCAAGGTCAAAGGCAACAACAGGTTACTATGCAGTTGGGTGTGAATGTTTCCACCATAGAATGTCTTGTCTGCTGTCTGAGAGACACCGAAAGGGTTTCTGACCGATGTAACGACATGTCAAGACAGGGCTATTCGTCTTGCCCACCTGCTTAATCGCCACTTTACTGCCACTGAAACCACTATTAACATAATCACCACATTCATCCAAAAACTGTAAGGAACAGATTGTGTGAGGTTGTTCTGCGAGCTCGTCATCCTTACGTTGGTCTGCCTCTCACTCGTGCACGTCGCATACGAGATACTGACAATTGATTTCACTTTGCGATATTGGGGGGTACCGTCAAATGTGCTCAATTAATCATGAATCATTGGTCAAAATCTAATGAAATTTTGGTAATTTGTTGATTAAAGATGTTTTTTTTATATTTATAAAAATATTGTATGTAACATTCCAATACATAACATTAAATCACCTCAAATATATATAAATTGGACGTAAAATGGTGTTTTAATGGTGGGTTGGGGAGGGGGTGGGGGGAAGTGAATGATGGTGCTTCTCCGGGAAAATAATTGGTATCTCAAAATGCAGGTGTTTGAAATATTCCCTCTTGGTGGGATAATTATTATGTATATGGCCAAAAAATGGATTCATTCATTCTTCTTCTTCTTGATCTTGATTTTTTTCTTCTGATGCCCGCCCCACACTCACCTCCCACCCGTACCTCAAAGGTCAACGTCACACTTTCAGTTTGTTTGACAACACTTTCAGCGTTAGATTTCATTTTCGGCCTGTAACTTTTTCATGCATAGATGGATTTTATAAATACTTGCTACAAATGATCAACACAAAATGATGATGTGTTGCACGTGACACTCAGACTCCAACTTCAAATGTCAAGGTCACAAATTAACTTTGACAACACTTTCAGTTTGTTACAGATTATGTGTCAGGTCTTTAACGTTGTTCTACATAGAGAGATTTTAAAAAAGCTTGACACAAGTGATCAACATGTCATGATGATGTGTCACCAGCATTTACCTGTAGAACTACCCAGACCTTTACATCAGATGTCAAGGTCAAGGTTATACAAAGGTCAAGGTCACACTTTAATGTAAAACAAAACATGAAATTGTGTGTCTAGTCTGAAACGTCAGTCCATGACTCTTTATATTCATGGATTCATTGCTACCTAGTCCTGGGTTACATGATGCTTGCATTTAAATATACGTTATGTAATACAGTATTAATACGATAATACAGGTATGTTTGTGCAGGCTTGTGTGTGTATGCTTTGCTCTGCTATGCTTTGCTTTGCTATGCTATGCTATGCTATGCTATGCTATGCTATGCTATGCTATGCTATGCTATGCTATGCTATGCTATGCTATGCAATGCTATGCTATGCTATGCTATGCAATGTTATATTATGCTATGCTATGCTATGCTATGCTATGCTATGCTATGCTATGCTATGCAATGCTATGCTATGCAATGTTATATTATGCTATGCTATGCTATCCTATGCTATGCTATGCTATGCTATGCTATGCTATGCTATGCTATGCTATGCTATGCTATGCTATGCTATGCTATGCTATGCTATGCTATGCTAATGCTAATGCTATATCTTGGACAAATTATTGAACTTGCTTAACCATGAAATAACTGTTTTGTTTATGGCCCTTGAATTGTCAAAAAAATGTCAAAAGTCAGTTCTACATTTTAGCTGAATCATTAAACTTCTCAAATTGAGATTTTCCTCAACTCAAATTTTTGAAAATAATGCATGTAAAACATCATTTATATGAGTTGTTTTGCCTGTTATATTTTGCCAATGATTAAAGATTTGTTTTGACTTCTATTCATTGGGTCATGAATTCAAGTGATGTCAGAGAAGTTGACATTACTGAGTTGAGGAAAATTTCAATTTAAGATGTTTAGCAAAACCAGCCACAGGGCCCTACTTTTTCTTCCATTTAAAGTACCACAACTCTGTGTCAAGTTCTTGTTTGAGCAGCACAAGTTGACAATATTTTGGGTTATGTGCCCTTAGATTGTCAAAAATTGTAAATGCATCATGACCTTAATTACTGAAACAGAAAAAATATTCTCATAATCACTTTTACTCTGTTGGCTAAGAATGTTAAAATTGAGTGCTTCCAGTATTGTTAATATCATTTCCCTTTGAAGTATGAATATTGTCACTGAATTTAACATAACAATACATTAAGAGTAACACAAGATTAATAGCACACAGCCCTGCTAACACAAGAAACACAAATCCATTCATTATTGATAAAGTTGCAGAGTAAATCTCATTCTGCGTACTTGATCCAACCAAGCTGGCAATATTTTCTACCACAGCTATACTGGCAAACATGGAACCTTGTTTGTCTGTTGAAGTTATACTTGACATTATTCCTCGTATCATCGGAGTGATCAGAAACGAAAACGCACCCGCAATGGGTACCATGTAGATCATTAAAGTGGTTTTCGCGAAGGCTTCCAGTACGTAAGATCCTGCATTTGATATTGTGCTTAGAACTGCTATTGCTTCATTGGACATACATTTTTGGAGAAGCTTTAGAGAGCCAAGGCCAATAAATGCAATAGCAGAGTGCCTTGCAAAAGAGAAATAACTGATATTTACTGGATCCCAGCAAAATGGCTGTCCTAAAAAATATAAAATCTCTAGGGTTGATCTGTGTGAACTAGAGAGCATGTGGAAAGCGAATGATAAAAGAAGTAATATGTAAGACAATCGTTTGCCTTTGAATTCTTTGCTGATGTAGAAATCAAATGTGCGCTTTGCTGTTTGAATGAAAGGCTTTGGTTTTACTCGTTTTTCTTCGCTCAAAGTTTCTGGTAGAAAAAAAACTACGATGAAGAACGAGATTGATATCAGGACGTTGCTGATCAAAGCTGTGTTTAAGAATCCAAAACGTAATGTTTGTATGAGATAACCAGAGAGCAAGCTAGAGAGCATGGAGGAAAACAAGAGTAAGGCCTCCATGATAACTACGCCAATCACACGATGCTTTTCTGTGACAGTAATATCAGCGACAAATGAAAAAGTTACACAAAACAGTGCATAGCTGCTCCCTGTAAGTCCACCTACGCCATACGCGATCACCACATAGATGAAGTTTCCATTTGTATAGATAACAAAAACTAATACAATGGCACGTATAAATTGTCCAAATGTTGATAGAACAAAGAGAAATTTACGTCCATATGTGTCGGTGTAACTGGGAAGTACTATATTACTTACACATGATGTGATTTGGATTGCCAAAGTGTAGTAGATCATCCATTGTGACGTCTCTTGTTGGACTGTTTTATATTTTTGATATGTTTCACTGGAGTGATTCCTATTACCACAGGCAGTGATGTTGTTCTTCGCTGAACCTTCTGGAAAGTAAACAGTTTTAATTTTGTACTGTGTCCATTCATTAAGAACATAACTTACAATTGACGTCCCGAAACATTGAAAGAAGACAGCTGGAAATAATATGAAATGTCTCATAGATATCAAGTTAGCTGTATTTTTAGAGTTGCCTCCCTGTTTTATAAGGCTCTCCTTCTCTGAGGACATGATTAATTTCCCTTCTTTAACAAAGAGTTAAAAAACTGTATATATTGACAGTTTAATGTTGACAGTAATTCAACTTTTACTTTGACACATTATATAATTGAAACACAACTTAAATGTTACACTTTGAGTTAATTAAGTAATTGTTCCAAGTTATTCCATGAATTCAAATGCAAACATTTTCATTCTTCAAATTTTTATTTTGACTGTTTGTGTTCAGAACATTTATCATAAATTTTTTCACTTTCGTGTGTGACTTAAATCATAAATAACACTTGCTGTTAATTTTGGATTGAGCTGAATAATAATGTGATGTCAGAAATATCTTCCATCTGTTTTGTTTCGCTTGCTATATTATAGATAATGTGAAATTGAGACTATCATATAAATTTAAAGGTAGTGGTGTTTTGATGTCCACATTATACAGTGTGTATTTATTTTGATAACACTAGAGACATATAAACACTAAAAATTATTAAGGTCACACGATAACACATTTGTTACAGTATTTTCCCACTGCAAGTCTCATAAAAAAAGGTGAACCAAACAATGAACAATTTTGTTAGTTGCATTGGAGTTCACATTTGAGCTGCATAAAAGATATAATGACATAATTAAAATGGGTAAAAATGCTCATATAGAAAAACGCACCTTTATGTTGTGCAGGTATTAAATGACTGATTCCCGGCTGTCTAGAAAACATTGTGCCATTTAAACACTAGAGCCCTTGAAACATTAGCTATACCATATGCACTCTTAAAATGTTTTTCTGTTTAAGTAGGTGCACATCCTAAAAAAGAGCAGAACTTTATGAAACTGCATTATTCTGCACTCTTATCCATTTTCAAGTTCCCTGATGTCAAATTGTTTCACACCAAACTGCATACTGTAACGTCATAATATTGACGTCATTCTAAGATGAACATAATTGGTATCATCCTTTTTAAAAGATATTTAAAAGGATACGCTACAGCACAGATCAATACCTTTTATTTAAAAATAGAAGCTGTTTAAATGGATCACTTTTCAGTGATTGAAAACAGTGGTTCTATTCAGTTACTTACAGAAAGACGGTGGTTCTATTCAGTTACTTACAGAAAGACGGTGGTTCTATTCAGTTACTTACAGAAAGACGGTGGTTCTATTCAGTTACTTACAGAAAGACAGTGGTTCTGTTCAGTTACTTACAGAAAAACGGTGGTTCTGTTCAGTTACTTACAGAAAAACGGTGGTTCTGTTCAGTTACTTACAGAAAGACGGTGGTTCTGTTCAGTTACTTACAGAAAGACGGTGGTTCTGTTCAGTTACTTACAGAAAGACGGTGGTTCTTTTCAGTTACTTACAGAAAGAGGGTGGTTCTGTTCAGTTACTTACAGAAAGACGGTGGTTCTGTTCAGTTACTTACAGAAAGACGGTGGTTCTGTTCAGTTACTTACAGAAAGACGGTGGTTCTGTTCAGTTACTTACAGAAAGACGGTGGTTCTGTTCAGTTACTTACAGAAAGACGGTGGTTCTGTTCAGTTACTTACAGAAAGACGGTGGTTCTGTTCAGTTACTTACAGAAAGACGGTGGTTCTGTTCAGTTACTTACAGAAAGACGGTGGTTCTATTCAGTTACTAACAGAAAGACGGTGGTTCTATTCAGTTACTTACAGAAAGACGGTGGTTCTTTTCAGTTACTTACAGAAAGACGGTGGTTCTGTTCAGTTACTTACAGAAAGACGGTGGTTCTGTTCAGTTACTTACAGAAAGACGGTGGTTCTATTCAATTACTTACAGAAAGACGGTGGTTCTATTCAGTTACTTACAGAAAGACGGTGGTTCTATTCAGTTACTGACAGAAAGACGGTGGTTCTATTCAGTTACTTACAGAAAGACGGTGGTTCTATTCAGTTACTTACAGAAAGACGGTGGTTCTATTCAGTTACTGACAGAAAGACGGTGGTTCTATTCAGTTACTTACAGAAAGGTGGTGATTCTATTCAGTTACTGACAGAAAGACGGTGGTTCTATTCATTTACTTACAGAAAGACAGTGGTTCTATTCAGTTACTTACAGAAAGATATTCAGTTACTTACAGAAAGACGGTGGTTCTATTCAGTTACTTACACAGAAAGACGGTGGTTCTATTCAGATTCTTTCTGTTGAGGTCGTCCTCCACCAGTAAAACTGGAGAGACAATAAAATAACCTGAAATGTGTTAGAAATGGCGTTAAACTCCTTCAAAATAAAAGCTAAGAGAGTATGAATCAGGAAATCAGTCAATAGGTCGAGGATGCGTCTGTTATTGTCAGATTAGCTTTGTACATGATTGTGTACTAGGTTGTCATGTGCAGTGTTGTCTGCCCTAATCTTGACTAGTCATGTGCAGTGTTGTCTGCCCTAATCTTGACTAAGTAGTCATGTGCAGTGTTGTCTGCCGTAATCTTGTCTTCATAATCTACTGTTGATAGCCTTTTTGAATCAAATTGGAACATAAATATATTCCGTATTCTCCTAATTAAATGCACGATGCATTTTCATTTTGGTCCTTAAATTTTTTTAAAAAAACCTTTGAAGATATAATATTGTTTAAGATACTTGTTTGGCAAACAAATACACATTACAATAAAGTTTCATTTAACTGATAACACTTTTAAATATTTTTATATATATATATATCGGACGCAAACTTGGTGTGTTTATGTGGTAAGGGGGGCTGGGAGTGGTAGCACTTCTCCAGGAAAATAATTGGTACCTCAAAATGCCGGTGGTTCAAATATTCCCTCTTGATGTCATTTAGCTTTTTTTTTTTGTTAGTATAATTACAATTATCATGTATATGGCAAAAAAAAGAGATTTATTAATTTATTAATTCAATTGTTTGTTCATTCATTTGTTGTTGTTATTTTCTTCTTGATCTTGATCTTCTTCTTTTTATGTTAGATGTCATGGTCAGGGTTACATGAAGGTCAAGGTCACACTTTAATGTTAAAAAAAACATAAAATTGTGTGTCTAGTCTGAAATGTCAGTCCATGACTTGATATTCATGGATTATAACATAGCTACCTATTATAAAATAAATTGTTATTTTCACAGACTAATTTTGCTGGCATGTGACACTTACAAGTGACATATCTTGTTTTTCTTTTTTTTCTTCCTTCTTCATTTTCTTCCTCCTTTCTTCTTGTTCCTCCTTTTTTTTCTTCCTCCTTCTTCATCCTTCTCCCTTATTCTTCTTTCTCCTTCTTTTCATTCTTGTTCCTCTTCTTCTTCTTTCCAGTGATGTACATGGCCCTCTCTTAATAATTGTCATACATTAAAGTGGATGTGAGTTGTGGAGCAATAGAAACAGCTCTGTATTCATGCAAGTGGTCTCTTTGGATCTTTCTGGAATCCCTAATAGGTATCAGCTAATGCTAGATTGTCCTACAGAATGGTACTTGTATGCATGCACTCTCAGACTGGTAGTGGAAATGTGGACGACCTTGGAGGCATCGATGTCAGCAATCCTGTAAACTGTCTTCAGTTTGACATTCTGTCTGTATTGTCATGCTTATAGGCAGCCTGTTAGATTTCTTCCTAAGAAGGCCCAACTGTTGCTTGTATTTTTGTTTGTGGCATTGACGTGCAGTTTTCAGGACAGGTTATCAGAAAGGGGGACTCCCAAGATATGTCCTGGATTTCACAATGGCAAAAGTCTCTAAGCCAGTGGATGGCATAAATGTGCTGAAATGTGGTTCTCATACAAGTGATTCTAATCACCTCAATATTGGAAGGGTTAAAGGACATCAACCTATCCTTTTCCCATTGTTAGAGTCTGTCACGGTCCTCTTGCAGGGAAGCTAAGTCTGTAGTTGGTTTTATTTTCCTGTAAAGAAGACTTAGTCTCATTCACAGCAAAGAGATATTTGTTTTCATAATCGTTCCTTCATCCTTAATCGGTGAGCAGGATTATTTCTCAAAATAAATTACCTTGTTTCCATCCTTTTTTTACAATAATTTCCTTATGTAGAAACTCAATTTACAACATAGAGTCTGAGATAATTTGTATATTGAGACAGTTTATTAATTTGCCGTGTCACGGGTAGAGCTGCATTTCTTAAAGAATAGAAATTGGATCAAGGAAATAAAAATACTCTTAAACCGCTCTAAAAGTGTTTGATTATATGGAAGGAAATCAATTCAATATTGCCACTTCCTTATGGTGGAGTTTCATATTAGTCCATTTTAAATTAATTGCTAGATTATCATCCAAATTTTTCTTAAAAACAGGGAGGGCAGGAGGATTTTATTATTTTATATTTTATTTTCATTCTTTTTTTTTTTTTAATGAAAATAAAAAGAATAGGGCGGCATGAAAATTAAGGGGTGGGCAGGGATGATAATCTAGCAACTTATTTATTATGCCACTTTCGAGATTCGAATCCACGACCCCTGCTGCGTCAGCGCCTAGCACATTAAAGTTGACGTCTCTATTGCGGCACCACAATAATGCCAAAAAACTTTGCGCAAATAGTGCATATATTGGCGTCGCCATTAATGTACACAGGACAGAAATTGTCCATGGTCAGGTGAATAAGACATGTGTCACTCCTCTCCATTGAGTCATTTAAAGTAGGAATAATACAAAATATAATTTATTATGGCCTTAAGTTAAATTGTGATATCAAGTAATAACTTTATTTCTGTAACACAGATGGCCCAATACTTGTACAAATATTAAAGGTCTATGTAAGTATAAGTAGTTCACACTTAAAAGTGAAATGAATCCTTACATCAAAACAAGTTAAGGGCCAATTTGATATGTTGTTTGCATGTTTAAAGCATTTAATTAAAGCTGCTTAATTGAAGTTTTAGTCTTGTCTTGTTTGTCTCATCTTTGTCGTGTCTCATCTTATCTCATCTTATCTTGTCTTTAATATGATGTAAATAAGGATCCTCTCTTCATCTCTCTCTCTTCCTCAGAGCCGGGTAGATTAACTCAGTCGGTTATGCGTCTGACTATCAATCCAGTGGTCTTGAGTTCGAATCCCCACCTAGCAACATTCTCTGTGATGATTGATATACCACATTGTGTCTCAGTATCGCTCCTCTCTCACCGCTGATTCATTTGAGAAAGTTATCGGTTACTTGCAGAGATGGGGTGTGCTTGAGTACTGGTTTACATTCCAGGATCCCAGGAAACATTGGTTTTGGTTAACAGATCGTCTGTTAGCCCTTGTGGCACAAAAATGACCTTAAATATTCAATCAATCAATCAATCAATCAATCAATCAATCAATCTTTCTCAGATACATTGTACTTTAATATGCTGTGACTAGGGATCGTTTGTCTTTCTGTCCATGATATAAGGAACTTTTAAGAGATAAGAAAAGAAACATTATGTATGTAAAAAGTATCAGATATTTACATTTACATTTACAGGAAGAAGAGGAGAAAGAGAGGCAGCACAATGTAGAAAGCATGTATGATGACAAGGAGATACGTGAACTAGAAAAGAAACTACACCTGAATAAACGCAAGAAGAAGAACACCCTGCCCCAGTCGTTCAGAGATGATGGTCTTGACTGTATCCTTTTTTCTTCTTCATTTTTTTCTCCTTTTTTTTGACTGTATCCCTACATTTACACTTGTCCATTAAATAGGTAAAGGTTTGGGTAGTGATGGATAAATTACAAATAAAAATATCTTGAGATATACTGCAATATATTTCATTTGGAAATTGTGTTATCTCGAAATTTTGTGCTTATTTAAGTTTAATCTGGCAGTGCTCTGAATAAGAGGTTGTCCGGTTGTAGGACACACCAAAGTTGAAACTGGTTGTCAACAGCAAAAGTTTTTTAAAGGTATCTTTATTTGGACAACTTACTAACATTTTATGCTTCAAGAACTGCTTAAATGAACTATCTTTTTTTTTCTTCAAAATTTTGATTTTTTTCTCCTAATATATCATTCCTATAATAAACACTCACTAACCGGTATTACCATATGGGTATCTTTGTCAACATGCCAATATAATAAAATTGCAACATATTTTGTAACGTATCAACAGAGTCGCGTGATTTGATTTTGATTTTATTTTCGTAAGTCATATTAGTTATACACTGTAGAACTGGTTACATCTTAGAAATAGTTAAATTGATAAGTTGAAGGTCATCAGTGTTATCTATTTTTAGAATGGGAATTTCATTTCACTTTAACCATTAAATTATTGAGTTTTGTCTTGTTTTGGTGAATTTGAAATATCAAAACATTCATACCTTATTTATGTGAGATGCTTTTTAGCCATTTTGAAACTTTATTTTTTAAAATATTTATATAGTGATTTTCCAGATATACTACCATTAAAGATATTTTCAAACTCGACACATTACAGGTTATATAATAGGGCAACCAGTTTTCTGATGGAGGAGACTGTACCTGTATATACATGACTCCAAATATAACCATGGTCCTTACGCAAGTAACTGGCAAATTGTCTCCCAAAAATGTGCTTGGACCATAAGCTGAGCTTTGAACCCTCAACCATAGACATAAGCAGTAACTGACCATGGGACAGCAGCTTGTAGATCTATCACTCGGCCATACGGACACATGCTTGATAGTTTACAAGTAGCTTCAATTTGTTACCATAAAAAAATATATACATTCCAACCAAGAAAGTCAGATTCCTTTTTTGTTCCTCTTTTATATCATATGAAATGTGAGGTTAATGAAGACTTTGAAGAAGAAACAAACTTAACTATAATACCAGATATTCTGGATGTTGTTGATGCAGAGAAGCTGAAGAGCATGACTGAGGGAGAAGAGGATTCAGGTCTGTATGAAGAATTTTTTCATTTTTTAAAAAGGATTTAATGGGGTTTAACACCTTTTTCAACACATTTCACGTTATATTATGACATATCCAGTTTTATTGGTGGAGGAAGACCTCAGAATGAATCTGAGTGAAACCACTGTCCTTACACAAGTAACTTGCAAACTTTTTCGTATAAACATTTTGGAGTAAGCAGGACTCGGACCTACGATCTTAGCTGTGAGATGTAAGTGATCTTGAGATGGCGCTTTAGACCACTCGGCCATGGAGGACTCTGTGTATCAAGATAGAATTACAGTCAAACCTGTGTAAGCAGTCACCTCTATTTAGCAACCATTAAAATAGAATTACAGTCAAACCTGTATAAGAAGTCACCTCTATTTAGCAACCATTAAAATAGAATTACAGTCAAACCTGTGTAAGCAGTCACCTCTATTTAGCAACCATTAAAATAGAATTACAGTCAAACCTGTGTAAGCAGTCACCTCTATTTAGCAACCATTAAAATAGAATTACAGTCAAACCTATTCTATATGCTTTCATAGCAATTTAACGTTTATTAACCCTTTACTTCATATAGACGCCTTTGGACACGTAATATAGAAAGGTTTTGAATTATTGGGTGAATTATGTTTATATTAACTGACAGAGTGGAAAACAGTGCAGGAAGTGTTCAGATTGCTCGTTACGAGCAATCTGAACTCTTCCTGCACTGTTTCAAACGCCTTCTATGATTGGTGCGGGAAAACATGTATCTATGGAGTAAAGGGTTAAGCAACAACCTGTCTTAAAAGCCACTTTTGCTGCTTAATCCCTTGACTGGCTGCTTAAGACAGCTCAGGGTTAGACTGTATGCTAGATCCTGATTCATGGTTTTTGTTAGTTCACTTTTAGATAATGGCCCAGCATAGGTAGATTACTGCTGTTAAATAATTCTCAACTCAAATATCAAACATGTATAATAAATAATTAATGGAGAAACATAAGAATTGGTGTCGTATACAGGGCTTGAAATTTGTTATCATAGCTGCTTGTCCTCCCTTCTCAAATATATATTTTTTGAATGTTTAAAACCAAATAAATGCTACTAAAAAGTATTGCCTTGTACACCATGCATGAGCCTTAGAGATAATTTTCTTGTCACTTTTTCATAAAAAAATTACAGTAATGTTTATACCTCTATAAACGGTTTTATGATATTTACAAGAGAACCATCTAAATTACTTTATATTCTATTTTGGGTCCTCTGTGGCCAAGTGGTCTAAGGCGCTGTCTCAAGATCGCTTTCCTCTCATTGCGAAGGTTGTAGGTTTGAGTCCCACTCGCTCCAAAAACTTTATGTGAGAAAGTTTCCAGTTACTAGAGGAAGGATGGTAGTTCTACTCGGTTTGAGGTCTTACTCCACCAGTAAAACTGGATTTGCCATTAATAACCTGAAATGTTTTGAAAATGGTGTTAAATCCCATTCAGAAAAAAAAAGTAAATATTTACATGTATGTTGTAAAAAATGATTTGATGAGACTTGCATATTAATCATTGCCAAAATGATTTTATGTGACAGGAACTATTTTTTCTTCATTGAATTTCTTTTTATTTCGTGTATTTTATATATGCAACAAACCAAATAATTATAAAAAAATATGTTGGACAGTGTATTATGTCATTTTTAAAAATGTTGCATTAAATAAACCAAATGCTACAATAATATAAATTAAAATTAAAGGAAGGCGTATGTATATTAATTAAAGGCTGGCCATCAGTAATCAAAGTACTTTAACTTTTACTTTGATCTTTCATAATCAAACATTTTTTTCATCCTGCTATTTAAAATACAATGAATATCATACACATCAACGCAGTTGACCAGACACGAGAGTGACTGTCACTCCGCTCGCTGGCCACTTGGCGTTGTTTATCCAAGTAAATACAATGTAATAAAATGTAGTGTTTACTTAGAGACTGTTTGCTTGTCTAAGGAAAATGGTGGTCCTGGAAACAATGCCGATTGCTGATTGGATTATCAAATTGTTTGATTGACAACCAGCGTGACTGCGTCATATCAATTACCTGGATGAAATAAATATTGTAGGCACATATTTAAATGGTAGGTAATATATGGAAGAGCAAACAAGCACTATAACTTTAATTTTGGTCTCGCATATAACCTGTAGGTATATTTTATACATTCAATTCTCTTGTTTTATTATAATGAAGTAGTTTTTGTATGTTTCTTTGTAGATTTTGATAAAGAAGACCTTGGTTTGGGTCATGATGATGGCAGTGATATTGATGCTGATGATGATGGTGGAGATGATACAGATGGAGATGATGATGAAGATGGAAGTGAAATGATGGATAGTAATGACAGTGATCGGGAATCAGACAGTGACTCTCACTCTGAAATTAAAACAAAACCTGAAGATATAGAATCATTGGACCCTGATTATGATAAACTACAGAAACCCAAGTGGGAAGAACTTGCTGACAAAATAAAACATGTTATTGATAAAAAGAAGAAAAAAAAACAAGTAGCATTTGCAGAAAGTGATGATGAATTAGAGAATTTGTCAGAAAAAAGAAGTCAAGATAAAAAACATGTAACATTTGCAGTTGATGCTGATGATGATACTGGCAGTCTTAGTGATGAAACTTTGAGTGGTGAAAATAATTTTGACAGTGAAGAAGATGACATTATGGGAGCTGAAGCAGGTTTTGATGATCTTGATGATGAGAATGATGAAGATGAATACATGGATGTCGATAGCAACAAAGATAAAGAAAATTCAAATATTCCTGAATTGAAAGAAGACATTTATGGACGTCTTAGAGATGCTGAAGGAAATATAGTGAAGGATAATGCGCCAGCTGCAGGGGGAAGTGGGTCATACATCCCACCCGCCAAGAGGTTACAGATGGCAGCTGGAAAAGATGGGCAGAAGCAACTACAGCTGGAACGGCTGCAAAAGCAGCTTAAAGGTTTAGTTAACAGGTAATTTAGGACATTTTTAAAAGTTCTTTATTTGCTGTTTTCTTGCCAAGGACTTTAGTAGGTAGGATTTTTGCTGAGCAATTTTTACTTCTTAAGGAGAGTATGTTTTTATTCCCCTGAATAGTGATGAGGAATTTAGTGTTACCTTTATCCGTCTGCCCACCCGTTCAACCATTAAAAAATTGGTTTCTGATCAATAACTTCTAAAGGGGTTTCTATAATTAATTGATATTTTATGTGTACCTGTATAATTATAGACTTCAGTCAAATTTTACAAAAGTTATGGCTTAATTAATTGCTTATTAATGATATTTATTGGTCGACTACAAACCTAGAAAATATTACCGGTAGAAGTTACTGTTAATTGCTTAAGACCGATAGCTCATTGTGGAATGCCTTAGAAAAAAAGTTTTTCAAATTTGGTTGTATATTTTACTTTATAAAAATGCTTTTATTTCTATTAACTAAATATAGTAGTATATATATTGAATTAGATACATGATAGAACATTATCTCCGGTTCATTTCTATTCCAGGGCGAGTGAAAACAATATTCAGCCAATCAGCTCTCAGATTGAGGAACTTTATCTGACCAATAGCAGAGCAGATGTCAATGAGTCACTGATTAGTCTCATATTTGATGCCTGTGTTACCGTGGTGATCACTCCAGAGAGACTGGCAATGGAGTTGATGATGCTTGTTGCCATATTACACGGGAATGTGGGCTCAGAAGTTGGTAGGTTGAAACAAAACTTGGTATCTATAAATATTTCTCGAAGAAAATGTTGATGATACTGGTAATGATAAGCTTAATTTAAAGGGAATTTATCAGAATTTTTTTAAACTTTTAAAATTGGCTAAAAACATTTTATTTCAATATATCATTCCTATATAATATTATACTCACTGACCATGTATTGCCAAAAGGATATCTACATGTATTTAAACATACCAAAATAATGTATTGAACAGGGATTTCCTTGGGCTGCACACATAGGTTAGATTTTCAATTTAACATATTTTTTGACATATTATATGAGTTACGGGATTTCATTTTGATTTCAGTTTGATTTATTATACAGGTTTGCACATAGTAAAAATGGTTTCATCTGAGAAAGAGTCTGTATGATGATGCGAAGGTCATCAATCAGTATTTGAGTAATATCAATTTTTAGAATGGGGATTTCGTTTCAAGATTACCACTGCAATCTAAATATCCATTTGTCACATTTTGGTGGATTTGACAGACCAAACCATTAGCATTTTATTTTTTAGTGATATGAAATTCATTTTAGCTTGCTTGGACGAATGTCCAGGGGAGCTATTGCCATGACCTCGGTGTCGACGTCATCTGTAGACATCCAGGTTAAACTTTTGCGTTTAGTTGCATTTAGTTTTGGTGTTTGCCTCCAATCTCAATCTTTGCATTGGAGTTTTATCCAATAAGTGAGCTTTGTTGTCTTCTTGTTATCCATTTTAATAATTATTTTATTTTAATACATTTTATAGCATATGTTTTAAATACTCCCTGCTTTATATTTATTTCATATCAATTTGAAGTTTCAAATAAAAAAAATAAATTCAAACATTATACAAAAACAAGTGTCTGATTTATATATTAGCTATCATTGTAATATCAGGTGCTGTGTTTCTGCAACATTTGGTGAAGAAGCTAGACATGCTTCTACGCGCTACAGACTATGGTGTCGGCAAGGAGATGGACAATGTCGTTGTTCTCCTCGCTCATCTTTATAACTTCAAGGTAAATTGATTTTGTTTTTATTACTCTTGGTATAACGTCTTCTTTTGCTTGTGATACATACCCATTCTTTAATTGGGTTGACAATTGTTTCCATTTTTTGTCCAAAGCGGAAGACACTAATTTTGGTCTGTCCTTCCATCACCATTTGATTTCCATGCAATTAACTTAGAATGCATGAATCAAATCCTTTGAAATTTTAATACAATATTTTTAATGACAAAACACAGGCTAAGTTCGATTTAAGGGGTTGTGACTTTTGTCATGTAGAGTTATGCCCCTTTAATTTGTGAAAATTCATATTTTGAGCGTTTCCGTGCAAGAACTTAAGAATGCCTGAATGAAATCTTTTGAAAAATGCGGGGGACATAAATTCCCTAAATTTGCTTGTTAATAATAATAGTATGTAAATTGTGTGTGCATGCTTTTGAAATTTAATACTGGTATAATTTTAAGCTCTCTGTGCCAAAGGTTCAGAGTGTGGTTTTGTGATCACCTGTTGTCAGTCTGTCCATTAACGTCTGCTTCAATCGACTCCTCTGAAACTAATTAACATATTTCACCAAATTTGGTATGAAGCAATCTTTCGTGAATTTTTTTTTTTTTTAATTTAAAAAATATTCTTCTCCAAAACTACTAGGCCTGGAGCTTTGATGTTTTGCATGTAGTATCGCCTAATGATCTTTTCTCAGAATTGTTCAAGCAATGACCCATGGGACAAAATTGTCTCCGCCCTGTGGACTTTTCGGTTTAACATAGGGGAATTTTATTCTTCCCAAGAACCAATCAACTGATTTGTTTATATGTACATGTGTTTGGTTTAATGACTCTCTATGTGTAGGGGTTTAAAGTTTGTTTAAATGAAGGGGTTAAGGTCAAATTGAGCCCAGTAAGGGGATTTTTATTATATATGAAAATGCTATGGTAGAACAAGTAATACTCTATTTTCAATTTATTTTAGGAATTATTTTATCTATTTGTAGATCTGGAGTATTGATTAGTTATAACAGTTGAGACTGGGTCCTTTAAAGGAAATTTAATATTCATATGGAACCAGCAGGGTCCCAAAAAGGGATAAAATTGTGAATAAAAAATCTCCTTCTCAAAAACCGATTGTCTGATCTCTAGTAATAGTGGTTTCGAGTTGGTTCAAATAAAGGGGCTAGGGTCTATTTGAGCATAGAAAGGGGATTTTGATTTTTACATTAGACTACTTTAGGGAAACAGTAAATTCTGTTTGGTGTTATTTTCATCTTTTGTGCTAAAAAAATAATAAAATTTTGAATTTCCACAAATCTTCATTTTAAGAACTGATGAGCCAAAAATGTTTTAATTTGGTTTGAATTATCCCGTTGAGTAGAGTTTTTAATTTTAATCAGATAAAGGAGCAAGTGTTTAATGGGGCCCAGTTAGGGGACTTTGAAATGTACGTGTGAACTCTAGGGTTAAAACTGATATAAAGTAAAGGTGATCAGCATACATGTTATAACATACAGAAAATAGTAAACATGAACATCAAATCACCTTCAAGAATATAACATTATTAAATAGACCACAGTGGTGATCTGGTGGTAGAGCATCCACCTCACCTGTGGGAGGTTTCAGTTTTGATCTCAGCCGGATCTTACAAAAGACTTGAAAAATAGTCCTAGAAGCTTCTTTGCTTGGTACTGAGCATTTAGGGGATAGTTCTAGGTCTGGTCGGCCCTGTGTCAGTCTATTATTACTGGCTGGGGGTATCATACCATGTGTCTGTGGCATGATACTCCAGTGTGGCAGCACTTGGACTACTGGAATATTTGGAAGACAATGTGACAATATGACAGAAAAAAGGTTGAAAGCAATACTAAATACCATACAACAACATCATTATTTAATAGAATAAAGCATACAGGACAATAACTTAATATTCAAATTGCAGATAGCCATATTGTACAAACTAGTGCACACATGCATTCACAGACACACTTACATGAACACAAACTTGAATAGGTACAGACAGACATACAGTCAAAATGGCAACATACATGCACATATACACATACCTTCACAGACACACATACATGAACACAAGCTTGAATAGGTACAAACAGACACACAGACAAACTGGCAACATTCATGAGCATATACACACACCTTCACAGACACACATGCATGAACACAAGCATGAATAGGTACACACAGACACACAGACAAACTGGCAACATGCATGCACCTATACACACACCTTCACAGACACACATACATGAACACAAGCTTGAATAGGTACAGACAGACATACAGACAAACTGACAACATACATGCACATATACACACACCTTCACAGACGCACATACATGAACACAAGCTTGAATAGGTACAGACAGATATACAGACAAACTGGCAACATACATGCGCATATACACACACCTTCACAGACACACATGCATGAACACAAGCTTGAATAGATACAGACAGACATACAGACAAACTGGCAACATTCATGAGTATATACACACACCTTCACAGACACACATACATGAACACAAGCATGAATAAGTACAAACAGACCCACAGACAAACTGGCAATATTCATGAGCATATACACAACCTTCACAGACACACATGCATGAACACAAGCATGAATAGGTACAAACAGACACACAGACAAACTGGCAACATACATGAGCATATACACACACCTTCACAGACACACATGCATGAACACAAGCTTGAATAGGTACAAACAGACACACAGACAAACTGGCAACATTCATGAGCATATACACAAACCTTCACAGACACACATGCATGGACACTAGCATGAATAGGTACAAACAGACACACAGACAAACTGGCAATATTCATGAGCATATACACACACCTTCACAGACACACATGCATGAACACAAGCATGAATAGGTACAAACAGACACACAGACAAACTGGCAACATACATGCGCATATACACACACCTACACAGACACACATGCATGAACACAAGCTTGAATAGGTACAAACAGACACGCAGACAAACTGGCAATATTCATGAGCATATACACACACCTTCACAGACACACATGCATGAACACAAGCATGAATAGGTACAGACAGACAAACTGACAACATACATGTGCATATACACACACATTCACAGACACATGTGGAACACAAGCATGAATAGGTACAAACAGACACACAGACAAACTGGCAACATACATGCGCATATACACACACCTACACAGACACACATGCATGAACACAAGCTTGAATAGGTACAATTAGACACACAGACAAACTGGCATCATTCATGAGCATATACGCACACCTTCACAGACACACATGCATGAACACAAGCATGAATAGGTACAAACAGACACGCAGACAAACTGGCAATATTCATGAGCATATACACACACCTTCACAGACACACATGCATGAACACAAGCATGAATTGGTACAGACAGACAAACTGACAACATACATGTGCATATACACACACATTCACAGACACATGCGTGAACACAAGCATGAATAGGTACAGACAGACACACAGACAAACTGGCAACATACATGAGCATATGCACACACCTTCACAGACACACATGCATGAACACAAGTGTGAATAGGTACAAACAGACAAACTGGCAACATACATGCACATATACACACACCTTCACAGACACACATGCATTAACACAAGCTTGAATAGCCACTGACAGACACACAGACAAACTGGCAACATACATGCACATATACACACACCTTCACAAACACACATGCATGAACACAACCATGAATAGGTACAGACAGACACACAGACAAACTGGCAATATTCATGAGCATATACGAACACCTTCACAGAAACACATGCATGAACACAAGCATGAATAGGTACAGACAGACAAACTAACAACATACATGCACATATACACACACCTTCACAGACACACGGGTGAACACAAGCATGATGGGTACAGACAGACAAACTTGCAACATACATGCACATACACACACACTTTCACAGACACATATGCATGAATGCAAGCTTGAATAGGTACAGACAGACAAACTGGCAACAAACATAAGCATATACACACACCATCACAGACTCACATGCATGAACACAAGCTTGAATAGGAACACAGACAAACTGGCAACATACATGCGCATATGCACACACCTTCACAGACACACATGCATAAACAAGCATGAATAGGTACAGACAGATATACAGACAAACTGGCAACATACATGCACATATACACACACCTTCACAGACACACATACATGAACACAAGCTTGAATAGGTACAGACAGACATACAGACAAACTGGCAATATACATGCACATATACACACACCTTCACAGACACACATACATGAACACAAGCTTGAATAGGTACAGACAGACATACAGACAAACTGGAAACATACATGCACATATACACACACCTTCACAGACACACATACATGAACACAAGCTTGAAAAGGTACAGACAGACATACAGACAAACTGGCAACATACATGCACATATACACATACCTTCACAGACACACATGCATGAACACAAGCTTGAATAGGTACAGACAGACATACAGACAAACTGGCAACATACATGCACATATACACACACCTTCACAGACACACATGCATGAACACAAGCATGAATAGGTACAGACAGACATACAGACAAACTGGCAACATACATGCGCATATACACACACCTTCACAGACACACATGCATGAACATAAGCATGAATAGGTACAAACAGACACCCAAACAAACTGGCAAACATACATGAGCATATTATACAGACACCTTCATAGACACACATGCATGAACACAAGCATGAAAAGGTACAGACAGACTGGCAAACATACAGCCATATATATGTGCGCCTTCACAGACACACATGCGAGAACACAAAATTAATTTGAACATATAGATACACAGACAGACTGAGAAGTTGTCGTAAAGCTTTGTTTAATCAGTATAAAAAGGTATCAAATGACATTATCTGGCATGTGATAATCACAGCGTGTGAGAATCATGGCATGTCCTTGTATCTTAAGGAATTAAAAGAACTTAAATCAAGTGGAGTGTAAATTAAGGTTAAATCTGCATGATAAATCAAGTGGTAAACAGGATGCAGGCCATTAGATTTCATAACAAACAACTCTTCTTCAAGTGCAACAGTAATTGATATTTGTTAACATATGTTCTGTTATCTTGGTATTTTTAGGTGATGCAAAATATTCTTGTATTGTTCATGTGTCTATCAGGATTCTGTTATTGTTCATGTGATTCACAGTGTCCTGTTATTTTCCATGTGATTCACATTGTCCTGTTATTTTCCATGTGATTCACATTGTCCTGTTATTTTTCTGGTGATTCACATTGTCCTGATATTTTTCTGGTTATTCACATTGTCCTGTTATTTTTCCGGTGATTCACAGTGTCCTGTTATTTTTCAGGTGATTGACGGTGTCCTGTTATTTTTCATGTGATTCACAGTGCCCTGGTATTTTCCATGTGATTTACGATGTCCTGGTATTTTCCATGTTATTCCCATTGTCCTGCTATTTTTCTGGTGATTCACAGTGTCCAGTTATTTTTCTGGTGATTCACATTGTCCTGATATTTTTCTGGTGATTCACATTGTCCTGTTATTTTTCTGGTGATTCACATTGTCCTGTTATTTTTCTGGTGATTCACATTGTCCTGATATTTTTCTGGTGATTCCCATTGTCCTGCTATTTTTCTGGTGATTCACAGTGTCCAGTTATTTTTCTGGTGATTCACAGTGTCCTGTTATTTTTCTGGTGATTCACACTGTCCAGTTATTTTTCTGTGATTCACAGTGTCCTCTTATTTTCCATGTTATTCACAGTGTCCTGGTATTTTCCTTGTGATTCACAGTGTCCTGGTATTTTCCATGTGATTCACAGTGTCCTGTTATTTTTTAGGTGATTCACAGTGTCCTGTTATTTTTCATGTGATTCACGGTGTCCTGTTATTTTTCATGTGATTCACGGTGTCATGCTTTTTTTCAGGTGATTCAAGGTGTCATGCTATTTTCCATGTGATTCACAGTGTCCTGGTATTTTCCATGTGATTAACAGTGTCCTTGTATTTTCCATGTGATTCACAGCGTCCTGGTATTTTCCATGTAATTCACAGTGTCTTGGTATTTTTCTGGTGATTCAAAGTGTCCTCTTATTTTTCATGTGATTCACAGTGTCCTGGTATTTTCCTTGTGATTCACAGTGTCCTGGTATTTTCCTTGTGATTCACAGTGTCTTGTTATTTTTTTTGAGATTCACAATGTCCTGTTATTTTTCAGGTGATTCACAGTGTCCTGGTATTTTTCAGGTGATTCACAGTGTCCTTGTATTTTTCTGGTGATTCACAGTGTCAGGTAATTTCCATGTGATTCACGGTGTCCTGGTATTTTCCTGTGCTTCACAGTGTCCTGTTATTTTTGAGGTGATTCACAATGTCCTGTTATTTTTTATGTGATTCTCAGTGTCCTGTTATTTTTTATGTAATTCACAGTGTCCTGGTGTTTTTCAGGTGATTCATGGTGACACGCTATTTTCCAAGTGATTCACAGTGTCCTGGTATTTTCCATGTGATTCACAGTGTCTTGGTATTTTTCTGGTGATTCACAGTGTCCTGGTATTTTCAATGTGATTCACAGTGTCCTGGTATTTTCCATGTGATTCACAGTGTCTTGTTATTTTCCATGTGATAAACAGTATCCTGTTATTTTCCATGTGATTCACAGTGCCCTGGTATTTTTCATGTGATTCAAAGTATCGTGTTATTTTCCATATGATTTACAGTGCCCTGGTATTTTCTATGTCATTCACAGTGTCCTGCTATTGGCTGTGTGATTGACAGTTTCCTGGTATTTTCCATGTGATTCAAGGTGTCCAGTTATTTTTCATGTGATTCACAATGCCCTGGTATTTTTCAGGTAATATACCGTGTTTTTCCATGTAATTTACAGTGCCCTGGTATTTTTTAGGTGATTCACAATGTCCTGGTATTTTCCATGTGATTAATAGTGACCTGCTATTTTCCATGTGATTCACAGTTACCTATTATTTTCCATGCAATTCACAGAGTGTCCTGCTATTTTCCATATCATTCACAGTGTCCTGCTTTTTTCCATGTGATTAACAGTGTCCTGTTGTTTTTCATGTGATTTACAGTGCCCTGGTATTTGTTAGGTGATTCACAGTGTCATGGTATTTTCCATCTGATTCACAGTGTCCTGCTTTTTTCCATGGATTCACAATGTCCTGTTATTTTTCACGTGATTCACAGTGTCCTGCTATTTTCTATGTGATTCACAGTGTCCTGCTATTTTCCATGTTATTCACAGTGTCCTGCTTTTTTCCATATGATTCACAATGTCCACACTTTTCGTATGGTTCACATTTTCAGGTGGTTCTCAATGCTTGTTGTTGTCTCCCGTGGGAGACACTTACTTGGGTCCATCCATCTATCATACTATGTTTATCATGCAATAACTTGAATTTAACATTTTAAAATACTAGTACAATGTTTACAATGACAAAACACAGGCCAAATTCGATTTTAGGGGCTGCGGCATTTGCCAGTCTAGAGTTATGCCTCTTTAATTTGTGAAAAATCTTTCGGTGGGGGCGGGGTTTTCCATGCAGTAACTTGAGAAAGCCGTAATCAAATCTTGATAAAAGCGGGAGACATAAATTCTCTGAATTTGCTTATTGTTTTCCAGGTGGTTCATGATGCTTTTGTTGTTTTTCAGGTGGTTCACAATTATTTGGTTGTTTCTCAGGTGGTTCACAATTATTTGGATGTTTTTTAGGTGGTTCACAATAACTTTGTTGTTTTTCAGGTGGTTTACAATTATTTTGATGTTTTTTAGGTGGTTCACAATTACTTTGTTGTTTACAGGTGGTTCACAATTACTTTGTTGTTTTTCTGGTGGTTCACAATTACTTTGTTGTTTTTCAGGTGTTCACAATTACTTTGTTGTTTTTCAGGTGGTTCACAATTACTTTGTTGTTTTTCAGATGGTTCACAATTATTTTGATGTTTTTTTAGGTGGTTCACAATTACTTTGTTGTTTTTCAGGTGGTTCACAATTACTTTTTTGTTTTTCAGGTGGTTCACAGTGTGCTGGTGTTTGATGTGGTGAGGAGGTTGACTGACAGTTTCAAGGAGAAGGACATAGAACTGATACTGGTGATGCTGAGAAGTAAGGAACTATTGTAACTAACATGCCGACCCCTCAGAGCATCAAGGTGCTATAGGTATATTAAACATGGAGGCACATAGCACATTGATGCTCTGAGTTGAGAATGTTTGAAAACATGTGCTGGTTTCACTAAACCTCTGAAGTTTAGTTGTTGTTTTTTCAATTAAAAATATATCAAACTTTGATTCTACAACATTAAATAACTACACAGAATTGAAGTTCTAACAAATCTTTTCTCAGCAGTAAAGGTAACATTCAGAATAATTGATGTTAATGAAAAATTAAAAACAAATACTCTGTAGAAAGGGTAGAAAAACACACCTGCCAATTATAATAGTATTTTACATGTGAATATCATACTCATTTTTCTGTTCATATTGTTTTCACGTGAATAACATGTAACCACTTGTCAGTTCTGTGTTTCATAAAGAGTTTGAATAATAAGATAACAACAGTATAATTGAAACGTTGTTATTATAATTGTTTAGATGTTGGATTTACCTTGCGCAAGGATGACCCCAATGGTTTAAAGGAAATTATTCTCAAGATCCAGTCAAAGGCGAGTAGTCAGGAGACGGCATCCTGCGTCGACCAATCACGCGTGAGGTTCATGCTGGATGTCATCATGGCAATAAGGAACAACAACATGAGGAAGATTCCAAATTATGACCCTGAGCATTTAGAACATCTTCGTAAACTTATACGAAACTACATTAGAGGTAAACAAGCGTTCCTAGATGACCTCCCCTGTCTGAAAATCAATTCTATTTAAATGAAGGTCCCTGAATTAGTTTTTTACTTTTTTTTCCCCATTTATCTAGTTCTCTATTTCCCAATTTGTCATAATTAAATCTCCAGAGTTTTTGACTTGGTGCATAGGCTGTGATTGGGGACACATAAATGTTATTGTGACAAAAACAATCTTCTCCTTTCAAATGCTGATAACAATCCATATTCTACCTTTACCTGTTATAACTTAATAGCAATTATCAATAAATGTCTTAGTTACATATCCCCATGGAAAAAATAGCCTCAGTTGCAAGTTGATCCTGGGATTCACTTGATGGAAACGGACATCTGTCAATAATTCCATGGTATTAGGAATTATAAAAGGACTGGAGCTTTTGATTGGTGTTGGTTTCTTTCACAGTAATATGTAACCCAGTCTTACTCTAAAATGATGTATATTATTTTATTAAAATAAACATATCATTTTGTAAAAAGAAGGCACAGTACAGAGATATTGTCTGCTAGTATTACAGAATATAATATGCACTCATTCCAAAATTAATTAATGATAATATGTTATAAATTATTATGTGGCAAGTATAAGAGGTAATAGTTGATTATACAGTATTTAAGAATATAGCAATTAAAGTAATTTAATCACTTACAGGTGGACAGTTTGGGGACAACCAGTTACACATCAGCCTTAATGATCTTCTTCAAGCTGACAGCAAAGGGAAATGGTGGGTTGTGGGGTCAGCCTGGGAAGGCCAGGGACCAAAACAGCCTCACAAAGGTTTGTTTGTTTGAATATTTTGCATCATTTTATGCCATCGAGGGCTAATTTAACCACTCTTTCCTAGGAACCTGGAAGGTTAATCAGTACTTGATCACACAAATCTCTGCAAGTAACTGATAATTTTCCCACTTGAATCAGTGGTGATGAACAAATGACATTGAGATGCAATGTCAGGTTGGAGATTTGAACACATGACCCCTAGATTGAGTCAGGCGTGTTACCGACTGAGCTAACAGGACCTGGCTTTACTAAAAATGACAACATTAGAAATAAGAATAATAACAACAGAGCCTTCCACCTATGATTTTGTATTGAATATAAGTGAATTAGTAGTGAATTCTAACTTTGACATGTATAATATACTTAATATAAATACAACCCTGTTTCAACAGTATGATGTGATGTTCCATATCACCTACTGGGCGTTTTGCATCTTAAATACAAAAACAAACATTCTGCCAAAAAATTAATAAACACTATCTTTTATTCAATGATATTATTATTATCGCTCTTGGGGAAGAATAACAAACTTAATACAGTTAACTGTATCATATCTAGTGAATATGTCGCCTCTCATGTCATAACATTTTTATTTGAGATGATACATGTAACTGTATCAATTTAGTAGAGCAATAATCCATACATAATGCATAGTTTTCCTGTCTGATTGTTGAAAGAAGTGAAATAGTTCTGCCATCTTAATGTTTACATCGTCGTAAGCATAATCAATAATTATTCATAATATTTTTAATGTCCATTGAAATGTATCCAAATTGGCTTAAGTAATGCAGACAATGAAATAGTTTCAGGGGATGCAATCATTTTAAAAGGCTGACCAAAATTTGAATAAACATAGAAATTGTCAAATTGGCGTGCCGCCATTTTTATCATAAGTTATTTTGTGAAACGAAGCCTTGATGTTGAACTGCAGAAATGTAAAATTATTTTATCGGCACAGGCAAAAAATAAACACACATAAAAAAAAAGGAAAACATTGAATGAAATGAGTTTTCTTAATATTAAAGTTACCATGGTCGTAAATAAAAACAATAATTAATAGTCATGTGATATTCACCACATAGCTTCAGAATTTGATCAACAGTAAACTGGGCTTCTATTTCAGCAACTACAGATTTTATAATAGTGTGGTGTGATAGTATAATATATTTTAAAAAAATTATTATTTTACAGGTACACCAACACCATCAGGTGTGTTAGGTGGGTTAGAGGTGAGCACAAAACTGCAGAATCTTGCCCGTAAGCAGAGAATGAACACAGATATGAGGAGAAACATCTTCTACGTCATCATGACCAGTGAGGTAACTACACTTTATCATGCTAACAACAGTGATTGATTAAAGTTACAGGGCCGGGCCCGATTAGCTCAGTTGGTTACGTGTCTAACTATCAATCCAGGGGTCATGAGTTCGAATCCCCTGCCCGACAACAGTCTCCGTGATGGTTGATATGCGACATTGTGTTTCATTATCATTCATCTCTCACCACCGATTCAAGTGGGAAAGTTATCAGTTACTTACGGAGACATGGTGTGCTCGAGTACTGGTTAATCCCAGGAAACAGTGGTTAGATTAACTGATCGTCTGTTAGTCCTCAATGGCATAAAATTGACGCTAGTATTCAATCAATCAATCAATCAAGTTATAGGGAGTATATGTGTGTAGTGGAGGGTTAGGGGTGGGGGTACACAGGCTCTAGTACCAGATTTTTAGTCATTTTACCTAGCCAACTTTTGATGGGGTAGGGGGCACCTGCCATGAGTGTTCCAACCCATCTTCATCTGCTAGAGAACCACTTTAATAGAACTTGGGGTTTATATAATGATGAAAATGAATATTCTTTTCAAATCTGATAAGTATTTTATAAATCTTATTCTCAAACATGGTAAATGTAACTTAACTCATCTGACCATTTATATTTTAATAATTTCTTTTACATTACTTCATTTGCTACTGAATATTCTTTGTTTTGCCAGAAAATAACGTTGAGCTAATGTTTGCATGTCATATTATAATCAGTTATAACTTAAGATTATCTCAAGTTATCAACTTGATTCAAGTCATGAAGAGTGGGGAACATGTTATTATATGTAACTATATTTCTGCAATGGAGATGACTATATCCTACAACTAGGTTTTATCATTAAATGAAAAATATTAAAGTGTACAACCTAAAGGAGAACATGCTTACCCATACAGGCTTTACCGCCAAGACCCTCTAGCCACAAATGCATGAATTTGTATAAATTATATGTTATGTATGCTTGTGTTACAGGACTATATAGATGCATTTGAGAAGTTGTTAAAACTTGGCCTGAAGT
Source organism: Panopea generosa (assembly GCA_029582155.1). NCBI lineage: Eukaryota > Metazoa > Mollusca > Bivalvia > Adapedonta > Hiatellidae > Panopea > Panopea generosa. Next base: position 48,000,642 of record CM055909.1, on the reverse strand, counting down.
CCAGCCAGCAACAAGAGATAGTCCTGGTCACCCTGGACTGCTGTCTGCAGGAGAAGGCTTACAACCCATTCTACGCATACCTTGCCCAGAAATTCTGCGAACATCATCGCTCATTTCAGGTATGCTGCTTGATGATTCAGTTCTCTGGTAACGTGATGATGACTTTTGTCATGTGATTTACTTTGTAAACACAATATAAGTTTTTATTTATCTCTCATAACTTCATTTCACTCTTGACTGCACACCAGAAAAGCATTTTCTGTAAAGGGAGATTCTTAGCTATTGAGAGTTGAAAAAAGAAAACTTCAGCGAGAAATTCTACCACCAACAGCAGTAACCAGATACATGCATTATCATGATTAATGTTCAGATAGGACATACACACAAACTGTTATTAAACCAAATTATGGTATTATAACATACCCAAAGATAGGTTATTGTTTATACATGGTAACATGCAAGAAATCATACTGTTATATATTACAGTCTTCAATGTGCAGTTACTTTCGAATGATCTTGTATAGTTATGCATATTTATATCACTGATAACGTGTGTGATTAAAGTGTCATAGTTACGATTAATAACTTTGGAGGCATGAAAGATGGTAGTAAATGAAAGGATGTTTGCAAAGTAGGGCAAAAATGCCAAAGTTGGCACACTTTAGTGTGCTATACCATGGCTAACTAATATGTAGAAAATTTAGTTTAACCCTTTACTCCATAGATACACATTTTCCCGCACCAAGCACAGAAGGCCTTTGAAAACAGTGCAGGAAGAGTTCAAATTGCTCGTTATGACACTTCCTGCACTGTTTTCCACTCTGTCAGTTGATATAAACATAATTCACCTAATAATTCAAAAGCCTTTTATATAAAGCTCCAAAGGCGTCTATATTAGAGGCGTCCAAAGGCATCTATATCAGAGGTGTCCAAAGGCGTCTATATCAGAGGTGTCCAAAGGCATCTATATGAAGTAAAGGGTTAAAATTATTTGTTTTATTTTCATTGTGAAACAAGTTATTACAACTGCACTTATACAAATCACTTCCAAAGTCTTCCTGGGTAGAACCAGTACCTAACTTGCGTCTTGCTGAACGACATCACACACAGCCATTGTTGAGGATGGAAACCAGGACTTTCCGATCCTTGGTTTGATTCTCTACCACTGGACCAAGCGCTCCACACAGTTGTCTTGTTTTGATGGCAGTGCTAAAGTTCAACTGGGCCAATAAATCTAGATGTGTGTTTACAGTATGTGATATTCACATGGGACAAAGTAAGAAAACTTTAGAGAACCCTGTCTGAATTAACAACCAATCATTTTCAGCGATATTACTATCATATCTTGTGGGCTGCCATGTTGATAATTGGCCAAAGAAGAAAAAATCAAAATTAAGTGTTTGTTGATTTCTTATGTGTAGGGTATCCTTGGGCAGAACGCATATACTTACTGGTAGTACTGGTTCTACCAGGAAGACTTGGAAAGTGGTTTGTCTCTGATTGTTGTAAGAAATCAGTGTTAAGTAATCAATGTAAGAAATCAGTGTAAAATAAAAATAGTTTAAACTAATGTCTTATTTATTTTCTACCTACCAGATGTCCTTCCAGTTCAGCTTATGGGACAGATTTAAGGAGATGGACAAACTTCGAGAGAGTCACCGCCACAACCTTGGGAAGCTACTCGCTCATTTGTTCATAACAAAGGCCTTGTCATTGTCAGTGTTGAAGGTGAGATGTAGACGGGATCATTAAGATTAGGGATTATTTACATGTACTAATATTGGGTAAATTGATGACGAAAGACATCTAACACATGTCTATGGAACCAGCTGAGTAGATTGAAAGTCGTCTGTTTTTTAAAATGGCGACATTTTGTGTACAGTTTGAGTAAGACTCTTTTAGAATGTCACATTTTCTTAGATAAATGGAAGATAGTGCTTTTTAAGAGAAAACAACGAGCTTCTTGCCTTACTTTATGATATTATCTTATAAAAAGTATGAAACTTGTATGAGTGCCATGTTACAAATGTGAAATTTAGGTACAAATGGCGCTTTTGCAAGGCCAACTTGTACAGCCAATTTCTCCTGGGTTCCTGGATGGTTAACAAGTACTAGACCACACTCGTCTCTGCAAGTAACTTCCCGACTTGTATCAGTAGTGAAAGAAGTATGACAATGAGATGCAATCAATCATCACAGAGACTGTAGTCTGGCGGGATTCAAACTCATGACATTTGCATTGCTAGTCAGAAGCGCTACAGACTGATTTACGAGGTCCGCCCCCCCTTGATATCTTATATCTGATATAGTGATTGATCTTGTGAAAAATTTAGAATGGTACCCAGTTAAAACGTATGTACTTTTTAGCACCCCTGGACATTAGTCCAGGATTTTGCCATGACCCCGGCATCGGCGGCGTCTGTAGACACCTAGGTTAAACTTTTGTGTTTTAATTTTGGTATTTGCCTCCAATCTCAATCTTTGCATGGGTGGTGAGTTTTTTCTCATAGGCGAGCTTTGTTGTCTCCTGACAACTCTTGTTTGATGCATGTTAAATAGTTTAATAAATATTTTTATACTTTTGTAATTTTCATTTTGCAGGTTATCACCTTTGGAACACTGGAAAAATCCATGGTTCGTCTCCTGAAACAAGTGTTTACGGAGATAATGGTCGACCACCCACAGCCTGCCGTGGAGGCAGTTTTCTCTAGGATAGCTCATCTTGATAAACTAAAACATCTACATGAGGGATTAAAATTATTTTTGCAACATTTCCTGGTTGGAAAGAAAAAGACTGAATCTCACCAAAATACAAAATTGTTAGAACGTGTAGAAATTGTTGATAGATTACTGACGAGTAGAAAAGGTCAAATGTTGTTATGAGTCTAGAAAAATTGAAATAAAATAAATGACAATATATTCTTGCCTTAACTTGTTTATTAATACACTTCAGTGCATATCATATCTTACTGATCTGTCAGGGCTTGAAATTTCCACTCATCGGCTCGCCAAGACGAGTGAACATTTGGTTAGGACGAGTAATATTTAAGGAATTGACCTTAATATTTCTTTGATTTTAAGCATTCAATTAAAAATACTGGAAAGGGAGGATGAGTAGCTTTTATAAAAAATCTCAAGCCCTGGTCTGTGATATTCATAATTATACTGAATGAATGAAAAGGGTTTTACAGCATACCAACATATTGTAGATTATTATCGATACCAACAGGAAGGAAGATCCCAAGTTCATTATGCACATATAAAAACTTCAAATTACATGTAAATACATATTAAAAAAAATCAAATCAACAAATGAATAAGCAGGATGAACCTAGAACCTTCATACCTGCAGAACTGTAGAGTTTCAGCAAATACTATGATTTTTACTCAAATTGTCACTTCTAATGACATCCGATTTTAACTGCCAGGGTAGTAAGTATTTGTAAGATGAGGCTATCAAATTACAACGCTACACTAGGCTATCTGTTGATCGTGAATTAACACAGATACATGTGTATAGTGTGCATCTCCCTTGAATTTCAAATTTTTGGCAGATGGAGTTGAACTTTTTTTCAAACTGCATACCAATTTAACGAACACTTTTGGAAAATTATTTTAATTTTTTTTGCCAATTAAACGTATTAAAAATAATCGAGTACTATGCAACATCATAACAAAAACAATGCATTGATGGCTGTAAAGTTTTGAAAAAGTGTGCTCTGATTTGAATCATGTACTGAATTATATAAAACCTGCCCCAGAGCCATCGGGGGCGTGGGTGGTAGTCTTAATGGATAGAGTGTTGCCAGAGGTTGCGGGTTCGATCCCCAGCTCGACCCGATGCCTCTCATAAAACGTCACTCAGTACTGGTTCTACCCAGGAAGGGGATTATATAAGCTCTGAACTTTCATCACAATCAAGCTAAAATAGATTAGTATAAAACTATAAACCAGAGACATCTTGTGGCTTTTATATGGCAGTTTTATATTTTATTTTACAATAAACATGGCAATTGTACATTCAATATACATAATGAATTACAAGTGAAAAGGATCCAGAAAAAAGCTATAATAGTTTATATTTATCTATTTCCTAGTTATGGTAAGTTGTTATTATAATACTAAAATATGGTTGGATGGTGACAAGTTTGAGAAGCATTCCGTTATAAATGATATTGTATGAGAAAAAGAGAGAGAAATAAACAAATCCTATTGTGTTCATAGATTTGTTTTGTTTTTTTTATGGATTATAGAGATTTCTTAGTTAAATATTTTTGGTAATTTCACTGTTTTAGTTAGTGAAATTATAAATGATATTTTTTGCTGTTTTCAATTGTGAAATAAAAAGAAAGAATGTTAGTTTCAGTAAGGAATTATACAGAGATGGAAGAACATCTGATTGAGATGATATGAACGCTCGTGTATTCCTCAAAATTTCACGAAATCTCCTTTTCAAATATCCTATTTCCATTCATCTCAGAACTACAAATCAAAATTCCTTTTTTTTGCACAATGGAATTCTCTATAAAACAAGACAATTCCCAGCAAACTGTATTTACAGTTATTGAAGTACTTGTGAATACAAAATTTGTATACTGCCACTAAAAATCAAGGAAAGTTCTTGCAATTTTACTTCAAACTGCAATATTTTAAATTCAAGATCATTTTTGTTGCTTAAAACATTTAAAGTTACAAACACCTAGCATTTTATGTAAAAGAAATCAGTTGCCTGTGAACTATGAATGATTAATTTGCCAAATTATCAATTCTTTCCATGCTATTTTATCAACATTTAGTAGAGATGCAAGTTTCCTATCCTTCTATATTAGTCCATTGCTCAGTTGTGTCTTTGTCACTCATGACAGTACCACAGAAATGTTCATGTGACCACCATATAATCAGTTTTTTTCATATCAAATATTTACATAATCTCCTAGCTGAATTATGCACATGCACAAATATTACAGATTACAAAGAAAAAATGCCAGATATGTGTAAAGTAATATATATACATAATCTCCTAGCTGAATTATGCATAAATATTAAAGATTACAAAGAACAATTGCCAGATATGTGTAAAGATATAAATGCATATATCAGTAAATCATTTTTGTTTTTTTTGGAACCTAATATATTTCTTTAGGATAGTAGTTTATGAAGTATTGTTAGAAAAAGTATTATTGCTAGTGAAATACTGAAATGCCTCCCCAACCCCTCCCCCTACAAAAAAAAAAGATGAAGCCTGGGCTTGCGAGAGGAAGTGCAATGTCCTAGAACTTTAGCTCTACCTTGCCCATTTTTTAATCACTCCCTTTATTATAATCATATTATTATGCTTGTCCGGAACATAACTCAAAAAGTGTTTAAAGGATTAAGTTGATATTTCACACAAATATAGAGGACATTGATAGGAAACGCAGTGTGCAAGAACCATAATTCTTTCTTCTGTCATTGCAGAATTATCTCCCTTCGTTATTTTCCTTGTTTGAAGCATACATTTAAAAGTTTTGAAATGATTGCTTTGAAACTGCATACAATGATAGAAAGCATTGACAGGAAGTGGACAGTATAAAGAATTTGCTTCCGCGAGGGGATTGGCCATGTCCAACATGTCTCTTGTTGTAAAAAAAAAGCACTTAACATACAATTATGGGTAAGAATTAAGATTCTGTAACATAAATAACTATTTTATATTAAATTGTGAAAACTGGTTTCAATTATATTGTTTTGCACGTCTATAAATGTATATATGTACAAGTTATCTTAATGTTTGGTAGCCATTGAGTTGTTGACCTGGTTTCACTAATTTAACATATCTTAAATGCTGAAACTTCACACTTGCTGATTATCTTGCAAGTTACACTTTATCATTAAGTACATAGGTGTAATGACTGAGTGTGGTGATTTAACTGTGAAGTATTTAAAATAATAATTAAAAGAGAAACTGAAAAAAAAAATAGTTGAGGAAGATTTCTGTTTGAAATAATCGATGGCAATGTGAAATTGCGATCGACAAATATATTTTTAGATATTTTATATACCTAAAATGTTTGTCATGTTACATACATTTGCATATCATGCACATTTAGTGATAAAAATGAGTTTTCTTTTGTCAGTATACCAAGGAATAAATGTTTCATTTTTTGCATTTATAGATTCACCATTCTACATATTCGTTTATAAAAAGAAAAAGGGACATATGTGTTTTATTTATTGAAATAGCTATTAATAACACATATAATCCATTCTTCACACATATTGTAATCCACCACACATGATTAAGAAGCCATATACATAGACATAGGGCATGTATATACAAGTTTATAGTTTTCATTCTATTACGCCCGGCAACAATCTCCGTTATAATTGATATATGACATTGCGTCTCATTATCATTCGTCTCTTACCACTGATTCAAGTGGGGAAGTTATCAGTTACTTGCGGAGATGGGGTGTGTTCGAATACTGGTTAACCTTTCAGGATCCCAGGAAACAGTTGTTAGGCTAACTGATCGTCCATGGTATAAAATGACACTAAATAGTCAATCAATCAATCAATCAATCAATCAATACAATATATTAAGTTATCTTATCTAGTTGGTACAAAGTTTTATGTCCTCAAATGGCTTGTAACCAGTCTGAAAATAACAGAATTAACAAGTGTAGCACAACTTTGCGCTGAAAAAACCCAAGTAACATACATGTTTTGATTGTCCATTGTCAGATTTAAGATCGATTGCTTTTTGTCTTGCCAGTGTTTTTAGTGGAATTATGAGACACTTTGAGCTTTGTTTGGCACTAGTTGCCGCTTAAACATGTGTTAGTAGGCGTGAGGGGGGATGCCTGTTTTATATGGAGGTATGGAGGGTAGAGTTTCAAAAGCCTGCAAAATGCAATAATATCTTCAAGCATTAGGACAAATCCTAGTAATTTTTGTTGTCAATTTAACGAAAATATGTATCAGATTTTTAAATGATTTTTTTTGTAATGGCTTGTTTGTTTATGACGACAGCAATTCACAAGGAGGGTATATTAACAGCGCCATTAGCGGTACGTATTTTTCTAACAATTTTGCCGTTTTTCCTTTATAAAATGATCAGTATCAAATAAACTTATTTTAATAACATTTTCAACAGCAAAAATTGTCACAAAACGCGTACCGCTGGGCGCTGGGGCACTGGTAGAGAGATATTGCAGTACTTTATTCAGTAAAAAAAAAATATAAAACAAAAGCTGAACTTCTTAGATCAATTGTACAGATTTTATGATTTACACCAGATGTCAAAAAACCGATAGGAACACCGCGAACTACTTAAGCTGTCACGTGTTGATTAATAAATCTGGTTTGTCAAAAATAGCGTAACAATCTGATCACCTCGGCCTTTATGCTACCGTCGCTATAGTGTATTATACGGAGGATACGGAAATGTTTCATGATTGATAACATAATAGACTGAAATAAAAATGATATTTCACTGAAATAAGCAATTATCCTCTGTTAAATAAGCACCTGGGTTCTTCCTCTACCAAACATGGTTGCCTTAATTGTATAACCTGTATTGTGCAGAAACCCTTTGAAAGTATGTTTGGCGAAATTTGATATATACTATTAAGTTGTTAATAAAGAGTCTGACACGAGTATACATACACAAACATACAGCAGAACTTCGTTGACTCGAACACGGATGGCTGGACCGCCACATATAGCTCGAACCACTTATATAGTCCCGGCCTAATTCTTATTTCGATGTAAATGTATGGTATGTTGCTGAACAATACTTGGCTCGAACAAACTTTAACCTTTTTTTGTCTAGTTCCGTCTAGTTCTACTTTATATACAAATGTCATTATGTATTATGGGTCGGAGGTCTAGATTGTTCAATTAAACATCTGTCATTTTTATTGTCATTTTTATTGTCATAAATATGTATTAAAATATAAGAATATCGTGATATTCGTTTTCAAATTTAATAAATCAACAAGCAAAATGGTAAGTTCATAGGGTTTTAAGTGGTGCCACTTTCAGCGTTGATGCCAGCTCGTTCTGAAATGAAACAGAATAAAAAAAATGTTGAGTGTCATCTGTTACAAAATGCATGAAAAAGTAAAAATTTTAAAGCGGTAAGAGGTCCTTTTTTTAGCAACAATAACAGTATGTGAATTGTTCAATAATATAACAATCAATTCAATTCAATTCAAATTTATTCAGGTATATAAGATCTTTATACAACATATATATCATGATGATGATGAAATAACAGTAATAAATCAAGAAAAATAAATAAGTAAAATAATTATAGTAATCATCTAAAAAGTAAAGATCTTATAACCTGGGATAACCCATTAAAGCAGCAAAGTAATATAAATAAATGTAAGGTCCATCTGTATCTATATAATGCACTAATCAAAAATTTATAATTGATATTTTAAAACGAAAGTTTGGTGTATTAAAAGAAAAGGTTTGACATTTATGTTAAGTTCATAATTTTAAGAAATAGTATTTCACGTTTGAGGTTATAGAATGCACAGTTGACGAGGCCCGGATAATGCATTCCTTTGTTGAAGTGTATGGGATGTTGAAAAAGTTTGAATACATTGTGAAGCCAGCAGTTCGAGTGGGGATGTAACCCGCAACCTCTAGCGTGAGTGGCCAACGCTCTAGTCATTGCACTGCCACCCTGCTTATTGTACTTACTGCATATTTCAGCTGGTGTTGTTGGTATGATATTCCACCTTGTTTGTCACATTTTGCCATGTGTTTTCTCTCTGGGTCTCCGGCTACTAGCACCTCCTCTTCACCTTCAGCCTTAAGTAACATTAAATAGTCTAAGATAGTTTTAACTTATTTTATTTCAACATGAAGTTCTTTCAACATTAGAATCAGTGCTTCGGTTACACTTATTTTTACATTATATACATTAAGTATCAAACTGACATATTTTAACAATTTTGAAACCAATCTTATGAAAATAAGAAATCGGAAAGGCTGTAGCAAGATTATTGCACCCTAGAAAGTTATGGACATTATTTTTGATGAAAATGCTTGAAGATGAAGATATGTTTACTGTTTGATGAAGATATGTTTGGATGACATTGGGTACTGTTTGATGAAGATATGTTTGGATGACATTGGGTACTGTTTGATGAAGATATGTTTGGATGACATTGGGTGCTGTTTGATGAAGATATGTTTGGATGACATTGGGTACTGTTTGATGAAGATATGTTTGGATGACATTGGGTACTGTTTGATGAAGATATGTTTGGATGACATTGGGTACTGTTTGATGAAGATATGTTTGGGTGACATTGGGTACTGTTTGATGAAGATATGTTTGGATGACATTGGGTACTTTTTGATGAAGATATGTTTGGATGACATTGGGTGCTCTTTGATGAAGTGAGTTTGGATGACATTGGGTGCTGTTTGATGAAGATATGTTTGATGACATTGGGTACTGTTTGATGAAGATATGTTTGGATGACATTGGGTACTGTTTGATGAAGATATGTTTGGGTGACATTGGGTACTGTTTGATGAAGATGCGTTTGGATGACATTGGGTACTTTTTGATGAAGATATGTTTGGATGACATTGGGTGCTCTTTGATGAAGTGAGTTTGGATGACATTGGGTGCTGTTTGATGAAGATATGTTTGGATGACATTGGGTACTGTTTGATGAAGATATGTTTGGATGACATTGGGTACTGTTTGATGAAGATATGTTTGGGTGACATTGGGTACTGTTTGATGAAGATGCGTTTGGATGACATTGGGTACTTTTTGATGAAGATATGTTTGGATGACATTGGGTACTGTTTGATGAAGATATGTTTGGATGACATTGGGTACTGTTTGATGAAGATGTGTTTGGATGACATTGGTTGCTGTTTGATGAAGATGCATTCGGATGACATTGGGTGCTCTTTGATGAAGATATGTTTGGATGACATTGGGTACTGTTTGATGAAGATATGTTTGGATGACATTGGGTACTGTTTGATGAAGATATGTTTGGATGACATTGGGTACTGTTTGATGAAGATGCGTTTGGATGACATTGGGTGCTGTTTGATGAAGATATAACAGTTGAAAAATGGGCAGTGATACACTGCAACAAATAGACAAAATTGTCAAAAATGAATGGGTGTCATCAAACCATTGAAATAGTGAAAAGGCAATCTGGTCTAACCAATGTTTTCCCTGCATATTTGGACTAACAGAAGACTTACTATGGAACAAAGCCATTTTAAAACCATTGGCAATGTGTTCATTGTTTCAGAGGTGCATGCCTCTATATGTAAAACAGTACAAAATAAATTGAAGTGTGAGACGTATTAAATAGAATTTACTAAAACTGCAGTTCTGTATTCTGTATATTCATTTGTTTGTCAGTTTTTGGTGTGTTTTTTTTTCAATCTTTTACTTTGGTATTTTGGATGTGGATAGTTAAGTATAGAATCTTCCATTCTGTTGTCACATACCCATTAAGTGTTGGTACGCCCTAAGTGTCAATTCATTCAATCATCGTATTATAAAATCAGTAACATATTTTAATTTTTTTTGTTATACAACTCATAGTTATGCCTAGTGGTCATTGTTATACCTCTGACCCATGATCTCATTTAGAAAGTTATTGGTGACCTTCATTGTTATACCTCTGGGCCAAGATCTAGTTTAAAATGGTATTGGTGACCTTTATTGTTATACCTCTGGCTCTTGATCTTGTTTAAAATGTTATTGGTGACCTTCATTGTTATACCTCTGACCCATGATCTAGTTTAGAAAGTTATTGATGACCTTTATTGTTATACACCTTGCCCATGATCTAGTTTAGAATGTTATTGGTGACCTTCATTGTTATACCTCTGACCCATGATCTAGTTTAGAAAGTTATTGGTGACCTTCATTGTTATACCTCTGACCCATGATCTAGTTTAGAAAGTTATTGGTGACCTTCATTGTTATACCTCTGGCCCATGATCTATTTTAGAAAGTTATTGGTGACCTTCATTGTTATACCTCTGACCCATGATCTCGTTTAAAATGTTATTGGTGACCTTCATTGTTATACCTCTGGCCCATGATCTCGTTTAGAAAGTTATTGGTGAGCTTCATTGTTATACCTCTGACCCATGATTTCGTTTAGAAAGTTATTGGTGACCTTCATTGTTATACCTCTGGCCCATGATCTATTTTTGAAAAGTTATTTGTGACCTTCATTGTTATACCTCTGACCCATGATCTATTTTAGAAAAGTTATTGGTGACCTTCATTGTTATACCTCTGACCCATGATCTCGTTGAGACAGTTATTGGTGACCTTCATTGTAATACCTCCGGCCCATGATCTCGTTTAGAAAGTTATTGGTGACTTTCATTGTTATACCTCTGGCCCATGATCTTGTTTAGGAAGTAATTGGTGACCTTCATTGTTATACCTCTGGCCCATGGTCTCGTTTAGAAAGTTATTGGTGACCTTCATTGTTATACCTCTGGCCCATGGTCTCGTTTAGAAAGTTATTGGTGACCTTCATTGTTATACCTCTGACCCATGATCTATTTTAAAAAAGTTTTTGGTGACCTTCATTGTTATACCTCTGACCCATGATCTATTTTTAAAAAGTTATTGGTGTCCTTCATTGTTATACCTCTGACCAATGATCTAGTTTAGAAAGTTATTGGTGACCTTTATTGTTAAACCTCTGACCCATGATTTAGTTTAGAAAAGTTTCTGGTGACCTTCATTGTTATACCTCTGGCCCATGGTTTAGTTTCATTGTTATACCTCTGGCCCATGATCTCGTTTAGAAGGTTATTGGTGACCTTCATTGTTATACCTCTGGCCCATGGTCTCGTTTAGAAAGATATTGGTGACTTTCATTGTTATACCTCTGACCCATGATCTATTTTAAAAAAAATTATTGGTGACCTTCATTGCTAGCCTCTGACCCATGATCTATTTTTGAAAAGTTATTGGTGACCTTCATTGTTATAACTCTGACCCATGATTTTTTTTTGAAAAGTTATTGGTGACCTTCGTTGTTATACCTCTGACCCATGATTTTTGTTTTGAAAAGTTATTGGTGACCTTCGTTGTTATACCTCTGACCCATGATCTATTTTAGAAAAGTTATTGGTGACCTTCAATGTTATACCTCTGACCCATGATTTGTTTTTGAAAAGTTATTGGTGACCTTCATTGTTATACCTCTGACCCATGCTCTATTTTAAAAAAGTTATTGGTGACCTTCATTGTTATACCTCTGACCCATGATCTATTTTTGAAAAGTTATTGGTGACCTTCATTGTTATACCTCTGACCCATGATCTATTTTAGAAAAGTTATTGGTGACCTTCATTGTTATACCTCTGACCCATGCTTTAGTTTAGAAAGTTATTGGTGACCTTCATTGTTATACTTCTGACCCATGATCTAGTTTAGACAGTTATTGGTGACCTTCATTGTTATACATCTGACCCATGATCTCGTTTAGATAGTTATTGACCTTCTTACCGGGTCTAGGTTACGGCAGTAATCCATTAAGTCGCTCATTCTGTCTGTAAATCCATCTTCAAATGCATTAGGATCTATGGCCACGAAACATTGGCCCTGAAATAAGTATAAAATAAGCATTATGTAGATAAAGATAGAACATGCTCAGATAACTATATATATAGTCCAACCTGTGTTAGCCGTCACATCTATTTGACAGCTATTTGTCTTAAGCAGTCACATTTGCTATTTCCCATTTTATATGCTTTCATTACATGTTATGCTATATTAAGCATCAGCCTGTCTTAAAAGGTCACTCTTGCTCCTTCCTTTGACGGGCTGCTTAAGACAGATTTGACTATATAAAAAGTGATGCTAAACACAGAAAGACACTATCATTCCTGGCTTAGCAGCACCTTGATAATCAATAACTATCGATCATCAATCACTATCGATCATCAATCACTATCGTACTGATATGGCTCGCTCATTTTGAAATCTTACCAAAAGTTTAACCAATTCGTTTAAGAGAATTGGATCAGATGGATACGAAATATGCTTTAATGGACGAATTTCCAAAATGAACTTTAAATGTTATCAAATGATTTGATTTCATAGTGTTTAGAAAAAATAAAATATACTGTTTTATTATTCGGAATGCTTCTGCGATGGTTCACTATAAGAATGAGAATGTTTAGATAGACAAAACAATTAAATCATTGTTGTTGTATGGTGTTTAGCGTCGTTTTCAACAATTTCTCAGTCATATCGCGACGGTGTCTACTTGAGACAGTATTCTAAGCGCTGTCAGACTGGAGTATCATGCTGCAGACACATGGTATGATACCCCACCCAGTCACATTATACTGACACCGGGCCGACCAGTCCTAGAACTATCCTCTAAATGTTGAGCGTCAAGCGAGGAAGCTTCTAGTACCATTTTTAAAGTCTTTGGTATGACCCAGCCGGGGATTAAACCCACGACCTCCCGCATGCGAGTTGGACGCTCTACCACTAGACCACGCCGCGGCCGTCAATAAAATTAAAAGTTGGTTGAAAATTGCTATCACTTATGCAAGGGTGAGTGGAATTATACACGCATGTTTGGCGAAAAAGATAAAATAGTCGGGTCATATTGTATTCCATCTTCTGGTTAAGGCTTAAAGGTGAAGGATATACTCTACCACTCTAAATGCAAAGGTTGTCCTACAGTGGACGGAAACAAACAATAACAACAACAAAAACAATTGACCAATTAGTGATAAGATATATTGAGTATGGTATCATCGAACGGTCCTACATATGTCTGCTACAATATGAGACCACGGAGACGCATGCTACATGAGACGAAAAACAGAAAACAGAACAAAAGTAATATACAACTTCCAATAAATACGTTAATGATTTATACAGTGTTAAAATTAATATATAAAACAACACAAACATATTTATTTTGATATATGTTTGAATATTAGATACATTTGGACCTGCTTTGTTTTAACTTTTCTTCTATTTACTTTTAGAGGCACTAAGACAATATTGAATTTTATTCATGTCCACACATCAATTCATGCTTTACGTAACCGCTAAATAGTCAAACAAACATACAAACAAATACTTTCAAATCAAATTAATCCGCCCACATACGTACCAGTTCTGCCTGTTTATGAGTGTCCCTCCAGTGCCGGATGTGTTGTCCGTACTTGGCGCCGCTGAGTATGCCGCAGAATATTTCAACCATCATCCCCAGACCATATCCTTTATAACCGGCTGAATTGGTAAATAGTAAACCATTCATATGTATATTTATATAGCACAATAATGAAAAGCGGGGAGGTAGTGTTACGGAAAGTGTTGCCCGCTCACGTCAAGGTTACGGGTTCGATCCATGGTTAGACCCGATGCCTCTCATAAGAATAACACTCAGTACTGGTTGTACCTAGGAAGCGGACTCGAGAGCTGTTCATATAAGCTTTAAGCTTTCTTCGCAATTGAGCTAAAAATGATTTTAAACTTAATCTATACTATTGAAATATGGCTACTAATAATATTTTATTTATGCATTGATATCTTTAGCTTATTTATTGTGATATATTTTTTTATTATTGGTTATACAATGGTCCACAGCAAAACATTAAGTGTTGGCTGTGTTCAAATCCATCCCGTCCAAGGTATACGTTACATAAACGGCTACTACGCCGCATGTACGGTGATTAGCCGGTACTTCCTGTTATTTTTGTACACGCGATCGAACAGTGAGGTAAGAAAACCCCTTTATTTTCATAGTATTATCTCGTTTTTAAATTAAAGATATAGCCGATACGAACGGCATTCTATTTAAGTTTCAAGCGGACTTGTGTTTTTAGGATGGGAACATAACCGTTTTCTCAAACATTCGAGAAAAGTGACGGATTGAACCATTTTCAGGTCGAAAACGGATCAATTTATTACTTCGGAAGCATTTATGGGACTACTTTATGTGTTTTACATTTGTTTTATGTATAAATATACCAAATTATATCAGTAAAATGACAAGTTGATGTTATAAGGCTGCTAAACGCCAAATTTTGCTTAGAACGTAGCATAAGTAGGTGCTTGGTATATTGTACACTACATAAGTCGATGTATTGTGTCATTTAGCGGTATTCTAATAACATGAAACAAAACTATTATCCAACTAATTCAGGATTGTTTTGAAGTTGTATCGTTGTTTACACTTCACAGATAAACTACGTATTTTTTTCCGTTTTAGAACATTATCGTTCATCTCGCTATTTTGTATGAATTATCGCAGCTGTTTCAGACCCGTAGACCATTACCTTTTCTTCATGTAATACATGAACAATATTTACATTGTACTATTCGTCTATTAGCTCTCGGTGGCATAAACAGACACTTAATATTCAAACAAAACAGTGTTCTAATAATCTTTCATTTAGCTGTTAAGAGTCGAAGATTATAATTATATATAAGCTAGACTTGGGCAAACGAAGGCACTTGCCTCCTGTAGAATTTGTGGAGTTTCGCATGTATATTAGTGTTTTTGTAAAAATGATAAAGTTATTCCCAAAACTAAACTATGATTAACTCTTGCAAAAATATGACACATCCGTCACATATAATATATGTAGTATGCATGTATCATAATTCCCAGCAAATACTTGTTTTACAGTGTATTACTAAGAGTTGATATTTACTGTTATGTCGGGTCTAAAAAGCCACCAATGCCACTATATTCAAGATAAAAGTGTAAAAATGGGCAATTGTTTAAAATGTAGTTTGTGTTATAGATTTGAACGGCTTAAAATGTCTGAAATGTCAGAAAAAATGCAGGAAATGCTTGCCACGAGTTTAATATCTTCTCTTGGCAGCATGCCCCCGGACACTCCTAGCAAAGTTGTGCTTTTGCCTCCTGTAAAATCAAACAGGACAATATAATAGAATAACTATTTCAACATATCCGATACCTCAGCACAATAATATCGCTTTTAATACAAATACAAAAAGTGTTCTAGTTGAATACTGTTTACAGCTTTAATAAAAAAAGATAAAAAATAATAAAATAAACGTATTATTATTTTTTTTATTTTTTTTTAGCATTGACTGCGGTTTAAACATACCACATCCGGATTGACAGTCAAAGGGATACAATCACACACTTCGAGGTATTTTATATTCACTAACAAAAACTTTTAGTCGGTTACAACGATTTGCATAACATAAAACGTATACCAAACGTATGCATTAATTCTAGTTCCGGTCAACTAGAATGACGCCCCTTTCAAGACTTAACAGCTTTAAAAGGTGTTAACTCTTACACTATTATTAGGTTCCAAAGTGGTCTAATGGTGTACGCATACGTTTCGGCGATTTGCTAATACTGCGAATAGTATAATTTTGAAATCCACATTGATTTGAGATCAACCCATCAAGTGAGATGTGGTTGTCTTAAAATTGCTACAATCGGTCATGGATGATTGTGCGCATTTTACTGTTTCCTCTCTATCTTTCTTATGTCTGATAACATAATTTTTCTTATATCGTGTTTAAATAAACTGGTTTGAGTCCATATTTAATTTGGATATCATATTTGATAACTGTTTTTTTTTCCCAAACACTATTTTATTTAGTACTCTGTTATGCTTTCAGATGTGTATGCTAAAACATTTGTTCTTCATCCTAAAGTTTTTTTCTATACATTCCAATTAGTATGTTTCTCTAAATTTACTATTTTTATTCTGGAGTTTGCTTACTTATATTCTATATACTTGCTCCGATACAAAACCGTCCATATTTCTTACCTTTCGCTTGTTTTCGGTACAATACCCTGTACCACAGGTGACCAAAACAGTGACCCGTTTAATGTTCAAGTTAGGTGAGCCTTCTTATACTTTCTCATAAATCCTCATACACCCTCTTCTTAGGTTGCGCCCCCATCCCCATAATTGAAACGCCTCAGTGCTCAACCGCATGCACACAAATAATCAGAAGTACCGATTTATCGTGTGTAGTTATCACCGAAAATGCGGTGTAGTAGCCGCTTATGTAATGTACACGTTGGACGGGGTGAATTCGCACACATTCAAAGTAACTTCCGCACAGATCGTCCACATTTAAAGTCAATGTAGTCCTTTACATTTAAAGTCAATGTAATCCTTTTCTAATCGTCCACATTCTATCTGATTTTAATGTTTTACTAACAATCCACATACAAAGTGATTAATTCTAAACATTATCAACTAAAAAAATCCATTTGAAGTTAAAAAAGGTCAAAGAAATGGAAATAGCAGACTCGGTTTTATTGAGTCTATACATGACAGATAATGTTATATACTCGTACATGTACACTTCCCTTTATGACCCCTAGCACAAGACTTAGCGCGAATTTATTTTCAACAAAATTGATGGGGCTCAGTGATTTCAAGAAGCCAAAAATAATATACGGCTACCAAACAATATGTAAGACGTAAAAGGAGTATACGGCTACCACACATCATGTACGACCTTAAAGTAGTATACGGCTACCACACATCATGTAAGACCTAAAAAGGAGTATACGGCTACCACACATTATGTAAGACCTAAAAGGAGTATACGGCTACCACACATCATGTAAGACCTAAAAGGAGTATACGGCTACCACACATTATGTAAGACCTAAAAGGAGTATACGGCTACCACACATCATGTAAGACCTTAAAGTAGTATACGGCTACCACACATCATGTAAGACCTAAAAGGAGTATACGGCTACCACACATCATGTAAGACCTTAAAGTAGTATACGGCTACCACACATTATGTAAGACCTAAAAGGAGTATACGGCTACCACACATTATGTAAGACCTAAAAGGAGTATACGGCTACCACACATCATGTAAGACCTTAAAGTAGTATACGGCTACCACACATTATGTACGACCTTAAAGTAGTATACGGCTACCACACATCATGTAAGACCTTAGGTAGTATACTGCTACCACACATCACGTACGGCCTTAAAGTAGTATACGGCTACCACATATCACGTACGGCCTTAAAGTAATATACGGCTACCACACATCATGTAAGACCTAAAAGGAGTATACGGCTACCACACATCATGTACGGCCTTAAAGTAGTATACGGCTACCACACATCATGTAAGACCTTCAAGTAGTATACGGCTACCACACATTATGTACGACCTTAAAGTGTATACGGCTACCATACATCATGTAAGACCTTAGGTAGTATACTGCTACCACACATTATGTACAGCCTTAAAATAATATACGGCTACCACTAATCATGTAAGACCTAAAAGGAGTATACGGCTACCACACATCATGCAGTACCTTAAAGTAGTATACGGCTACCACACATCATGTAAGACCTTCAAGTAGTATACGGCTACCACACATCATGTAAGACCTTTAAGTAGTATACGGCTACCACACATCATGTAAGACCTTAAAGTAGTATACGGCTACCACACATTATGTTAGATCTTAAAGTAGTATACGGCTACCATACATCATGTACGACTTTAAAGTAGTATACGGCTACCACACATTATGTTAGACCTTAAATTAGTATACGGCTACCACACATCATGTAAGACCTTAAAGTAGTATACGGCTACCACACATTATGTAAGACCTAAAAAGAGTATACGGCTACCACACATCATGTACGACCTTAAAGTAGTTTACGGCTACCACACACTATGTAAGACCTTAAAGTAGTATACGGCTACCACACATTATGTAAGACCTTAAAGTAGTATACGGCTACCAGACATTATGTAAGACCTTAAAGGAGTAAACGGCTACCACACATCATGCAAGATCTAAAGTAGTATAGGCTACCACACATCATGTATGCCTTTAAAGTAGTATATGGCTACCACACATTATGTTAGACCTTAAAGTAGTATACGGTTACCACACATTATGTACGACCTTAAAGTAGTATACGGCTACCACACATCATGTAAGACCTTAAAGTAGTATACGGCTACCACACATTATGTAAGACCTAAAAAGAGTATACGGCTACCACACATCATGTACGACCTTAAAGTAGTTTACGGCTACCACACACTATGTAAGACCTTAAAGTAGTATACGGCTACCACACATTATGTAAGACCTTAAAGTAGTATACGGCTACCAGACATTATGTAAGACCTTAAAGGAGTAAACGGCTACCACACATCATGCAAGATCTAAAGTAGTATAGGCTACCACACATCATGTATGCCTTTAAAGTAGTATATGGGTACCACACATTATGTTAGACCTTAAAGTAGTATACGGTTACCACACATTATGTACGACCTTAAAGTAGTATACGGCTACCACACATCATGTAAGACCTTAAAGTAGTATACGGCTACCACACATTATGTTAGACCTTAAAGTAGTATACGGCTACCACACATCATGTAAGACCTTAAAGTAGAATACGGCTACCACACATCATGTAAGACCTTAAAGTAGTATACGGCTACCACACATCATGTAAGACCTTTAAGTAGTATACGGCTACCACACTTTATGTCAGACCTTAAAGAAGTATACAGCTACCACACATCATGTACGACTTTAAAGTAGTAAACGGCTACCACACATTATGTTAGACCTTAAAGTAGTATACGGCTACCACACATTATGTACGACCTTAAAGTAGTATACGGCTACCACACATTATGTACGACCTTAAAATAGTACACGGCTACCACACATTATGTACGACCTTAAAGTAGTACACGGCTACCACACATCATGTAAGACCTTAAAGTAGAATACGGCTACCACACATCATGTAAGACCTTAAAGTAGTATACGGCTACCACACATCATGTAAGACCTTTAAGTAGTATACGGCTATCACACATTATTAAGGACCTTAAAGTAGTATACGGCTACCATACATCATGTACGACCTTAAAGTAGTATACGGCTACCACACATCATGTAAGACCTTAAAGTAGTATACGGCTACCACACTTTATGTCAGACCTTTAAGAAGTATACAGCTACCACACATCATGTACGACTTTAAAGTAGTATATGGCTACCACACATCATGTAAGACCTTAAAGTAGTATACGGCTACCACACATCATGTTAGACCTTAAAGTAGTATACGGCTACCACACATCATGTAAGACCTTAAAGTAGTATACGGCTACCACACATCATGTTAGACCTTAAAGTAGTATACGGCTACCACACATCATGTAAGACCTTAAAGTAGTATACGGCTACCACACATCATGTAAGACCTTAAAGTAGTATACGGCTACCACACATCATGTAAGACCTTACAGTAGTATAAGGCTACAATACATTATGTAAGACCTTAAAGTAGTATACGGCTACCACACATCATGTAAGACCTTAAAGTAGTATACGGCTACCATACATCATGTAAGACCTTAAAGTGGTATACGGCTATACTGGACTCTTCCAAACTCAAAAGCCTCACATAGTCATATTCCATGAATAGATACATTTTACCTAGTTATACCTATAGAGCAGAAAACAGTGCAGAACCAGTTCTGATTGCTGAACAATCAGAACTGGTTCTACCCTGTTTGTAAAAGCCTTCTACATTAGAGGTGTTCAAAGTTGTCCATATGAAGTAAAGGACTAATATATGTTCATGCAATATCAGAACTAAATAAAACTTATGATACCGTACAGATGTATTGGTATTACCTCCTCATTAACATACCCGTCCTTGAAAGTTGGCGAAATAATGTAGATTTAACAAGCAATGCGAAAAAAAACATTGTTTACAGCTAGTATTTAATTAAAACTATTACATATATAATATATAGTATTAATGTTCGTGGAAATAGTAATAAGCTTGACTTTAACTGTTTAGAGTCATTTTGTCAGAGTGTCAATTGTTTTTCAATTTTGTATTAAAAATATAGCGTTGTTTTTAATATTTTGATAGAATG
This sequence comes from Panopea generosa, assembly GCA_029582155.1. Taxonomy (NCBI): domain Eukaryota; kingdom Metazoa; phylum Mollusca; class Bivalvia; order Adapedonta; family Hiatellidae; genus Panopea; species Panopea generosa. The sequence goes on along the minus strand of CM055909.1, from coordinate 47,979,690 downwards.
TATGGATAAATTTTGCTTAAAACCTCGCAAAATATTCTCTGATACCTATTCTAAAGACAATGAAAATACAGAATACACTTTACCGCGTAATTTCAGGAAAAAAAATAGCTCTTAAAGTATGCCAATGTTAAATAAACTGCAGTTGCAAATTAAACGTTTTTACAATAAATGAGTATATTTGTATAAATATTTAAATTCTATTAAAGTTCATATTCAGGTTAAATTGCTATAAACAATTATTTTATACCATTATGCATATTTGATATATTGAACACAATATAATGGACCAAATTCAGGGCTATCCGTCAATGATTGTGACATCAGAAATAAGGTCAATTGTAGTATAGCGGTTTGTAAAGACTCTGGCAGGTATCGACAAAATTACCTCCCTTTGTGCGCCGAGTTGGTGCGCATGAAAAACTATAGCAATCGTCATTTGTAGTATCTTACGGAAATATGGAAACGCAGAACGCAATTAAGTCATGAAAACAGAAGAGGCTGTCTTTTACGCGGTTCAGTTGAGAAGTATTCAAATGTGCAACACTCCCCACGCCCCCTATCACCGGCTCAAGCACTACTATATTCCAGCAAAACTGAATGAATTCAATGATTTCAAGGAAGCAGAAATTAGACCAGCACCGTGACAAAGTACGGACAAACTTGTTATTTACAAATAGTCTAATCTCAAAGTGACTACAATTATTTACACATCGTTCAAATTAATGCATAATCAAATCAAAATGAATACTAGTATTTATTTTCATTCAACATGATGTATTCAATAAACAAAATGATTGTAATTCTATCACAAATCGTCAAAGTTGAAAGTGACTGTAATAGTCTACAGGTAATTCCGCATACAAAGTGACTGAAATTCTCTGCAAATTATCCACAATCAAGGTGACCGTACGAATATTTAGTTACAAATATCATTATTCCTCAACATTTCAAATAAATTGTATTTACATGTATTTTCAGCGCCTCCTAGTGGATATAACGCCTCAATTTCTTTTGGATCTGTGATTGCTTTTCCTTCATTGTCCACTGCCCACCCTTCCGGTATGGAGTCACCTTTGCGCTCCGCAACTCTTACCTAAATAAACATACATAATTATATATATAAATAAGACAAGTTAGGCAATCATTTTAATTCATTTGAAAATTTCAAAATTTGAAATGTGTCCTTCTTGCTATCATAGTTTGTGTATCGAAACAAGACAGCAAGGAAAATGTTAATTAAAAATACAGATTAATGCTTTAAATATGGATGTCTATATTCATGATGACATTATGTCTTTGCTAATTAAAAATTCACATCTACCGCTGACAAATGGCGTTACCAAGAAACCAACACTTAGAGAACCAACATGAACTTATGGGTGTGTTGTGGGGTGGGGGATGAAAAGTAAATCGATCTTACGTGTTATTTCATTTTCCATTATGTTTTCATTAAGATACATGTTACTGGTATATATTCCCTCATTTCAGAGCTTGCAAATGGATCTGTTTGTGGCTAACTTAATTTTGTTACCTACAAACCTACACACCTGATGTCCTGGCTAAAACATGCGAAAATAATCCATGAGAAGCAAGGAAATATAATAGCAGACTATTTATGAGGGGATGCGTATATAAGAAACAACCTAACGCGCACTGGTACCGGCTTAAATAGCACAAGTATTCTATTTTCGATTCACATAGTCAGCTACTACAGTTGAAACGAGCTCTCTGATTGGCTGAAAAAAGTATAGGGTGTTTAGAGCATATATTTTGATAGTAAGCTTATTTTTGGTTATCAAATGGATGAAAATGTAAAAAAAACTGGCAAATGACCACAATTTAATATAAGTTTATTGTGTTTGTATCAATAAAAAGAAAATTATGTTTCTTTTACTTACTGAATACATTTTATTAAGGAGATTGTATGGAAAGTAAAATTAGTGAAAGTGGTGGTACTCTACTTCAGGGGTGAAAAGTGGTGGTACTCTACTTCAGGGGTGAAAAGTGGGTGAAAAGTGGTGGTACTCTACTTCAGGGGTGAAAAGTGGTGGTACTCTACTTCAAGGGTGAAAAGTGGTGGTACTCTACTTCAGGGGTGAAAAGTGGTGGTACTCTACTTCAGGGGGTGAAAAGTGGTGAAAAGTGGTGGTACTCTACTTCAGGGGTGAAAAGTGGTGGTACTCTACTTCAGGCGGTGAAAAGTGATACTTTTGAACCCCATTACTTTGGACATTTTCATTTGAGTCTGGGATAGTTTTTAATAAGTTATAAGACTGTTTGGTTCTCAAATGTTAGAAACAGTGAGAATCATGTCAAACGCTATTATGGTAGTCTAATGAAAACGCAATGGTGGTAGCGGACCATATAGAAGTTGTTCCTCTCCTAATTGACCAGACATAATAATGAATTAAAACAAGAGGATCTTTTTGTAACAGTTAAACAATTTATGTTCCCTAACAGTGTGCACCAAATTGTTATGTCAACAACAATAAAGGACCATAAACATTTTGGATCAGGTCAGAAATAAAGTAACGAACGATATAAAAAAAAAATACTTTTCCAAAAGCGACCGAAGTTGTTGCCATATCTAAGACAAAACTATCGCCATCCTTTGCTGGAGCTGTCACGCACAGAGGGTTTGTACCCAGGACTGCCTGTGTAAATAAATAATGTGTACAGAAAGTTAAGTGTCGTTGTTAGGCAATCAAGCAATTTTAAAGAGTGAATCCTAATTGTGATGGAAATAACATTTATAAACATATTACATAACAATATCTTTGTTCAGTGTAATCATTTTTATCGATCCGTAGTTTTGCTCTGTTTTTAACAAAAATATACATTTTCACGTAAGGAATATATGAACATGGCTTTTCTTTATATTTCAAATTTACCTGCTTTGCTCTCGTGGGCAGCAACATTGGAGATGTACTTGTAAATGCCATTCCCTGAGGGAGAGAAAAACAGATTTAAATATTAGAACTTGCTAGGTAACACTCTGAAAGTATCTGTATTTTCACTGTCTCATTTTATGATATGAAAACGGGGGAAGAGTGAAACTGTTTGCACCAGGACACCACACTTAGGCTCCTCAGTGACAGGTTTGCTACTCAACGTTCGAAGACGTTGATAACCCATATTATTATTAATTCTCCGTGTTTTTTTACATATTGATGATAAAGAGGACCTTACATGAGTGCTCATTCATTATCTATAATTAAACAGAACGTAGTCGTCATTTTACATACGAGAGCCGAGTTATACGGAAAACACCGAACGATGAATCGGAATTGATATTACACTAAGTAAATGTAAAAAATATGTAATAGTTTTGTTACACTCCTGCACCGTAAAATATGTGATAAATGTACATATGTACTATTGTTGTGGCTGTATCTTTTGAATATTAATTTAATTTTGGTTAATCTTTTGATATTCGTGTCTTATTTTTGCTGTACTGAGAGGATCTTTGACAGGTTAGACAGCGAAAAGAAGAATAAACTGTTGAAACAAACTTTTATTATGGGTTCATACTACCACTAGCCGTGATCGATTTATGCATGTATCGCCGTGAATTTACCAGTAGTGAACAACTTCTGGGAGTAACAATTGACAACACACTAACACGGACTGAACAAGTTGAAAACACCCTAAAAAATGCAATTCCTTATAATGCCTACTTGGCAGAATAAAATACTATTTATTACTGAGTACCTATTAGGAAATTATTTTACAATTCTTACATACTTCCTCGTCCAGACTGTACAAAATTGGGGAAATTGCAACTCTGACCTATCCGACAACATATTGAAATTTCAAAAACGTGCTGCAAGACTTGATAAAGAGATTGATACACTTTCTGAAATATTATTTAATGATCTAAAATGGATGAAATTCCATGAAACAGTAGGATATAAAAAGGCTATTTTAATGTTAAAGATAATCAACTTGGTACCAGAGTATTTGCAAAATAATTTTACTAACATCAAATATACATTCTAAAAATCTATGCTCACAGTCAAATAATTCTCTATATGTACCAAAACCAAAGTCAGAAACATATCGTAAAACTTTTATATATTCTGGATCCTAAATCTGGAATTCTCTTCCAAACCATGTTAAAAATGCTTCATCGGTTCAAGAATTTAAGAGATATTATATAAAATTTAAATATAACAGTCCCCTGTCACAACAAAGATAAATTTCATTGTCTTACAAAACATTAAGCTTGTATCCTTATTGCAGTCAGTTGATTCTTAAATCATTGAATGTAGCATTGACTGTCTAATTATATTTTGTAGTGAACTCATCATTTTCAAGTGTAAATTTTACATTATAATACTATAATGCCTTTCCTTTGAAATATATTATTGAGTTAATTAAATAAACAATAAATATTCATTGTCAATTTAAATATACATTACAAATTGAATATATCAACAAAAATAACTCACTATTTTGTTAATAAGTTTCCAAATTGTATTGATTATATTGTTTAATTTTGTTGTATATATTTTGTTATTACTTTGTTAACATGTATATAATAGAGGACCACAGGGAAGATTGGATAATGTTCCAACTGTATTTCCTCTTTAAATAAAGACTTTATTATCATTATTATTATTATTATATTCGTTACAGAATTATGGCCACATTAACTTTAAAAGTGTATGCAATACAGATGTAACATGGTCAATAATTGAATATTGATTTCAAAACAAATATCATATCACTGTATATTACTTGGGCCTATGTGTATTCCAGATCAATGTGAAAAAATATGGACTTGTAAGTTACATGTATGCCTGAGAAGTTTATTTTACCAAAAAGCCTTTTTCAGCTGCACGCATACCATACCAGGCTGCAATTCCAAAATGATTTGAGCCTGTAATTTGGAAATATACTAATATAAATACAAACAGTTAAACGTTGCAATATTGTATTACGATAATGCTATATGTTAGTAAACGTAATTAAAACATGAGGAAACACTGGCAAAGCGTAAAGCTTCAGGTGGGATGAGTGTTCCGTTTTATGTGTTGTATTGATCTAAGCACTTTTTCTAGTTTTGATCTCAATACATTCTGCCATATAATCTATTTGGCAATGCATTTACCAATATTAAAATATTGTTTCCAGTTTCTATTCGGCTGCTTAATTTTAAATTTGATAAAAAAATAAACAAAAATGTAATTCATAGACACTGCATATGCACATAATTGTAATAAAAATTTAATTAAAGTTAACTCAAAATAAGACAAATGCTATGCATAGAGAATTCAGGCTTCAATATAAATAAATACGCCTTTAATATTAAGAAACACGTCAGCAGTATAAAGAAATACATAACATATCATATATGTCTATTCTTTTAGGAATTTTAAAATTAAATTTACACATACAACGTTGTATATCTTTTCAGTTTGTTAAATTATTCATTTGTTTGTAAAAATAGATATAAAAAAAATATCCAATCATCTACAGAAAGGGACTTATATAGTCAACAAACAAAAGAAGCTAATATAACACACATAAACACAACATAGTTAGTATCAAAATGTACCTCTGGCAGAAACCCATCCAATCCCGGCTGTCTTTGCTTTTTCTATGGCTAAATCTATACAAAACCGTCCAACGACTGCACCTGTGATGAAACAAAAATGCACATTTTGTATAGACTAGCTAGATAGTTTAAATAGAATTAGAAGATCGTGGTCCTTAAAATAAATGTTTTTGTCAGTCGTATTTTGATATAGTCATATTGATCGTCATCAAAATACAAGTGTTATGCTGCAATACATAATGTAAGACTTAAAAACATATAGTGTAAAGCTAAAATATGCAACTTTACGCTGCAATACATATAGTATTAATTTGAAATACATCATGTTAGACTGAAATACATAGTGAAACGCTAAAATACACAACGTTACGCTGAAATACATAGCGTAAGCCTGAAATACATAATGTTAGACTGAAATACAAAGTGAAACGCTGAAATACGCAACGTTACAATGAAATACAAAGTGTAAAGCTGAAATACATCATGTTAGACTGAAATACTTAGTGAAACCCTGAAATACACAACGTTACGATGAAATACATAGTGAAACGCTGAAATACATAATGTTAGACTGAAATACATAATGAAACGCTGAAATACACAATGTGGTGCTTAAGTACATAATTTCGACCGAAATACATACTGATGTATCGCCGAAATACATAGTGTAAAGCTCACAGCGATACGCTAAAATACATAGTGTAAAGCTGAAGTAGATAATGTTACACTGAAATACATAGTGAAACGCTGAAATACAGAGTGTGGAGCTAAAATAAATAATGTTAGGCTTAAACACATAGTTTCATGCTGAAATATATGAAAATAATACGATGAAAAAGAGCTGTGAAATGTACGTTCAATAAGCAGTAGAGAGAGAGGAGGGGGTGGGTTTACCGCGATATACATATTTGAATGCCAGTACAATAACAATAGTTTCAGTATTTTTTATGTTAATCGCCATTACACTTTTTTTTCATTTTCGCGGTTTAAACATTACAAATTTGAATACAAGCATAAGTATTTACAAACCATGGAAAATGAGAAAAGCATGAACAAAAGTATCATACGTTGTAGGAAAAATGTATGCATTGCCTTTGTATTCGTTATAATTTGTTATTTGTCATAATTTATATAATAAAATAAAAAGTAACCTTGATTTTAACTTGTTGGTTCATTTGGCAATAAAGAGACATTTAATTTTTAAACTATTTGCGTATTATTTTCTATTTACTCACACTGTATGTTATGTACAAAACATTATGAATAGATAAGCGTAATGATCACCCGCAGGTCAACAAAATGAAACTTTCATATAGGTGACTGGTGATATTGTCTCGTGCAAAACATGAAACTCGCTTGTCTAGTCTGAACATGAATGGAAGGCGTTTCTGTGTACGCAGAGACTCACCTTATTGGGTTTGTACCTGTGCCGACAATGTAATGAATGATTGACCCTATAAATCATTAGACACGTGGATAGACATTTCATTAAATAATAAGGATTACGCTAGTGTTGTACTATTAACCAAAGTAGGTCAAAGTAAGTACACGTGTGTACAATAGACCTATTTGAATAAAATAAAATAATAAGTGTTTAATAGTTTGTGGTAAGAATTATTCCTAAGGAAATTCGATAGTCAATATTTGGAAATAATTTGCTTGAAATTGGATGACAGAAATGGATATTATATACCACAGAGTCGGTAAGTCAATTTAAACATAAACTTATTATATATTATAACAACAATGAAATGCATATATATCTAAATATATTGATCACTAAATCACTTTTATTTGGCTAAATACAGTAGCGGATTCCAATTAACTTAGATGTTGTTCGTGCCGTTCCTGCTCTATGCATGGTTGTATGTGTATTTACAAATGTTACAACACAAACAATACAAAAAAAATAATAAAATAACACAGCAACATGACATAATTATTGAATAAATAATTTTTTTTTTTTGGGGGGGGGGGGGGGGGGGTCATAGTTGAAACTGAGAGTACTTGATATTAATATGTTTCGCGCTTATTATTTGCTAAGTAAACAAACTTTGCTAACTTAACGAGGAGACATTTTTGTTTTGATTGCATCAAGCATCTAAACTTAGACAAAGTGGGCCATGAACAATATTATTATGGTAAAAAATTAATTCTTAAATCTCTGTATAATGGACATACAAGAAGAAAGTGGTACTCATTCTCAATCATATTAACATTACATTTTTGGCAGATTCTTTGTTCTCTTGCTATATTTGTATATCTACCTTCTTCAATCATTAGTTTATGTGCTGAGCATCTTAGTCTTGATAATGCTGTTCTATGTTTAACATTACTAACACAGTAAAGGTAATAATCAGTTTCAAAACAAACTATAAATGAACAATACGTGTCAAGTTTACTAGAATTATTTAGCTCAGAAAACCAGTTCTGGATATATTAATCGAACACGCGTTGCTTTATGGCATTAAATTGCATGGTTGTATCATTTTCATTATACCATAGATGAGCAAATCCTAAACTTTCGAGAAGTTTTTTAACATTTTTTGACCAGTTATTTATATGATTACCATTTGCATCCCGCATGTTAAATAATTTATAAAATAAAGAAGTTGGAGTTTTGATTATTTTAGCCAATATTTAAGTATATGGATTTTTCGAAAGACTATCAGAGGGAACCTCCCAAATTCTCCGTGTATTGATATATTTACTGTTTGCTATTTAACAGATAAAACTTGTTTTAAATATTTAATATGAATGCGCTCAATATTAGGGGATTTATGGAACCCCATACCTCGGCCCCATAGTTCAATATCGGTATTACCATTGTATCAAATAACTTGAGTTTTTCAGTTACACCTAGGGAAACAAAATCAAATAACGAGGCTTTCATAGCCTGTTCTGACAGTTGTTTTTTCTTTTGTGATTTATAAAAACAACCATTTGATGATAGTGTGACCCCTAGGTATGTAAAATATTTCACAACTTGCAATTGATGAGTATCATAATATACGTCAAAATTTTCAAATGTGTAACCTTTTTTACAAAGCATAACAACAGTTTTTTTCTTTGTTAACTGTCACACCCCGACTTTTGCAATAATCGTGTAATTTATTTAACTGACGTTGTAGGCCTTCTTTAGTATATGAGAATAGTACCGTATCATCTGCAAATAACAGTTAAGATAACTTTAATTCATCTTAAGTAAACACATCTAATGTGTTATCTTTAATATAATCATACATGTCATTTATAAAGACTAAAAACAACAAAGGGGACAGTGTTTCACCCTGTTTCACACCCGAACAATTATCAAAATAATCTGTATTTATACCATTAACACGTACACTAGACTTAACACTGTTATATATAGTCATAAGCATATTAACTATCTTAGAAGAACCTCCATATTCTAATAATTTAAACCAAATTCCATTTCTGTATACAATATCAAATGCAATAAAAGAATAATACAGTTTCTTGTTCTCATTTTTAAGAACTGTGTCTATGATAGAATTCAATACAAAAATACAGTCAATTGTGCTTTGACTTTTTTTAAAAACCGATTTGAAAGTCAGAAAAAAAAAAATGTTTTCATCCTTCCATGATCTTAAACGGTTATCTAACAAAGATGAAAATATTTTTGAGAACATACTTGTAAGAGTGATACCTCTGTAGTTGTTCACATCATTGATATTACCTTTTTGGGGAACTGGAACAATAACACCATTTGTCCAGCTTTCAGGATATATACAACATGAATATATATGATTGAAAAGTTTGCACAAAATTGGAGACATGACATCAGAACTATCTAAAAACATTTACCCACTACTTTTACTCCTTTTCATTGATGAAATATTGCCTTGATGACCTCATCAACACTGAAATCAGCATCTAGCTTGTGTACATGCTGATTGAAGTAACGATATCGGTTTAAATATCGTCAGTATAAAATATGTTATCAATTGAAACAATATTTTTGAAGTGATAAAAAAACTCTTGTTGACATATGTTACTTTTTTTTGGTGTTGTACTCATTAACTTTTTAATCTCGCTTCAAAACATTTGTGGCTGCGATTTAGCTAGATTGTGTAGCTTATTTCTCTGGGTTATTTTATAGGACGCTTTAGCTTTACGCTTGGTTGCATGGTAATTGCGACGTTGAGCAATCACAACAACTCTATTGTCCACTGACCTACATTTTCTAAACGATCTGCATGCAGCACGGAATCCCCGCCAGGCATTTTCACACTCACTATTAAACCATTCACTTTTAAATTTCCGTTTGTTTACCTTTTTACATGATATAGTTTTAGAACGACCAAATATTGAAAACGTTTTCTTATACAATCAAGATGTTAAAGCATCAATTCCAGTATCTAGATCTTTTTCTGATGATGTAATCCCATCGACAATATTATTTAAATTTAACAATTCACTAGATATAGCTTCTTTATAAATATTTACTTGATCGTTATCCCAGTACAATTTACTGTATGAATAATTGCTTTCTTGCTCAACACAGGCTACATAACCAAGTGAATCAAAGCACTACAGTGCTGATGGGGACGGAGCATATAAGATGTAAAATGTCGCTATTGTTTTAGACAAACAGGTCAGTTTGCATACGTTGAAGTAGAATAATCCCAATTACTTCTGATTCTTATACATTGTACAGAATCTACATGTTCTATGCTTAACGTTGACTCTTTTCTCGAATATGTCAGAAACGTAACTGAATGGTTTGCCTCTGAAAGAGTATTTCTGCTATAGTAAGAATATTAACTCTTAAATTTGGCAAATGTCCAACTTCAAGATAGTAGTTCAACTCAATGATATGAGATTTGTATCTTCTACTCAACTCGTGATATTTTCAGAAATACTAAGCTTTCTATATATATAAAATATCAAAGTGCTCTGAATCTAGCACGATGAATTCCACTTTGAGTATATTCATTTACTATTTTCTTTATTGATTTCTCTAGGGCAACAGTGAAACAATTCGTTTAAAAGACGAAAAGTAGAAATGTGTATTTCGACATTAATAATTGATTTTTACATTTATATTTTCAAGGGCCCTATATCACCCCGTAAACGGTACCGCACTAACCAAAATGTTATAGCGCCGATTTTTAGACACATTTGGATGTTTGCGTATTTTCGCTACGGAAACACAAATACTTTAACTCTTATATGTTTAAATAGAAATTATCTACCGTTCCAATTATTGGAAATATGTGAAATATTTACTAAATAATAAAAAAAAACAGCACTGAAACTGTTCATAACTCGATCAATCTCGAATTCTTTTTAGGAATACAAGTCTATTTTTAAACATTTGGGAGAAACCGCAAGTCACATGATCGACATTACCATATCTCTAATTTTAGAACGTGTATTGATTGTTTATTGACATAAGCAAGGAGTATAGTTCCTTGGCATAAAGGACAGATCGAGAAAAGTTTCGTTACCGTACACATTTTTAAAATGATCAGACTCCCGAATCAAGTACTTATTATCTGAAGTCCTTGTCGAAATATACGACTCTTCCAATGTGCATGATGTCGACATAGTTTGTGACCTGGAATTTGATTTACAAGATGGCGTAAACCTTTTGGTCACGTGACCATAGTTCAGGGCGTCTGTATTCATGCGCTTTAATTCCTTTGTGCTGATTAATGCTACAGAATATAAACTTGGAATTTATAAAATACGTAATTGTGTAAATCGTCGCTGTATGTTATAATATTAATGTTTTCGATGAAATAGGAGAATCTACTGTTTAAGTGAGTTCGAGCGCTTATCAGGGGGTGGAACTATTTGAAAAGTGGTTGTTAGGTTTGCATTAACACGAAACACGGTTGTAGATTTGCGGTATTGAAAATAAAATCATGTTAGCTCTGAGAGCGGCTGCTAAAGCACCGCCCCCAAAAATTAACCTGTATAGGCGCATACGTGGAGCACGTTTGGAAATCATGTACAATAAAATCACTGATAATGGGAAACAACTCGTACGAACACAAAACATAATCGATAAGGCTATTACCATTTGGTGACATAAAGGTTAAACTTCCGGTACCTGCATCATCTCCGACACGCCCATTTACTATTTCATGTCGCTACTAAGACATATATCAAGTAGTTTGTTACCCGATGCATTTATTACACTATCCTTAGAAAGGCGAAAAGGCAAACCTAAACTAATATCACTGTTATCTTCTTTATCAATAACGTTAATAAATCTATCAAAATTACTACAGTTCGTTAAAAATCTAATCTTTCACCACACCTTGCATTCAGATCACCTCTAATCGATATCAACCCGTGATTTGAGAATTTACGTATACTTTGTTCTAGTCTTTCAAAAAAAGCAAAACTATTTCATGTTTTGTGAAATAATGTGAGCTACTGGGTGGAATATAAGAAAAGCATACAAATAACAATATTTCTCACATGTAGTACCTGGGGACAGTGTTTTAGTTTCAATGGATTAGTGCACTTAAAGTACTGAACACCAGTAAGAGTTCTTAGGTCGGTGTCAACAGGTTTATGCGCTCTTTTTGCTAAAACGAGAATCTGTACAAACATTCTTAAGTGTAAAAACTTACTGTTTATGTTGTTTTAAATGCTTGATTATCTTTTTTAACAGGACTTTATTATTTAAATAGTATTTGAAAGTTAAGCCCAGAACTTGTATTTTTCCCGATGAAACCATTTCTAGTGTTCTGAATGATCGATTTGCGGTAATATGTATGCTGGGAAAAATCAATATGACTGACTGCATTCATAAATATCCACGTTTTGTTTTAAATGGTATATTTACCATAAAAATGTTTTTAGTAGGATTATTCAGGACAATAAAGTAACTTTATGACTGTTTATTATTGATGTTATTATTTACAAGGATGATAAAGTTTTAGACTCGCGGTTATAGGTATAATCATTATACAATGGAAATGTTTAGAGGGAATATCATAAATCATAAGCATTTACCAATTAAATTGTTTCCATCCACTAGGGCTGTGGCCACGGACTGTTTTAATATCACAGGTGACCCTGAAGATGCGGTTGTCTTTGTTTTGATGTCTCTTACATAACCGCCTGTAAATAGAATCAAAGACAACATTAAACTGGTATTTTCATTACCTTTATAAATCATTTACCTGCTCTTACATACAATATGTCATATACTATGAAAAATATGGCATTCAATGCCGCGTTCTGTTGTTAACAACGACGTTTCGTCGCTATAACTGATCTGGCACCGTGAGAACGACTATCGCTTATCCTACTGGCCACGTGGCATTGTTAACTTAGATACCATCAACTTGTCTAAGGAAAATGACGGCACATGAGCCAATATCGATCACTCATTCGATTATCGACTTGTTTATTTGACAGCTCGCGTCAGGTCACTTGTAAATTGAAATAGTTTAATACTGAACATATGTTTCGACCTTATTTTATGAGTATTCGCATCTGTAATACGCAAATCTATTATCTGATAAAATTTCAGAAACATCTGTCAAGTTTTAAAGATTTTAGAGCACCTTTCCGAGTATTGTTGAACACCCCTCGTTATAAGTGAAATAAAAAATGCTACACAAATATGTGTGATGAAAAACTCATTCATTACTTATTGTCGAAGTAAATAATAAACGTAAAAATACACAAAGAAGAAATCAACATTATAAATTTAACTTGTTATTGTGACACTGCCTCCGTCGTATTTTTAGAAGAAAACTACCGTATTCGATTTTTAAACGGACATTTAAGTTAGTACAAAGTTGCAATGCAAACAATACCTAAACCTGTATCGATTGATTCTAACTATATGTAGAACAATATCATTGCATATAAGTGTATTTGTTTTATAGTAGCACTGATCTTGACAGTGACCCGATTATCCTCAAAACAAATTCAAATCCCTTCAAATGAATACCAGTACACAGTTCTTTAAAATTCACTTTAACCCTTTGCTCCATAAGCATTTTCTTTGACTCTTCCAAATTGAAAACATTAATTCACAACATATCAGCAATGGGTGAATTATGTTTATATTAACTGACAGAGTGGAAAACAGTGCAGGAAGTGTTCAGATTGCTCGTTTCCCGTCACTCGCCAGCCGAGCATTAACACATACAGTTCTATATCTAACCATATCTGTCTACGCTACCGCTTACCTATTCTATGTAATCCGTGCGTATACGTTCCCCTGTAGTCCGCCGCCACGATGAGGTCTGCTTGAACTTTTGCATGTTCATTCGACACTCCTACCTCTTCCATACACCTAACGACAAAGGCGTGTAACTCATCCAGAGCCACTATACTCTCTTCACTTGCCATAGTTATAAAATACGACACTCTGTCAGTAGTTTGCGTATTTATTTTGAATTAACATGTACGAAACTCTGATGATGCATATTTGGTGTGATATACACCGTATGTTATCTACAGCGACATTCAAAGAGGACCGTTACAAAAGTTTAAAACTGATATCAGCTTAGCCGAAACAAGAATGAAGATAGAGAACATGTAACGTCTTATTTTATATCACTATCTTAACATTTAAAGTATTTGCTAAAGTATACTGATATGACATATTAACGTAGTCAAATGGATCGCTATCTTTTTAACTACCACTTTATTATCTGTTTCGAGTTTCTGCGGTTAAGATTTGTTGAATAATTTGAAACCACATTTAACCATGGTGGCAAAGCTTTGACTTGGATTACGACAGTTTCTGCATACTATCTTATCGATGATTATCTTTGTTTCGTTGTAATTTGCCATGACAGGGGCGGCACGAGATGAATAGTGTTTATCATATTGTTCATTTCTTAATTGATTTTCAGTGAGAATCCCGTTGTTTCATTGATGTTTCTTCATCTTAGCCCTGTAATTTCATTTGGTAACAATTAATGTATGTTAATTTATGTTGTTTTTGTGCCTACAAATTGACTTTTGGAATGAATCGAAATACCGAAAGTTTATAGGAAAGTTTTACTTGTCATTTTAATGTTTTCTTCAACAGTTTAATAAAAAAATGTTTAAATGATAAGCCTGTTTAACTAAGTAAAGACACAAACATAGTTTCTTTCGAATCCAGCAAGCCCTCACTGTAAGGAAGATAATTAAATTCACAACGACGGAATTTACGAATTTTTTTTATCTTTTCAGATGCTCATTCACAATGTATGATATATATATATATATGGAGATAATTATTTGTGAATAACCAAGACATAAATGTACAGACCAGACTACAGCGAGTGCGCCTAGCCACACACACACACACACACACACACACACACACACACACATAATTATATATAATATATATATATAATTTTCTTATTACCTAATGAAACATAATATTTTATTCTGACACACTTGTTCTGTCCAATAATATATGACAGCATTTCTCAACTGTTGTCACAATTTTAATCATTTCCGTCGAAAAATTTGAAATGCCCACGTTAAGTACATGGGGAAAAATCAAAAGAAGAACAAAATGTTTACTCACAGATATTAAAGAAGGAAGGTGCATGAAAGAAAATCAGTGAAAACTATTTTCAAATGAAATCATAGATATCAAAACGGAAAAGTTGCATTTAAATAATATAACAGAGTTCACCTTAAGTAGCTTATCATAAATGTTTACAAGCACCAAATAGTTAAGAGAAATCGAAAGGAATGTCATTTAATTCGGTCAAAGATTCTTATGTGAGAAAGTTTGCCAATTAGATAAATTAAAAGGAGGCAGTCATGACAACATCACAAACATGCATTAAAAAAATCAAAATAAGTTCAGTGTTAGCATACATAAGAAGAAACAGCGGCGGGGCTTGGGTTGCACCATGTTAGAATGGTAGGTAGATTAACTCAAATGTTTACCATCGTCATATTGTCATATAGAGCTCTCCGTGATCGGGTGTTCTAAGGGAATGTCTCAAAATGACCGCTTACATTTCAACGCTAAAATGATGGGTTCGGGCTCTGTCCGGTATAAAAACCTTATGTGAGAAAGTGTGCCAATTATTTCTAGAGAGATAGTGATTCTACTCAACCTTCCTCCACCAATAAAACTGGATATGTCATAACTTACCTTAAATGTGTTAAAATGAAGTACTATTCCATTCATACCGTATTTCAGAATAACACACTGTAATAATGTTTAATAAAGACAGTGGTCAGTATCAGTAACAAACACAAATGTACTTATTATAGATTTTTTTTCATTTCAAATTTATTTGCAGGAAACAAAACAACTAATATCAGTTCGTTCACAATGTTTTCATAGGAGCCACTTTAAGTTTCGCAGCCAGGTCATTCTGAAATGAGAAATAATTGTGTAATATATTTAAACTAAATAAAGTATATGCAAAAGTTTTATAAATGTAATGTTAACCATACTATCCTTTGGAAAATTTAAATATTTGTGACTATTTAATTTGTTCCAAATACATACTAAATTCGTATTCAGTCTTAGTACTGCCAGATTAGGAAAGTCGAGTACCTGAGATTGGTCAGATACTAAATTTTAACCAGATGGTAGAACAACGGCAGATATTGTAACAGCGACATGAACCTATATGTAATAAACGATTATGTCAAATATACGTCTGTGGAGATTTTGAAGAGGAGTGCCATATTGTTAATAATATACATATCGTATATACTCCCGTCCATGCATATCTACTTGAGTTCTCTCATACGTTTTTTTATTTCTTGTTTTGTTCAATGTATGCATACGTATTGATGTGCCACTATTTGTGACGAAACCCTATTTATAAAACTTAAATCCAAACTAAATTATCCAACATACATTATTGTATTCTGTTTTATTAAGTATCAATACGTTACAAATACAATATTGATTAATAAAATATTCTTTATTACAAAAATGTTGACTTACGTGTAGATTAATGCTATGTAATTATTAAAATATCAACAGTATTTATAAAGCATGTACTGAATTTACTAAATCATTTTGTTAATTTGTCAAATGGATTGAAAACACTTTCGTTTAGCATTGTGTTTTGTTTCTTTAATTTTAGTTGTTAAATGCCAGTTAAGTTAGAAGGCGTTCGATGATTTGGTTATCAATAATTAACCAGTTTTGTTTTGTGCATTTAATAAATATCAGAAAATAGAAATATTCTTAGGAAACAAATAAAACAAAAGAATATAGCAGACAAGTGCGCTCTATGATTCCAATATTATCTCCTTGTGTTATACATTGTTTCCACAGAAATAGTATATGGGACTGTTTGACGAAATTTATTGTTCACTGCTTCTTATACTCACGGCAAATGTTATTTGGTTAGGATGGTATAATATTCCTCCCTGTTTATCACATTTCTCCATGTGTTTTCTCTCAGGGTCTCCGGCAACAAGAACTTCAGTCTCGCCCTCAGCCTGATATATATATTACATATAATAAGCGATTAGTAGCTTCACCTTTATTATGTATTACGTTTCCGACGGACATTTGCCGAGCAATAACATTAAGGAAGTTTCATTATCAAAAAATACCTGATGTATTATACAATAGTTGAGGATTGCAATTAATGTTGTTAGAACTAATGGCCCAACCTATTTGCTTGTTATTGAATTGATTGATTGATTAATTGAATATTAAGCGTCATTTTTATGACATCGAGGGCTAATAGACGATCAGTTAATCTAACGACTGTTTCCTGGGATAAACCAGTACTCGAGCACATCCCATCTCCGCAAGTAACTGATAACTTTCCCACTTGAATCAGTGGTGAGAGACAAATGATAATGAGACACAATGTTGTATATCAATCATCATGGAAACTCTTGCTGGGCGGGGGATTTGAACTCACGACCCCTGGATTAATAGTCAGACGCGTAACCAACTGAGCTAATCGGCACCGGCTTATTAAAAAGGCTATATCATTATGTTGAAACGATTGATTGATTGATTGATTGATTGATTGATTGATTGATTGAATATTTAGCGTCATTTTTATGCCATCGAGGGCTAACAGACGATCAGTTAACCTAACCACTATTTCCTGGGATTAACCAGTACTCGAGCACACCTCGTCTCCGTAAGTAACTGATAACTTTCCCTCTTGAATCAGTGGTGAGAGACAAATGATAATGAGACGCAATTTCGTATATCAATCATCACGGAGACTGTTGCCGGTTGGGGGATTCGAACTCACGACCCCTGGATTGATAGTCAGACGCGTAACCGATCCTGTTAAAGTGTGAAGTAAGTTGAAAATGGAATTAGATCATATTAAAGTACACAAATTGTTGAAAATGGCACTAGATCCTTTTGAAGTACATAGTATGTTGAAAATGACATTGACTCCTATTAGTACATAATATGTTGAAATGACATTAAATCCTATTAAATTACATAGTATGTTGAAAATGACATTAGATCCTATTAAAGTAGAGCTCTACATATGATGTTGAAAATGGCATTAGATCCTATTAAAGTACATAATATGTTGAGAATGACATTATATCCTATTAAAGTATATAATATGTTGAAAATGGTATCCAGTCCTTTTGGATCCTATTAAAGTACATTATACGTATGTTGAAAATGGCATCAGATCCTATTAAAGTACATACAATGTTGAAATTTGCATTGGATCTTATTAAAGTACATAATATATATGTTGAAAACGTATGTTTAAAATGGCATTATATTCTATCTAAGTCCATAATACGTTGAAAATAACATGTAATTTTGGCTATTAAATATCTCTTGATAAAAATAGAAAGTAAAAGTGAGGCGTAAAATACGCAGTATGTCCTTACTACGTTAATTATTTATTGTTCGATTACCAGTATTTCATGTGTTTTTCGGAACTTACTGGATCTAAATTACGACAATAGTTCATCAGTTCACTCATTCTGTCTGCAAACCCATCATCGAAAGATTCTGGATTTATCGCCACAAAACATTGACCCTGAAAAAGATGTTAAATATGCATTTTACGTTAACGTTAATGCTCCATCTCGTTTACAAACAACATCAATATAAACTATTAATACACTCACATGTCCGTTTTAATAGTTTTATAATTGGACAGTAAAATGCATGACTGCATTAAAAGTAACCTAATATTATAAAGGTTGTCATTGTTATTATTATCATCATTATTATCATTTATAACTGTTAAACATATTTTTTTCCAAAATAGCATACATATAATCATACATACTATAGCAATAAAGCAGTGAAGCGGAAACAAATGTAATTAGAGTTCACACCTGTTTTTAATTGCATTAAAGGCGGATTGATACATTATACAGTGTAATGCATATATCAAGCAAACCATATATTACTAGGATGAATAGACAAAACAAAGAGATTGTACACTAAGTGAACTGAACCAAGTAGAAAATGATTGATTGATTGATTGATTGATTGAGTATTCGGCGTCATTTTTATACCATCGAGGGCTAAACAACCCCCATAACATCAAAAACGTAATAGATATACAAAATAACCACAATACGTTGGGTGCATACAATACAGTAAAAGTGGCAACAGGGCTTAAACCCAATAATAGGGTGACAGTCAGGGTGTAGCAAATGATGAACCAGGACAGTTATTGCAACAAGCAATGTTGTATACCAAAATGTTTGTCAAGAAACCACCGGCATAAATCGGCATAAGTTGTGGCCATCCAATAAATCCAAGATGGCCACCAAAATGAAAACAACAGTCACAACCTCTATACAGATTAATCTTTGAAAAGTATAGTTGTTGTTTTTTTAATATAAAGTTCAAGGTCAAATTCAAGGTCAAAAATAAAAAAAATGTGGGTAAAATGTTAAAAGTTGCGAAAAAATTTTGACCCTAACAGATTCTATTTTGTAGTAATTTTACAAATACTTTTAGTGTTTGAGTTTCTATGTTCTTATTATTTTTTAACCAATTTTGTTTTTGTCCGTCCAATAAAACTACACGACATTACTAATGACGTACCAAGTCCGCTTGCCGATGTGATTCCTTCCACTTTCTGACGTGGGGTCCGTACATAGATCCACTGAGTATTCCACAAAATATCTCTACCATCATTGCAAGTCCAAACCCTTTGTAGCCAGCTAAACACATATATTGATATATTTGAAGAACTCGGTATTAAAATTCAATACGTAAAATTATTTAAAGCTGGGCTTTAAAGAAAAAAAAATAACAAGAAGATTCGTGACTCGTTTTATCTACTTTGTGGCCCTCCTGAAGCAATAGTGTTAAACAATGGCATCCGTTGTTGCATTAGGCGAGACATTATACCAATGTTCCTTTATAAATAAGTTGAAGTGTAAAGACATTATCATACAATGCCGAATAAAGATTGAATATTGATTGATTGGATATTTAGCGTCATTTGTATGCCGTTGAGGGTAAACAGACGATCAGTTAACCCTATCACTGTTTCCTAGGATGCTGAATGGTTAATCATTACTCGAGCACATCCCATCTCCACAAGTAACTGATAACTTTCCCACTTGAATCAGCGGTGAGAAACAAATGATAATGAGACACAATGTCGTGTATCAATCATCAAGAAAACTGTTGCCGGTCAGGGATTCGAACTTTATAGTCAGGCGCGCTACTGACTGAGCTAATCAGGCCCAGCGCCGAATAAAGAAAAAGCTATGATGATTCATGTCATTAAAAATATTACATGTTTTTTCTGCTCCTCCCAAGGGACATAATCCATTGGCTTGCTTAGGATCTGTTATAGCATTGCCGTCCTTGTCAAGAGCCCATCCTTCTGGTATCGCCTGGTCTTTACGATCGGCTAATTCAATCTGAAACAGTTGCAAAATGTATTAGGACGCATTGTTAACTACTTTTAGAGCATGGTGTTTTGCATGGTGCTTGTTTTTGAACGACCAACGCTGTATTATTACCCCGCCTCGAATATGTTTTACCATTTCTCTTTTAAGACAAACGAATAATAATGCTGCTAACTCCCCCCAAACCCCACTAAAATACAACAGTATAGGCCAAAACAACGAGGCACATGTTTAGACAGTATTGTTGCAACTTTACTAGTTATAACACAATATCAATCGGTAATGTACATTTTTACTAGTAAATACAACATTTCAACTGGATTTATTATCCATTTCATATACAGTTGTATGATGTGGGTTTGAACATAACTTTAACAGTCTTTCCGTCAAATCCATTATCACGATGGCAATACTCCAAGCGTGGCTGAATCTTAAATTATGTGGATCTAAATAAACAAACACCACAACAAGATATTCATATTCACGCCATTAAAAGCTATTACCGAGTTCAGATTTAAACAACGTAAGGTAATGTATATATACTTTGCCTAATGCCACGGACGTGGTGGCCATATCCAGGACAAAACTGTCCCCATCTTTTCCGGGAGCTGCTACACAAATTGGATTCGTGCCCATGACCCCCTGCAAAAAGTACACACACACAATCAATCCATTATACACTTATCTCACTATCGTGTATTTAAGTTACTGACAATACAATAAACAATAAGAAAATACAATTAAACGAAACAGGACGTAGTATTCAAAAACACAGCCAGAGCCACAACAACAGCTCTCGTTCAATGGAAAAATAATGCAGATAAATACAACATAAATGACAACAGGGGCCACCTGAATGATAGCAATGTATGACAACCACTCGGGATTTAAATCTAGTTCAAGTATTAGAGTGAATCTTATTCCGTTTATACTAATTTATTTTAACTTGATTGCAAGGAGCTTATATGAGCGGCTCTTGAGCCCTGATTGTGTTTTTTTTATCGGATTGAGCTGGACATTGAACCCGCAACACCAAGCAACATGCGGCCATCAATCTCTCTACTATACTCCCCTCTCCACGCCTCCCACCCCACCTACACACACACACTAATTCGCTATTTCTCCGTCATAACATTATAAAACTAGGCGGTATCAGTAAGTAAAATAGTACTGCCGGACTATCGTCTTAAAGATGTACACTTTAAACTCTTGTATTTCGCGTGTGTGTATATGATGACGTTTCGTATGCCGCTTGGTTATGATTTTTATGTCATATTGCCTCATTCGTTTCTTTTATTTCAATTGCTCATTTAAAATGGTTTTATGATATGTGACGTAAATTTTGGGTCAGTATTGTACCATACTTTGAATATCAAATTCATGGAATTTGACAAAAGAGCATTCTGCAAGCTGTTATTTTGTTTTGATATTGAAAATAGCATTGTCGTTTCTGACATTTGGTCCATAAACACATTTTTAGATAAAACACTCAGAAATTGAAACAACTCTTTATTCGTACATAAAACGCATATGTTTACCTGCTTCGCTCTTGTCGGTACCATCAGAGGAGATGTATTCGTAAAGGCCATGCCCTGCAATAGAAAAAAATCTACAATAATTGTAACTCCTTTTTTTCATCATGTGTCTTTCTTATTAACTGTCATCTCCCTTATATTTTTCAATATTACATTCACAATATCATCATCTAACCAAAAAACAACAACACTGTCCGAATATATATATAACAATCATAACAATAAAAAAAGAGTATTTTTATTAAATTCTTTTTTTCTATTATGTTGTTGTTGTTGTTGTTTTTGGTATGTGATGCACCTTTTTGAACAGTATTCAAATACTTGCTGGCGTCCGCGCACCTGACTATTGTTCCGGTGATCGGCTGGGTGGTTTATAAGTACTGGACACATGTTATCTCTGCAAGTCACTGAATACATCACCAGAGATTGGAAACTCATGACCGAAGAGCAGTTCATATTTGTTCGAATAGTAAGCGTTATGAATTGTTTGTAACAGTTCACCACATAGATTGTGGCCCGGTTCGAATTCGAACTGGATTGACAGACATAATTTTGATTTAAGCTAGCCGGACTCAGTGAATCATTTGTAAACACCAAATATGAAAAATAAAGAAATGCAATTGTTTACCAGCAAACCGTGTTCAGTCGCACGTATGCCGTACCATCCTGCGATTCCAAAATGGTTTGAACCTGTCAATCAATAACATGTCTAATCAATCAATAGAGCAATTACTGACTTGAGTGTGTGCGTTTGGATTTAATTTGACTGTTATCCAAACGTTTAACAAATATGTGCAGACGTTATCAAAATAATCGATTGAAAACTTCAGATCAAGTTTTCAAGTTTTATTAGCAAATCGACAATATGATGCATTTGTCAAATCAAGAAGAAATAGAGCAAGCTATACAGTAATTTTACATATATTATTTTTTATTGTTTTATTATAGATAAGTTTAAGACCTGTATTACTATAGCTTTAACATCATAGTTTGTGACTAGATGCACACACAAAGAAAAATATTGATCTTTTATGTCAATTATACGGGTATTCGTACCTCGTGCAGACACCCATCCTATGCCAGCCGTTTTCGCCTTCTCAATTGCCAAATCCATGCAAAATCGACCGACCACTGGTCCTTAAAAATAAATTTATGCACGGTATTAAAGTGAATTGCAAAACGAATGACATTAATTCTTTTATTCATTTACGTCAACGGTATCACGAACAAATTCTGCCGGTGAACAGCGCTGCTTTTATAAATCTACAAGGGTAATAGGACTTGCCGGAAGATTCTGTTCTATGCTTTTTAGGTCTAATTATGTTTTTAGCCTATTAGCCTATTCAGTAATGCTGGATAATAGATTGTCGCTTATGCGGGAGAAATGTTACCTTGGATGTTGCATATATCAATAAAACCGTTCATGTTTTCTTCTTGTCTTGTTTTTTACTTCCAAGAGATCTTTTCTATCAGATGTAGTTCTTTAAAAATTGTCAAAAGTCAAATAATATCCAATCCATTTCGAAATAATTGTAATGTTTCTGAAAATATCACAGGCATTTTGAGAGTCAACATACATAGTGAAATATCATTCCTTCAACATAAATATGAAAATCATGGTTGTTTTAAATTTAAGTAGCTGAATGTATCGTGTGACTGTGGTTATGCCTTTACCTAGTACATTGTCTCCGTCCACTAGAGCAGTCGCCGCTGTTTCTTTCACTACTTTAGGTTCTCCTTCACATGATGTGGTCTTCGTGGTGACATCGACAACATACATATCTGAAATATACATATTGCAATGGTGGATAAACTGGAGAGGAGTTTCGAATTTCTATAAATGGTTTTATCGAATACAACAAGAGACGTGCATATAGCATCCAATGAACACAGTCACTCCAAACATCATAAACACAATCAATATACAGACAAATCATATCAAATACATACAAAGAAAGTGCCATTAGAAATCACCGCCTTGAAAATTAGTAGCCAAATTCATCTTGTTAACGGATATGTCCGACCTCGCTCGTCTCAAGTTGACGCATCGTAAAACAAGACGTAAATAAAGTATTCCCCGCCAGACTATTATTATTACGAATACGTCAACATGCATATGGTGTAAAACACAGACATGTTCAGATAATATACTAGCATATGTAAAACGTGACGCTTTACTCGAAGATTTGGCAAAAGCCAAGACATCAAAATAATAATAAATAATAAATTATACAACTCTAACCGTTATTGACTTAAGTGAAAATTTGCAATCATTAAGTCTCCAGTCATTCCGGTTGACGCATAACAGAAAGCATGATGGCTAACTTCAAAGAGTCAACCACAAAAAAAGGAGTACGCTATTCAATCATAGACTCTTTTGATAAATGTATTTAACCAAGGAACTACTTTGTGTAGTAATAATGATATGCGGAATTTCTTAACCCTGGAGGGAAGTAAAGGCATACTCATCAATACAAAGATGGTCTTGGCAGATAGTCCTGAATAAAAGAACTTTTTCAGAGACGTTGATTTAAATTTTGAAGAGTTTTTAAAGACAAAAGAATCATAAATCTAATTGGATAAAAAAAAAAAAATAGTTTTATTGTGATTTTGATAATATCATCATTTTATCCATCTTTGAAACGTGTATATTAGATAAATGATTGATTGATTGAATATTTAGCGTCATTTTTATGCCATCGAGGGCTAACAGACGATCAGTTAACCTACTAACTGTTTCCTGGGATCCTGAAAGGTTAACCAGTACCCGAGCACACCCCATCTCTGCAAGTAACTGATAACTTTCATACTAGATAAAAAAAAAGGGAAATGAGACGAGAGAATGTGTCACAAGAAACGTACTTGTGCAATTTGATCTGCAATAAGATTTTGTTGCTTTGTTCAAATTCAAACATACAACTTTTCAACCTTATTTTCTTTTATCTCAGTTTGATTTCAAATACGATTAATACATGTATATGTTTAAACACCAAACATATATAATAATAATAAAAACTTGTATATGCATAAACGAAGCAAATTAAATACGCAATCAATTCAGGAAGGTCGACATGGTCAAGTATAAAACACGAAATCGAGGGTAAACGACAACATGATCCTGAGTCACAACAACTACTCTACGACCATACTTCTCCCTGTCCGTAGCCTAATCTTCAGGGTTGCCAATGATCTGTTGTGTATACTCCTAACGAAGATGGAGTTTCACCTTCTTCATCATTAATCTTCAAAAATCAAAGAAACAACAACTCTACAAGAAAAGTTTTCATACAAATTGGACTTATATAATGTAATCATAATATTATTGTTCTATAATTCGTGCACACGTGCATGGCACCTGTAATGTAGACATTGAGCGGAAGGTCCATAGCATAAACTTAAAATTTCATCTAAGGACAGGGTAGTAGACTACATCATAGGTCCAAAAACTCTGTCCTGCAAGAGATTTTATATAGATTATAAGATTTTTTTTCTGCTCAGTGTGTACACTGTTGACAAAGTGAAAGTATACTTCCGAAATCATGTATTCATACCCCAATGTCTAAGCATCATTTTTTTTTAAATTCACAATTCAAACATGACAATGCTTTCAAAATGTTCAAAATACTTCAATAATGCCATACAAATAAAAAATGAGCATTGAAATGGTGGTATTATGCCTGTAACGTTACGAGAACACTGCGGTGCTTCTCATTTCACATTGATATTAAATACAGCGTAGTCTTACCTAGTCTATTCAGTCCGTGACTATAGTGACCCCTGTAGTCTGCCGAAACGAGAAGATCGGCAAGCGCCTCAGCATGACTTACTGTTACATCCACAGCACACATGCATCGAACAACAAACGCATGCAGCTCTCCACGTGGTACTACAGATTCGGCTCCAGACATACTGCTTCAGAAATGAAAAGTAAAATCCTCTAAATGCTACTAAAAGATACCTACTGTGGCAGTTATGTAATGAAAGAAAACACACTAACGCGGCGTTATATGTTGTTGTGTAAGTATATATTGTAAAATGATATATGTACCTCGGTAGGCACAGTCCGTCAGTGTTTACGCTTCATTTATTTTATACAGATAAGGAAGGTATAGCAGAAGTCGGCAGTGACGTCATGTTTTTGTGTTATGCGTACTACGTAGTGCACACAATTTTCATTGCAGAACATTCTGTATGTGAGTAGAAACGCTGGTTAAAATGCCGAGGGCTATTAGTTACAGGGGAAAAGAATGATTTAGTGAAAAGGTAAGTGTAAACAAACGAGACGACGAATGATTTGCGTTGCATATGTATTTGTTTATTTTCGATATTGTTTTAGTATGTTAAACATGTACACGTATTAGTGTTTGTGTTTTTTTATTCTTTGTTTACGATAACTGCTATGAAAATAACACTTCCGTATTATATACATTCCTTTTTTTTTTTAATACTTAATTCAGACAAATTGCACACCCCACCCACATTTTATAAACTGTAAATATTTAACAATAACGTACAGAAACGTTGTTGGATTTATTTTCTTTAATTTTTTATTAGTTTCCCTTCTCATCATATGTTTATTGAATTTTACAATAAAATATCTTAAAAATGTCACATATTGTTTCTATTTCTGTTGTATATTTCAGGTGTTTGGAATGCATTGAATCAAAGATCACATATATAGTTATTCAAGTCGATGGAGGAAAATGGTATAAAGTCAGTGAAACGTTATCCTCTACCAGAAACAGCGAAAATACTGCAACTGTTCCCGTCCTGCCAACAAATGGATGGAGTAATTTCCGGTCGGCGAGCATCCCAAAGGGATTCTGCTATGGCAGAATATACGAACATATAATTTCAACGGCAAAAGTGTTCAACATCAACGACAGTGATATTGAGGACACAATTACAGATTTTAACACGTCTAAGCCAATGTTGAAAGGACGCCAGTATTTTGCTAGAGGACATGTTAAAAATGTGAATGACAAAAGTAAAGAAGGACGTTATTTTTTAAAAAACACAATTATGGCTTCCTACACACAAAATGTAGTCTACAATGCGTCGCTTACGTTTGCAACACCACCTGGAAAGGTTAATGATGCATTACTGTTTGCCCTTGAAGACTGTTCTATTCAATTTGGGTATGAACCATGTGCCTCTACCAGCAGGCAATGCACATGGAATGTTGGTAGGAAATCAAAAAGAGACCCACAGCAATGCCACACTTCTTCTTACAAAAAGTAATTGAAGGCCGATAGGTATGAACATTTCAATCCACTGTCGTGTGATGTTCAAATGGATGACACCAGTTTCGTCACAACTTTGCAGCATCTCTGCCAAATTCTGGCTCAACCAGCATGTTTAGCCAGATACTTGAAATTGAGTACGCTGATTATGAGGTAGATTTTCAGTTGTTGAAGGACAGAACAAATGCGTCAATTTTGTTGATGAATTCAGCTGATAGAACTGATCCCTTTGAAGTGCAAAATACAAGGGATCATTCAGAATCAGAACTTTGGCAAAGTTGTCGATTCTGCAGAATAACTGCCTCTGTAGCCAAAGATATAACTACAACACATTCTGCAAGAGGGAAATTCAATCTTTTAAACAGAATCCTGTGGGGCAAAAAATTGCCCAATCTAAAAAGTATTCGATATGGAAGAGAAAATGAAGACAAAGCATTCAGTAACTATATATCCGAACTTGACCAGTCACAATTCCATGTTTCGAAGAGTGGGTTCTGGATAAATACGGATTATCCAGAACTAGGATGCAGCCCTGATGGCCTTGTTTATGACAGGGACAATAATCTCAAAGGAGTTCTTGAGATAAAGTGTCCAATGGTATTGACAGGAACAGACCCCAAAGATATAGACAATATTAAACCAATGCAGAGAAACCGTTTGTGCTATTCTATCATAAATGGGGTCCCATCTTTAAAAAAGGGACATAAGTACTATTATCAAATACAAATGCAGATTGCATCTGTAAAGATGATTATTGTGACTTTGTCATTTGGTCACCAAAAGGAATGAATGTTGAAAGAGTTTTACCAAATATTGAATTCTGGCAAAACTTGCATGCTAAATTAGTTAAGTTCCACCACAATACATTGATGCCCGAGCACATAGAAATGAAGTTTCAAGACGCCTCATGCCTGTTGATCTTGATTTGTGAGAACAAGTCTCAATAGTTAAATTTTAATAATAGTTAAGTTAAAATCGTAATTAGTAACTCTGTTATTAAAAGTTTATTCATCAAACATGATTTTGAGAATTGTTTGTAGTTAAAAGTTAATGGTTGCAACAGTACATACAAAACTATTTCAACACAACATAGCAGTAATTCAGCATTATTCAGCAGTAACTTTATTGTATTACCAAACAAAACTTTTGTAATAAAATTTTGAAGATTAACCATTACTCAAGCACACCAATCTCTGATGAATGTCAATGAGACGCAATGTTATATATCAATCATCATGTTATCAAAGTCCACTATATTTCTACTGAAAAACATGTGTGTCCATTTAGATTTTGTGTTGCAACCCCTAAGTGCGCTCCTCTAGACTGAAACCTTGGAACCGCCCCTGATACCTGTATATTCTACTTGGATACTTGAGCGAGAATCAATACTGAATGACAAGGTTATAGATATGTATACTTTTTCATATTCATGCAGAGGTATTTACTTTTAAACACCTCAAGGTCACCTGGCCGTTGAATACAACATATTAACACCAAGTTATCTACACAAACATTCACTACAAGCAACATCAAGTACAAAATATAAACAAAGCAAAACATTACAGTTTATTAATGATTCCAGGTTTATAACCTAATCATAAGTTATCCATTTCAATTATAGTATATTAATGATTAACAATTATTTATAAATGAGTTCATATATTCACATATACTGTAAAGCTGTAAATAATGTTTGACAAAAAGTCGTTATTCTGAATTAAACATCATTTAAATATCACATTCTTCTTTCAATGGCTCATTTATATCTTGAAATATGGATATCTATCATAAAATGCCGGGCTATTTCACAGTAGTTTTAAAACGAAGCACTCGTTGTTGGACACTTTCAAAGGTCACACGGCATTTTCTATAAATGTTCAAACATAAGAACATTCTTTCTTTACGAGTTTATATGTCCGAGATATGCAATATGAACTTATTGTACCACAGTTTATATCAGGAGCTTAGTGCAGTAATAGTCTATATACATTTTTAGTTTATATTGGGTTAGATTAGTTTTACACTCAGTCCCAGATAAACATATTGGTAATTTGTAAATGGTTGAAAGGTTCTTATTGTTGAAAATGAGCTTTAATTTCATCAATTAAATGGTTTAACAACGAAGGACATATCATTTTTATCATTGTTAAATATTTTACTCTTTTTTTCAAAACTAGTGTGACGTTTTATAAACACTTCGAGATTACTAATTCTGTATATTCATACTTTTATGAGGCTCATCCTTGGCAGAGGTGGACTGATGCGTCGTCTCAATACCACATACAGGGTGTTTCAAAATATATGTTACAGTTTCGTGGGTTTATAATTTGCATTGTTTTATACAATATGTAAAAACAGAAAATACAATTTTAAAGAGGACATTTCAAAATTTTATTACATATGAAATATGTCAATTTTGCTTGAAAAATGAGTTGTTAGTCAGAAATTTCATAAAATTTAATTTTCAGATGATGTGTTCCAAGTGACGTCCGTTTTGACGAATAACGACGTCAATTAGTTTTCTATTACTGCTGGACAAGTTTCAGCTGATACTGTTTGGAACTCTCTCTTGATTGATGCTTTCAACTCTTCAACACATGTTGGTTTGCATTGATACACCCTGTCTTTAAGATAACCTCACAGAAAGAAGTCCAACGGGTTGAGGTCAGGGGAATGGGGTGGCCAAAATTGATCTGTTCTGAAAGACAGAAATCTGGTGCCAAATGTCTTCTTTAGTCAAGCTAGAACTTCTGTAGATGTGTGTGGTGTTGCTCCAATTTGGCTGAAACCACATCCTGTGCATATTCACTTTCCTCCTCTTTAATGCCGGAATGAATTTCTTCTGCATGACATCTAAATATCGACAGCTGTTTATCGTTTCTGTTTCACCATCAGTGTTTTCAAAGAAAAATGGCCTAATTAGTCCAGTTGAACTCAATGTGGCCATTACGGTTACTTTTTCAGCATGCAACGATTTTTCAGCGTAAATGTTTGGTTTTTCACTTCCCCAAAAGCGGAAGTTCTGTTTGTAAACACATGCATTAAGAGAGAGTTCCAAACAGTATCAGCTGAAACTTGTGCAGCAGTAATAGAGAACTCTGGAAAACTAATTGACGTCGTTATTCGTCAAAACGGACGTCACTTGGAACACATCATCTGAAAATTAAATTTTATGAAAGTTCTGACCAACATCTCATTTTTCAAGCAAAATTGACATATTGCTTTAAAATTGTGTTTTCTGTTTTTACATATTATATAAAAATATGCAAATAATAAACCCATGAAACTGTAACATATATTTTGAAACACCCTGTACCTCTCACCGCTCAGGTCGAAGGTTCGAGTCCCGCTCGGTTACAACACCATGATGGGAGTTTTCCAGGTACTTGTAGAAGGACGGTGATTCTATTTAGATTTATTGTAAGTTCTTCCTCCACCATAAAACCCGATATGCCATATATAACCTTAAAAGTCTTGAAAATGTCGTTAAACACCCATTCATTATTTTATATAAGTTATTTAAGGTATGTTTCAGTAGTAGTAGTAGTAGTAGTAGTAGTAGTAGTACATGTAGCAGTAGTGGTAATATTAGTAGTATTAATAGTAGTAATGGTACAAGTAGAAGTAGTAGTAGCATTAATTTTTGTTGTTGTTGTTGTAGTAGTAGTCGTAGTCGTAGTAGTAGTAGTAGTAGTAGTAGTAGCAGTAGTAGTAGTAGAAGTAGTAGTAGAAATAGTAGTAGTAGTAGTAGTAGTAGTAGTAGTAGTGGTAGTAGTAGTAGTAGTAGAAGTAGTTATAGTAGTAGTTGTAATAGTAGTAGTAGTAGTAGTAGTAGTAGTAGTAGTAGTAGTAGTAGTAGAAATAGTAGTAGTAGTAGTAGTAGTAGTAGTAGTAGTAGTAGTAGTAATGGTAGTAGTTGTAGTAGTAGTAGTAGTAGTAGTAGTAGTAGTAGTAGTAGAAGTAGTAGTAGTAGTAGAAGTAGTAGCAGCAGTAGTAGTAGTAATACAGGTAGTACACAGTAGTAGTAGTAGTGGTAGTAGTAGTAGTAATAGTAGAAGAAGTAGTATATACTATATATATAGTGTTTTGATAACCGATCATGAGAAAATTCGAGTTACTTTAGCATTGCCGTTTGTCCTTGTATGAATTATAAATTAATGCACGCAAGACAGTTGTACGTCAGTGATATAGAGGGAATTGTAAAATGACAATCATGATGCAGATGATACATGATACATAATCTTATTTGTATTAAAAATAAGATGATATAAAATGAATAGAAAATAAACATACCTCGAACAATGTATATTTATCGCTCCCTAAAAAAAATATGTACACTATAAACTGACCCTAACAACTGTATAATAATGGGAACACAACCACATGCTCTGTACAGCGGAATGATTCATTATACACCGTCGTTATCTCTAAGCTTATTAATTCGGCGGCATGATAGCGTTAAAGGCCGGAGTCTATGGTGTACCATCACGGTCAAAAGCACCGGTACCGGTGCATCGCTATTATATCGGTACATCGATATTTTTGTTTGGCCACTTACACTGATTTCTCTGTTCTCGCTAGAAGCATGGCACCAGTGGAGGGAATTTTAACATTTCAATAGTCACACATAACATATTTGGTTGAAACTTGGCAGATCTGTTCTTGAATGTATGATCTTTATGTCGTGTGGATTTGGAAATAAGTTGTAATTTATAAGTGAATCATTCCAAAAATCTTTTTTGAAAACTGTTTTAATATTCAAATTTTTCTTCAGTTGTGATTGACAGCTGAACTGAGTTGATGACCCTACTCTCCAGCTAACTGCAGTCTAGCTTTTATAGAGATAAGCCATAGTGCATTAGTTTATTCTTTTGACATATGGCGGGGAAACGAAGACTATATTAAATATAACATACATAGTGTTTAGTTGTGCTATATGAATGTTTTATTGGCAATTTCCATAAGATTGAATGCATGGTATCAAGTACTGATAAATAAAAAAAAAATACTTTGTCATTATTCATTCTTCCCATCAAGGAAAATCGTGTTGATTTGAAAAACATTTGGGTAAATATTTCTTAAACACACTTTTTCATAATGTCCCCTCTATGACGTAACTATTCACACGCAGAAAAATCACACGCGTTTGGTATTGTTTTGGATAGGCTAATAAAATTTGTTGAAAAGGTTATTAATAATTTGAAAACGCTTGTCTTTGTTTAAACATGGGTTATTAAACAGACCAAATAAGCCAGACGGGTTATTGAGCGCTATAAGAGAAGGACAATCACCAACAGTGAATCACGGTTTAAACATGTTTTACAAATTTGATAACTGTTATTTTAGTGGAACATACACCGATCGAAATCTGAACTATTACCTGATCGGATGACGTTAATATATTCATAGACACTTGCGTAACTACGGAGAATTAAGCATTTACCCCAAAGGTCTTCCTTCGCAAAAACGGCGAAAAAATACCCACAACGATTTCACACAGTAATGTAATAGCCATTGAAACCGCTGATTAAAACAACATGAATGATAAACTAAGAGTATTGAAGTATGAAAATAAACGAAAACAGCGTAATTAACTTTAGCAAAATAGAAATATTAAATATTGAATAATGCTAGATATAACAAAATGATGCACAACATATTATTCATGTTAATTGCAAAATCGGCTTCATCTTTAATTATGAATATATACTATACAAGTAAACATATTTTTCTTGAAACAATGACAGACTGGTGGGCGATGTTCTTACAAAATCAAACGTATATTTCATATTTTGTAAATGTGAATAAATTAAGAAAAATAAGCATTAATTTAAGGCAATATTCAGTTGCAAAGCATTCGTCACGAAACGAAAATTGGTCACGCCGCTAATAAAATAAATTAAATCACTATTTCTAGGTTAATTAATTGATTTATACAGCATACTGCTACATATTTTTATTCTTTCAGTCAGTCAGTCAGTCAGTCACTCACTCACTCACTCACTCACTCACTCACTCACTCACTCACTCACTCACTCACTCACTCACTCACTCACTCACTCACTCAAGCACGCACGCACGCACGCACGCACGCACGCACGCACTCACTCACTCACTCACATGCAAAAACGGTACCAAGTGCCTTTTTATTTCATATACACGTGATACCTTATTACTCTAATGGGACGGATTGAAGTGCATTTACCAGCTATTTTATTCCTTCCTGTGTAAACACAATAGAAATCCTTTTATCTAAATATTCTGACACCAGGCTTGAATTTAGACACAATTCTTATTAAAATTAAGTTGCGTGTAATAATGTTTACTACAAATTATATTTTTCATACCGTATACGACAAGTATTAATTCAATTTCTTTATTAGGCATAGACATTTTTAAATATTCATCGCCTTGTACAATAGGGCGTTAACACAATAAATACCTATTAAACTGTGACAATACATAAATACTATCAATCAGATTCACACTCAGGCAGAGAAGAGCATGTACAAATATCAAGAGTATGGGAAACTATAGAATTTAATATATTACGTATATGTTGGTTCAATACAAATATATATAGAAGAACAATAGGTGTAAATTATGTAATATAAACGTATATACACATAGAGATTTTATATTTTGTTACACTTGATAACTAAACCATTAATTGTCCCACTGGCCCAGCAAAACGCACAACTAGGCTACTCCGGGTCATATGACGCGATATAGAGCAAACAAATATAGACTTACACGTGCAGTACAGAACAAAATTCAATGCTGGTCATTGAGTGTAGCAAATACAAGATTCCCGAGATTCCGCTGTTTTAAGGCAGCACTGTCGATCAATGAATACACGCAACTCACGTGGTTTTGCTGTTGAATTTTTACTATCAACTATAATACTATACGGCATGTGACTTAGTTATAATATTTAGTCACATGTTATGGCAATCGTAGATATTCGGCCAATTCCGTGATCCTTCGGTATATTAATTAGGATAATTGGCGAGGTGGTCCTAATGATGTTATGGTTGCAAGTATGTAAGGCCAAGGAAACTTGGAATTATTTAAACACAAAACGTGTTAAATTTTGCTGAATGCATAAAACAGCAAGTGGATTTAAACTGGATATATCATAGTGAAATTCGAATTGGATTAATGGCAGTATGAAAGTAAAATAAATTATATTACTTTTAAAACTAAACATATGACGTAAAGGATTGATTAAAATTGAGATCACTCGGTCGACATGTATTTCTTATTTAACGATATATAGAACAATCTAAAACAAAGTGGTATTCGTCTTCAATGACATTCATTTTGCAGTCGTGCTGGCATCGTTTTATATTTCTAAATCTATCTTTATCTAAGCTTATGTTAGATTTTTTGCAGAACACCTTAGTCTAGTTATTCAGTTCTATGCCTACTTATTTATAATACATTTAATATATTTTACAATATTAAAGTTATTCTTATGTTTTTGTATGTAATAAATATAGGCAAATCCGTTAATGTAGCATATCACGTTTGATAATATTGATCGTAAAGTCTTTCTATCAATTTAGATAACGGCAATTTAGAAAAAAAGTATTTTCATGCCATAAATAATAAAACCCAAGATCATTTAATATGTCATTAGCCCCCCATTGCGCATGACAAGCGGATATTACTATTGATTTGATCGTTGAACATTATTGATATCAATGTACCAGGTCGTGATTTAATCCTATACCAGCACTTTGATACAATTTCTTTTCTCGCCACAATTAAAGGAACCTTCCTTATTCAACATCAACAGCAGAATTTGGAGTTTGATTTCTTACATTTAAAATTTAAGATATGTTATTTTTTTATGAAAGTCTCATCATAATATATACAAATAATAACAAACAACATAACCATACACTATGTCACTCTTTGAAGAGTTGCAAGAGACTGAGAGGTATAATTTCTCTCATAAAATCATACGTAGTTTACATTTAATATTATTATTTTGTATATTTAAACATGAACCGATTTTCAATGAAATTGATTCTTTTTTACTTAATACTCAATATCGTTCCTCGACATTCAATTTTCATAGTCGACATTTAATTTTCTTACTCGATACTCAAGATTCTTACTCGACATTCAATTTCGTTATCCAACACTATATCTTCTTACTCGACACTAGTTTTTCTCACTTCATATACAACATCCTTACTCGACATTATATTTTCCTTACTGGGCACTCGATTTTCTATTCTATACATCTTCAACATCCTTACTCGACATGTGATTTTCTTATTCGGTACTCAGTTTTCTTACGTGTCACTTAATTTTCTTAACGGCACTCTATATTCCTTATCGACACTTGGAACTGTAGACCTGTGTTGTTTCAGTTCATCTTGATATCTTTCGACCCTTGATTTTCTTAATATCTTAATATCGTGACTCGACATTCAATTTTCGTAGTCGACATTTGATTTTCTTACTCGATACACAACATCCTTACTCAACACTAGATTCTTATTACTGGGCACTCAGTTTTCTAATATATATATATATATATATATATATATATATATATGCTCAACATCCTGTAACTCGAAATGCGATTTTCTAATTCGATGATTAAGTACGTTTTCTATAGTTTTTGTTATTTATTTGCTATCTATAGACTTTTATGAAACTTCCGAGAATTTAAGTTTAATGTATGTGCATGCAATATCATAAATAAAAAAAAACACATGTTATCGTACAGATGTTTTGGTATTATCTCCTCATAAACATACCCGTCCTTGAAAGTTAGCGAAATAATGTAGATTTAACAAGCAATGTGAAAAAAAATAGTTTACATGTAGTATTTATTTAAAGCTATTAAATAGACGCATGCATATTATATAAATTGTCATGGAATTTGTAATTAATTTAACTGTTTAGGGTTTTTAAAAACAAAATCATTTCGGCAGGGTGTCAACAGTTTTTCAATTTTGCAATAAGAATATAACGCTGTTTTTTTTTTAATATTTTGATATAGTGTATTGGTGAATTTTGCTGAAAACCTCACAAAATACTCTTTGATACCTATTCTAGTGACAACCAAAATGAAAAAAAAAACAATTAACCGCGTAATTTGAGAAAAAAAATGCAAGTTTTCCTCACTTCTCACCGTTAGATACATTGCAGTTGCAAAATAGTGTTTTTATACTAAATGAGTATATTTGTATAAATATTAAGATTTCTACAATATCTTATATTCAGGTTAAATTGCTATAAACAATTATTGTATACCAGCATGCATATTTCATATATTGAACAAAATAAAAGAGACTATTTCAGCCGTATCGGTCAATGATATTAAGCCATCTGAAATAGGGTCAGTTGTAGTACACTTAGTCTAGTGGTAGTATAGGCATAGTGCCACCATTGCAAAACAGGAAGTGCTTCCGTGGGGTAGTCGCATGATGGCTGCCATAAATAATCCTAGTTTCTTTTTCTCTTAAAATGCATTTTCACATTTTTTATTGTCATTTTTTGGTTTGGGTGGCATTGTTAACCTATTTGGAACATTTCAGAAGCATTGTCATGTTTGAATTGTGAATTTAGAAGAAGAAAAAAAGTTTTTGAGATGGGGGGTATGAATACAATATTTTGGAAGTTTACTTCCGTTTTTTCAACGGTGTTTACACTTGACATAAAAAAAATCTCTTATATGACACATGACCCCTACTTTTTTCATCATATTTTGGTAGTGCAGAGGTTGGCAAACAGGAATATGTAAGTTTCACTTCTTTCATTTGGGTCCCTCTATGAATGACAAGCCTTCAAACTTTTATTATTTACTATAGAATAAAGAACAAAAATCAATGGTGGGGTTACACCTATAAGGGAGATTACCAGTAATTGTTTACATTTTTAAAACTGTCGTCTGCAAGATTTTCAGCAACAACAATGGATCAGGATCATTTTATTAATACAACTAAACAAAGAATACATGAAAATAGCATAAATCATGGGGGCAAAGGGTGTATTAAGTGGTTAGGGAGTACATGTGGGAGGGGGGTGGCAAAATATGGGAAAATTCGTGTTAAATTTCCTAATCAACCACATTCAAAGCACTTTTATGTACATAGAGTTATATATATGTTAAATAATGGTTTTCAAGAGCTACCAGAGAGTCTACATGTATCACATTTATGTCATTTCAGTTTGTGTGTTAATCCATTACATTTAAGCTTAGAGCCACAATGCATAAATAATGAACACCAGCAGTGTGGCGACCAGTGCTCATCACACAGTTTGTCAAATTTTCAGTTTCCTGACTGCATTTTATAGCTTTTATGTACCATTTTATGTCGTAAGTTCTTAAAACATAATTAAAATAACACAAAAAAATAGAAACTCAAATCATTATGTACATATTTACAGTTTTATGCCTTCAGTTAACTGTTAGTTTTTGTTTTTTATTTTTCAGTGTTTGTGTAACTTCTCACAGTTCAGTGTTTGAGACAGCCCAGACCACAACAGACTGATTCAGCCACAGTATATATTATGGTAAGCTTATTTTTGTTTATATTTTATAGAGCTCTGTCATTTTATGCATAGTGGTGATCATTGAGTTGTTGTAAGTTTGAGAAGTTTGGTTTACGATCAGTCATACCCTTTGAATAGTGCAACTCCGAGTGCATTTTGTATCGTCGCAAGCGAGTAGCATATCGCGATGTCTTGGCTCGAACCATATACCTCTGACTTTTCCTCCGTATTTCTCGTAGGTCAGTTTGAATTAAGTGTTAATTACAGAAGAACCATGCTGAAATTTTATGCCAAGTGCCTGGCACTTAATTAACTCTGCATAGCCATGATTTATGCGTAGAATTTGGCCATTTATTCTACCATGACAATTTCGTGCAAATGTAATAGCTTTTGGCAAGCATGCTTGATATGCTCTATTTACTGCCTCAGTTTTTTTAGTAGAAGTTAAAAGCTGGGTTTTCATTATACTGTCAGGCCCCAGAAACATCATTATACACTTATTAAGTATTTGTTCATCAGTGCCAGTCATTTTTAGTTTGATGTTTGATGGTAAATAATTTTTAGTGCGTCTGAAATCACCAGGACACACAAAACTGTGTTTAGCACAAGAGTCGCCACAATAACCTTTAAAACATAGCACTATAGCTCCTATTGCAGCTGGCATTTTACTTTTAATTAGTTCTATATTGCTGTCAAACACCACATGAGCTTTCTTAAGCTCTGCCAAACATCTAGCTTTCACTGACAAAGCAAATCTGTTTTTTAAATTTATTTTCTTTGCACCGCTAAACATATTTTTACTAAACGGTGCTTTGTTTATTTCCCTTTTAAGGGAGTTACTCAGGTGTCTGATATCTTTTAAGTGTGTTACATGAGTACCCTGTTCTTTATCAAGACCACTGTGAGCTTTTGAGTCACCATCCCCAGTATAATGTGTAATTTTAAGTTGTTTATTCACTTCATTGGTGACCAATGCATTCCATTTTGCTTCATTTCCGATTGATTCGGTTTCATTCAAATTTGCTGTACAGTGACCCGGATGATTAGGACACTGAACTTTGCTACCATTGTTTTTTAATTTTGTTGAAACTGGACATATTTTACAACCAACATAAGCACCTATTATTTGTTTGTTTCTTGTGTTATTTTTACACATTGTAGCAGTGACTATTGTGCCTGCCTGAAAAGGCGTACTCTCAGAATTGAACAACGGGTTATTGTAACAACTGTCACCTTCACAAATTACCTCATTTTCATTTTTATTACCACAAAGTTTGTTGTCAGCTTTTATTTTTCCCCTTATTTCAGTCATGTTAATTTGGTTTAGAGTTTGTATATCCTTACTAACCTTGTTAGCAAGTTTTTGCATAGCATTTCTTGAAGGTGGTATGATATTTGAGTTTACAAGTATTCTGGAAGCCCCAGTATTACTGATGGTAGTAGTCATTAGACCCATTTGGAAACCTACATTTACCTGTGCAGCTTTCCTGCCTCTTTTGTTTGTTTTTATCTCATCATACAGTTTATAATATTTACTTATGTAGGGGCATTTTGAACATTTTAGTCGCTCTGTCCAAGCTAGACCCCATTTGTTTGATGCTGCGGCATCAATATTTAATTCACCTTCACATGCATTACCATACAAACAATGTTTTTTTATTTCAGTGTTGAACATTGCCTGTACACGTGCCTAACTATATAGTTTGTTAGTGAACGAGTCGGGGTGAACCTCAGTTTTGTCAGCACTGGCGTATGCATCGAGCAGTGTGTTACGCTTAACCACGGGACGTAGCGGAGCGACATTGATTTAGGAACCATCGATATCTCTAAAGGTAAGCTTTCCCTTATTTACCACAACTCTTTCATCAAATGACTCTTTCAAGAGTCTTACATATTTCTTATCATTACTTTCATTACAGAATGAATAAATTTTACCTTTTTGACCACTTTGAACACCTTTCTTAAATCCTATATTTTTACAGTGTTTCTCTCTCGAAAATTTCTTTTTTCGCATTTTGTCACCCATAAAAGCATAAAAAATGTAAAAAAAAGTTGCAAAATATTTGTTTGATGATTATAACCAACTTTAATGTGTTTAAATACCTATTCAAACCCTAGTTTAACACCTTATGATATGAAATTTTGGTTCAAGTTTGCTAAAGTTTGGTCTGCCTTGTGGAGACTGTTTTTCACACCATTTTCAGTAATGCACCATTGACCTGATAATTGGTAAAAATTGGTGAAATAACTTTTTTTTTACATTGTTATGGTCGGAAATGTTAAATAAGAAACACCTCCTTAATTAAACAGCATTAATTGATATTTTATTACAGAAATTGAAGTCACAGTTGCATATTTATCATGGATTTATATGAAAAATCATTGTTTTTTTTGTGATTTTTTTGTTTTGAAGTCCAAAAAAACTGCAAATTTCACATTTTGAACAATATTTTAAGTTTTCATTTAGTCAACACATATGTTGAAAATGTCATGAGACTATTATAATGTAAAAAAATGACGGGTTTTGATGTCCATGAATTAAAATGGTTAAATCACTGAAAATGCCTAAAACACAGTTTTGGCCGCCAGCTGCCGACTGACACTATGACCGTCTAGAAAATGATATTTTGACCAAATTTTCAGTGTTAAATGCCTGTAAGTAGGCAATATTGCTGGAAATTGGTATTGTTTTCCATACAGGAGGTTAAAACCAATTTATAAAAAAAAAATTCCTTATAGGCATAGTGCCACCATTGCAAAACAGGAAGTGCTTCCGTGGGGTAGTCGCATGATGGCTGCCATAAATAATCCTAGTTTCTTTTTCTCTTAAAATGCATTTTCACATTTTTTATTGTCATATTTTGGTTTGGGTGGCATTGTTAACCTATTTGGAACATTTCAGAAGCATTGTCATGTTTGAATTGTGAATTTAGAAGAAGAAAAAAAGTTTTTGAGATGGGGGGTATGAATACAATATTTTGGAAGTTTACTTCCGTTTTTTCAACGGTGTTTACACTTGACATAAAAAAATCTCTTATATGACACATGACCCCTACTTTTTTCATCATATTTTGGTAGTGCAGAGGTTGGCAAACAGGAATATGTAAGTTTCACTTCTTTCATTTGGGTCCCTCTATGAATGACAAGCCTTCAAACTTTTATTATTTACTATAGAATAAAGAACAAAAATCAATGGTGGGGTTACACCTAAACTAGAATGTAGTGACTCTGCCAGGTCTCGGCAAAATTGCTTCCCTTTGTCCGCGGATTTGGTGCGTACGAAAAACTATAGAAATCGTCTTTGCCGCCGCCGCTGTTCATCTTATTACCTTTATGCATTTTGTATTCTTACTTGATACTTGATTTTCTTACGAGATAGTTGACTTTTTCTAAAAATATGTCTTTGTATTTTTATTGTTAAAACAAAATTAAACTTGCAATTCGTAAAGGTCATAAAATGAAATAATTAACATGAGCGTAATTATTAATATGTGTGCACCACACATAGAAACAATGATGGCGAAGGTTGATTTTAAGAAACGGGTAGTGGCTTCGCTTCTGTCCATATCAGTTACCTAAGTGACTCTGAATATGATAATAAAGAAAGTCATGGTGGTCGCGGTGACGACCATGTCGGTAATGACAGTGACTTAATTACAGGGACTGGCAGGCCAGTAGCAATATGAACGGCTGAGATTTCGAGAAGGCACCTTTAGCGTTTCTTTAATAACTCTTTGAATCTTTGTCTGAATGAAATAATTTTTATACCAAAGTAAAGCTAATAAAACTGAAGACATTTCCAATTATCAGTTATTTAATATTTTTAAATCTGAATTTAAATTATTACGTATTGAAAATGATTTTTTTGGAAATTTTCACAAAATATTTATTTTTTTAAAGAATAAAAACGATAGTGTACTTAATTTATTACTTTTAAAAATGCGCTAAAAATGGGCTAAAATGAGAAAATGTTCACAAAAACAATTGTAAGCGTATTTTTTTTCATTTCCTTCAATTTTAGATAGAAAAGTTTATCTCTCAAATTAACAATCAAGACATTATGTTGATACCAAATAACAACATTTGTTGTTTAGTTCAGGAGAAATTGTGTTTCTAAGATATAGAAAACGTTTAATGTGTGACCTGAAATTTAGACAATTGCCTTCAGTTGCTTATCTTTGTTTATATGTCTCTGGTAATGATTATAACAGGAAACAACATTGATGCTAGTGTGTTTATTTTGATGGCGGTGTTTGTTGCTGTTGCGTCTGTTTTTAATGGTATTGCTGCTATTCATTGAGATAATGGTGAAACTGACAATTTAATGCAAACTATGGAGCATGTGCTCAGAGCATCGGCCCCAGGATCGGGGAGTCGAAAGTTCGATCTTCCGCCACAGCTATATGTAGTGTCCTTGAGTAAGACATATTTTCCGGCGTACCGTTTCCGCATGTGTTAAGTACTGGTTCTTCTCAGGAAGACTTCGGGCGTGATTTGTATACGTTGTAAGAACTTGTTTCACAGGTGATGTAAGATAAATAAGCTTTAAAAATGCAAGTTATGTATTTTTGTATAGCATAATAAGCTAAATATATGTAACCGTGACATTAATGGTATTTTTATTCTATTTACGAAATTAAAGTGGAATGTTATAAGTAAGCTACGATTGGGTGGCATTGTTTTCGGCGTCATTTATACAAAATATAAAATACAAAAATGCTTTTAGGTTTAATCAAATGTAATAAAAAAAAGGGTCCCATAAAATGCATATAACGCAACAAAAACTAGCAGACTCGGCTCTATTGAGTCTGTCAGCAGGGGCAATTCTCTTCACCCCCTGTTGTGTGTCAGCACCACGAATTGGACTATAACACCTTTTATCATAACAATGCACAGTCAATTAATAAATAGCTACCAATATATGTAAAAGGACATTTGGACTGTTTTCTGATTTTCTGTTTACGCTTGATATGGTTGGTATCATTACATTCACATTACCAATAGTCGGAATCGCGTCTGACTGTAAATCCAAGTGTCGTAAGTTCGAATCCCCGCCCAGCAGCAGTTTCCGTGATTATTGATATATGACATTGTGCCTCATTCGTCTCTCACCGCTGATTCAAGTGGGAAAGTTATCAGTTACTTGCGGAGAGGGTATGTGCTAGAGTTCTGGTTAATCTTTCAGGATCCCAGGAAACAGTGGTTAAGATAACTGATCACCTGTTAGTCCTTGATGTCATATAAATGACCCTAAATATTAATCAATCAATCAACCAATTAATATCAACTATAAACAAAAGCGAATTGTATTAATACTAACGACTACATAAGTGAAAT
Organism: Panopea generosa; assembly: GCA_029582155.1. Lineage (NCBI taxonomy): Eukaryota > Metazoa > Mollusca > Bivalvia > Adapedonta > Hiatellidae > Panopea > Panopea generosa. The sequence goes on along the minus strand of CM055909.1, from coordinate 47,936,689 downwards.
GAATAATACTCCAAAACATGACTTGACTATATATATTTATTCAGAGGAAACAAACAAAGCAAATAAACAAAATTTTAAAAGTTCAAATTTTGCAGAGTAAAATATAAAGTGTTTACACCTTTTATCGTTTTGACAATTTATCCACTGTTTCTGAAAAGTGTATATCTACAAGGTGCAAATATGAAATTAAAATATCTCGGTATGATTACAGACCTGTCATGCATCCATTTTATCAAACGAACATAAGAGAAAATAAAAATGCACGCATTTTGTTACTTATACATAAATTTGTCTATTGTACAATTGTGATATGTCTAAAAATTGAGCGTCTTTTCACGTCATACAAGTCGTTTTATCAAAATAATTCAATAGCTAATAAAGCAGTGAATATATAAAATAAAAAAGTAATTGCATCAGTACGTGAATTGATTTTGCAAACCAAGAATTTTAATCATATATTTTCTGATGAAATTAGTTGTTTTATGGCTACCGGCGATAAAATCTGCCCAGGCTCTGGTCATCTGTTTCTTTGGTATTTTGTCTTCAATAGGTTTGTATGCGTAGAAAAACTCTTCTATGACTTTTTTTTTCTTAAATTTCAAAGCTTTGTAAAACGCAAGAAATTCACTCTTTGATATTGATCCATCTTCATCGACATCGAGCATTTCAGCGAGTATTTGTTGAAATACTAAAGCATTGTCTCTGAAATGTTTGTCCTCTAAATATCTTTTACTTAAATATTGAATGAATTCATCTTTAGAAATTTTGTTCGAGATGTTACCCTGTAGGAGATCGTTCTTCCACCAAAAGTTCATGATGTTAATCTTTTCAGCTTTATCTTCAGGGCTCAACCTAAAGGCTGCTGTGAACCTTTCCCTGCAAGGAAATGAGATAATTTATTTGAATAAAGTAGTTAATGCAGTTTTATTTTGTAAACAGCTGCCGTTGTTAATTCAGGTCGGTGACATTGGTAGTCAGGTCCCTGCAATTATTTATCTCTGTTTATACGTGTATGTCTCTTACTTTGCGTTCGCGCATAATTCTAACGAAATAGATATCGTGAAATACTAAAAACGAAATCAAAATCAACTGGTAATTTACAAATAGTATACCTTTTGTCAACATTTCTAATTAACCGGTTTAAAGATAGGGAGCTAAATAGCATTAAACCTGTTTGCACATACTACGTACAGGTTAGAAGTTATATGGAATTTTCTACATTATCAAAAATTCCATTTAACTTCTAATCGGCTTAGATGTTGATTTACTTTCTTGTTCCTGGAGCGATTTCATTGGTTGAGGAAGTCGATCAATATCTGCTGACAGTCATGACATTCTATGTCAAATGGAAAGTTCTATTTAGTAAATTCTGAGCGATTTTATTGGCTGCGAAAGTAGGATAACATTTAAAGTTTTGAAAACATGACGACTGGTGATGTCACTTTACGTCATCACTGTTTTCAATATAAGATATAACTTTAATTGTTGTACTTTAATGTGATACTAAATGTCACAGAACGAGAGCATTATTTAGGCTGACTAGCTATGCGCAAGGTACATGCAAGTTCGTGTTTAAACAGAAACATAAACAGAAACATTTAAGATATATACGTGTATTCATAGTTTAGAAAAAAAAACTAGCCGGATTATTTATCTAGGATTATTTATGTCAGCCATTTTGCTACCACCCCGACGAAATCAAAATATAAAATACATGTCCATGAATAAATTTAATGGTATTGATGTTTTCGCATTAATCTTTACACCAATTGATATATAATCATATGAAGATATATATCTCAAAGTATTCTCATCTAGAATGTCATATTTAAGAAATTATTAACTTGGTTTCAAAAAATACTGGCACCGCGTTAGTTTACAGCATTCTTCAGAAATTGAACATGATGTTGTTTTTTTTTTGTAATATCACACCCATCATATCAGTAGTTTTTTTTTCTTAAAAACTGATGTTTTCGCCCTATTTTTGAAAATATGAGCGAAAACTCTTAAATAAAAACAAATTACTTTTTAGCTCGCCGGGACGAAGTCCAAGGAGAGCTATTGTCATGACCCCGGCGTCGTCGGCGTCGTCTGTAGAGACCCAGGTTAAACTTTTGCGTTTAAGTTTCAGTTATCTATGCAACCACTCATTGGATGTTAATGAAACATTGCATGTGTGTTTACCATCATCATTGGAACACACAGAGATAAGAACCATAACTCTGGATTGCATTTTGGCACAGTTATGTCCCTTTTTGGACTTAGACACCAAGGTTAAACTTTGCGATTAGTTGCGTTTAAATTTAAGATATCTATGCAACCACTTATTGGATGTGAATGAACTTTCACATGTGTGTTCACCATTATCAATGGAACACACACAGACATGAAACATAACTCTGGGTTGCATTTTGGCACAGTTATGTCCCTTTTTCGACTTTATTTTTCAGGTTAAAGTTTTTTATCAGGTAAGATATCTATGCAACCACTCATTGGATATAAATGAAACTTTGCATGTGTGTTCACCATCATCATTAAAACACACAGAGACAAAAAACATAATTCTGGGTTGCTGTTTGGCACAGTTATGGCCCTTTTTTTACTTAATTGTTCAGGTTAAAGTTTTTTATCACGTAAGATATCTATGCAACCACTTATTGGATATGAGTGAAACTTTGCATGTGTGTTCACCATCATCATTGAAACACACAGAGACAAAAACCATAACTCTGGGTTGCTGTTTGGCACAGTTATGACCCTTTTTTTACTTAATTTTTCAGGTTAAAGTTTTTTATCACGTAAGATATCTATGCAACCACTTATGGATATGAGTGAAACTTTGCATGTGTGTTCACCATCATCATTGAAACACACAGAGACAAGAACCATAACTCTGGATTGCATTTTAGCAGAGTTATGGCCTTCAAGACTTAATTTTTCGCCTGTATACACCCAGGTAAAACTGTTGCGTTTAGATGCGTTTAAGTTTTGGTGTTTGCCTCCAATCTCAATCTTTGCATTGGTGGCGAGTTTTATCCCATTGGCGAGCTTTGTTGTCTTCTGACAACTCTTGTTTTTCTTACTTTTATATCGGATGCATTTTTTACATTTACCTTTTATAAACACGTACATTGGGCGTGGCATGTGATATGATGTAATTAATGATCAACACATTTAATTGAGAATTCTTATTCATACTCGTACATGTGGCATATAGATACACTTTATTTATATAAAGTGTTCAGTGAAAATCAAATTATCGTCTGCCACTGTAAAGTCCAACAACTACACGTCTCACACAAGAATTAATTTTGTACTATTCTTTATATAAAGACATGTACTTCTGGAACACTGGATACAATACAAATGGTTTTAAAAGTGCCTTGTTCCCATAGATAGTCCTCTGTTGGTCCAATTATGCAGAAAAAAAACACGGGGTTGACCAGGTTGCTTTTTCACAATTTCGATGGTTTGATGGCACCCCTTCACAGTTCTTATTTCTTGGGCGTAAGAATCTTGCTACCGTCATGTAAGGGAGGTAATTCTTAAGTAAGGCCTACAGATAACGCACATTTATAGAAGTGTATAGCGTAATAATTCAAACATATACATGGGTATACAATCTAAATATGTACTCTAATTACTTAATTATATCCCGATCTAGTACAGACAAATATAATTACAGTAACTCAAATATCTCAAAACTTTCTTTTGTTTTAAAATATATTTTTTTTATGCAGCGTTGTCTTGATTGGTTACACATGCATGTAAGTAAGTAAATATTTGCTATACGATATATGCATAAAATACATTAAAATCAGCACAGAAAAGACACAGAAATAGTACCTGGTCTAATGAGTCAACAGTATATAGATATATCAAATATGAAATATTTAGCAGTGTGTATTTCAAATTATCTCAACATTAAATCAATAGTAGTCTACGATTGCCAAACAAATAAAAAATGAATTCTTTAATTGTGTTACCTTGCCATATCCCGGTCTATTACAGACAAAAGTCCATCTTTGTTGATATCTTTACTTATGAACCATATCGCCCAGTTCTCCCGCATATGATCTGTTACACCGCACACAGCCCTGAAACATAACAAATTACAATACGTTCCTTTAATCTTTTTCTCTAAATAGGCCGTTATATACAGTAGGTCGGCGCTTATACATAAACCTATTTTTTTTTTCAACATTTAATGCATTTTATTCCTTCTTATTTGTATCGCTTTTTCTACTTTAAATCACCTGTTAATGTTTTGAGTGTTTTATCAAGATTTGGCCTCGTTTAATCGTCTTACATCATTAGTCCATGTTCAATAGCAGTAACATGTTCTTAGTTTTGCATGACATATAAACAAAAAATATAATATCACTCATTTTTGTTTACTGTTATGACAGATGCAGTTGATCACGTTTCAGTCGTTTCGTCTGTTCATTGGCTAACTGATAGCGAGGCATACGGACTGCCGTATTTTAAGTACCCCGATTAACATATTTTTGTTTGATATATAGCACACGCTTAAGACATTTAACTTATGACATTTAATGCCATATATTGATATGTAAACTGCAATTTGTTGAAAATTACTTTTGACATCAACCCATACCTCTCTCGTTGTAAGTAAATTGGGTGCGAGTGAATCTACAATTGCTTGTACAGGTTATTTTTTAAACAAATGATGTCATATATTCGAAATCAAATTAAAAACGAATTATCTATGGCAAGTGTCCTACAGTCACTAAAAGGGGCATAACTTTGTAGAGACATTAACAGTAATATTATATTTATAGAAAGCAAATACAAACTACCGTATTGCTTCGTGTTGTGTGTTGGTTGTTGGTTGTTGCTTTGTTGCTTATACAAGCACGCTTTACAGATAACACTAGCTAAGTATTTAATTACGGAATAAAACTGATGAATGATTCAAATTATCTACTGAACGAAGCTGGGGAAAATGCAAATAAAATAGATATAATTATTAAGCTAACAACTGCATTCCAATAAAATATGTTACCTTTCAGTTCCTTCCAATTTTACACCATGTATCTGTGGCATAATGGGCACACATAAAAGTACAACCAAAATATTGAGTCTTATTTCGGAAAACATGTTCTGAAAAAAAAAAGAAAGTAAAATCCATTAAGAGCAAAATAAAACTTACTTAACCAAGCAAACCACCAACGCATTTTGTATGCCACTAAATGCATTATGCTTATATGTCTATCACAAGGGCAGGTACTTACAGGTTCAGTTCCCAGTCGGACCATACAAGTAGTAAGCAGTTTTTTTTATATGTTATTCATCAGATACTTAGTACTTTTCGACCCGATGTCAGTATTATATGACATGGTTGCGCTTCTGACAGTCTGTATTAGCACACATCGTTAGAATTGTGAGTATTTAATGGAAATATATAGGTACTGTCCAAAGAGTCGCAGCAAATAAATACGCATTTAACATTTAGTCCGATTTAACAGTATCTCATGCTATCCAGCCGTTCCCTGAGTCATACTTAATAATGTACCATTTACAGCGTCGGAATTAACGGTGTATCATGATATTCAGCCGTTCCCCGAGTCACACTTAATAATGCACCATTTACAGCGTAAGAATTAACGGTGTATCATGATATTCAGCCGTTCCCCGAGTCATACTTAATAATGCACCATTTACAGCGTAAGAACTAACGGTGTATCATGATTTTCAGCCGTTCCCCGAGTCATACTGAATAATGCACCATTTACAGCGTCGGAATAATCGGTGTATCATGATATTCAGCCGTTCCCCGAGTCACATTTAATAATGCACCATTTACAGCGTAAGAATTAACGGTGTATCATGATACCGAGCCGTTTCCTGAGTCATTCTTAATAATGCACCATTTACAGCGTGGGAATTAACGGTGTATCATGATATTCAGCCGTTCCCCGAGTAATACTTAATAATGCACCATTCACAGCGTCGGAATAAACGGTGCATCATGATATTCAGTCGTTCCCTGAGTCACATTTAATAATGCACCATTTACAGCGTAAGAATTAACGGTGTATCATGATACTCAGCCGTTCCCCGAGTCACACTTAATAATGTACCATTTACCGCGCCGGATTAACGGTGTATCATGATATTGAGCCGTTCCCTGAGTCACACTTAATAATGTACCATTTACCGCATCGGAATGAACGATGTACCATGATATTGAGCCGTTCTCTGATTCGCATTTAACATATTACATAATATAACCGTTTACAAATTACCAGGTAACAGTAAAACGAATGGCAATGAAAGATGTCACACAAACGGTTACATGATCCAAGATAACAGCGCCCAAATAACTATTTACACATTACCAAAATAGTTTGACTGAAAGCAGCGTTTCCAACACTCGTTAACGACATCCACACACACAAGTAAATATGGCTTATTCCTTCGGACACGCTTCTAAAATCGAAATGTATACGTAAATAACAAAGATAAGTCCAGAGGGAATCAACACATGCTAACATTCACGGCAATATGTCGTCAATAAATTATGAAAACGTTTTGCAATTACATATAAGGCAAAACAAATGTTTATTGAAGTGGCAAGTATGTAATACAAAATTGAAATAATATATTGAAATGTTTAATTTGGCAGGAAACACAAACAAAAATGATTCCGTGTTTCCGTCGGCGTGGTAGCATGATGACTGATATAAACAATCCTAGTATTTTTATGGTCATTTTGTGGTTTAGATGTCATTCATTGATCTTTTTATAACTCTTCAGAATCATTGTCATTTTTTAATTGTTAATTTTTAAAAGGAAATTTGGAAAGAAGGGCATTAATACATGTACAATATTTCGGAAGTTCACTCTCGTTTTAATCAATGGTGTACACTCTGAATAGAAAAAAAATATTTTGGATGAATTTGGCCCCCTACTTTTTTCATCAAATGTTGGTAGTGCAGAGGTTGACAAACAATAAAATGTAAGCTTCACTTTTTTCATTTTGGGTCTTCTATGAATGGCAAGCTTGCTATGTTACTAATATTTAATATAGAATAAAAAACAAAACTAAATGATGGACTTACACCTTAATGGGAGACAACCGTTAGATGTTGACATTTACGTTTACATATTTTTTTTCATTATCTTCAATGGATAAGAAGCATTATATTAAAACAACAAAATAATGTATACATGACAATAACATACATTATGGAAGCAAGGGGTGTATAACGTGGTCAAGGAGAACATGCTGAGGAGGATGACACAATACGGCAAACACGTGTTAATTTTTTCCAGATCAACAACATTCAAAGCAATTTAATGCATACAGATTCATATCGTGTTAAACAATTGCTTGCCAGACCTACCAGAGGGTTTTACATGTTTCTTATGTGCAACTTCTCTGTGTCTGTGTCAATCCATCACATTTAGGCTTCTGTCCACGGCACATCAACAACGACCGACAGCTTTGTTACGACCACTGCTCTACACACAACTTGGCAAACATACAGTTTCCTAACTGCATTTTATAGCTTAACGTTTACAGTGTATGTGCATATTTCCTTAAACATAATTGAAGTAAAACAAAACTAAAGATACTTAACCCATGATGAACATTTTTACAGTTTTAAGTCTTAGGTAACTGTTCTGGAAATGGATACTTTAGCTTTCAGTGTTTGTGCAACTTTTAACAGCAGTGTTTCCTGACAGTCGAGCCATATAGCGATTATTTCAGCCACTGTTTAAACTTTATTGTTTATTGTATAGTTACCTTTTCGTGCATAATGATGATCATTAACTTGGTGTAAAGTTTGCGAAGGTTGGTTTTGAATAGGACATACCTTGGAAATAGTGCATCCATGAGTGTATTATGATGTATTTTCTCTAGATGCATACCTCTGATTTTTTTCTACGTTTGTTTCTTGGCTCAATCTTAACAAAGTATTTGATAACTGAATAACTTATTAATGTTCAGTTCGCAATCGTATGCATTTTCGTACAAACAATGTTTATTTCATTTCGCTGTTGAATATTGCCTGTAAATGCACCAACCTGTATAGTTTACGGTTAACTGGTCGAGATTTTATTAATATTAGAGTACGCGTCTGGCTGTAAACGTAGCCGTGCGACATAAGTTCAGGAGCGCGTGGTCCAGTGATAGACCGAACCCATAGTCGGAGTGTCGCGGGTTCGATCTTCCACGGATATGTGACACTTTATCCGCATATGCTTAGTACTGGTTCTTACCGGGAAGACTTCGATCGTGATTGTAAGAAATTGTTTCACAATCGAAGTAAAATAAGTAAGTTTAAACTAACAATCAATTTCTTAAATGTTAAGTTTTCTTTCAATTATTTTTTTATCCAATGCCTCTTTCAAGAGTCTAACATATTTCTTATAATTTCTTGAATTTCAGAATGTGTAAGATTTACGTTTTTCACGCCTTTGAACACCTTAAATGTTACCTTTTTTCAATGTCTTTTCTGAGAGAATTTCGTTTTGGTAATTTATGTCACATAAAATGCATAAAAATATAAAAAAACAATTATATTTCAAGATTTAAATTCAACTTTAAAACCTAGTCGTATACCACTTTGATGAGATATGACCCCTTCTTTTCTTACCATATGTTAGTGCAGAGGTTGATCAACATTATCATACGTATATTTCACTTCTTTCATTTTGGTCTTTCTATAAATGATAAGATTGCAAACCTTATATATTCACATACAATGAACTATAGACTAAGAACAAAAAAAAAACACTGATGAATTACACCTTAAACAATAGAAAAGCTTTCTGACAGGTCATGCTGATTTCTGTCTTTATACCTTTCTTACATTGCCACAGGTAAATACAATGGGAGATGGAGCACCGCTTTACCGTTTTGTTTTATTTCAAACTTCAGGCTACTGGTAACAACCGCTCTTAATTGATACTTTGATAAACAATATGTTTACACAACAAGGGCAATACTTAGCAAGCACTGACTCATGGTCAAACGTCGTCAGAAATAACTTAATTTTATCGATGACTAAGTGCTATTCTTCCCATATACGCCCATTATTTATGCAGCAAATTAAGTGATTATTTACTGTTTTTCGTCTGGACTTACCCAAACGACACTAGTATCAATGCTGGATTTCTGACACTCTCCACTTTTGGCTGGCAGACAAATACCACATAATAATTTTAAATGATTTTGAAATACTTTAGACCATAATTAAACATAAAACATTTAACAAAAGTTAAAGGTAATGCGTGACTATAATGCGCCATCTACATACAGTAGTCAGTTTACCTATCTTGGCTGTGACCGAATGAAGCTGGCCCACCATTAACTTCACATAGGTCGTAATATTAGCACTGTAGACTGTCACACTTATAGTTGTACTCCAAACTTCATGAAAATTCCAGAATTCATATTCAATTCAAGCAGAATACAAAAAAAGTTAAAGACATGGGCATTAACTGCTTTCAATTCCACAATTTTGCTCAAATCGAAAGTAGGTGTCTCTATTTCACATACAGGGGTCAAATCAGCCAAATTAGCAAAATTCTTACTGTCTAAGAAATAGTTGCATCTGCGCGTTATAGCTACCAGTCCACTCAATATTTGTACCATTCTCTGGGAAAATATATTCTCTTCACAAGTTTACATTGCAAAAGTACATGTGAAGTGCATTTTCACACTCACACCATCTTGATCGAGCACTGTTAATTTTCTATGGAACTACTTTCAGGAACTACCATTTTGACCCCCTAAGTCCTATATAGGAGGTAGAGTAACCAGTCCAGTGGAGTTTTCTGTTGTGTAACCATACTCCACTGGACTGGTTCACTCTACGTCCTATTTTGAAACAAGTTGGCCGCTTTTAAAATGCATCCAATGGTTAGGTCTTATAAAAGAGGTTGTAATTAAAGTGAATGAATGTGTCAGTTTGAATATGTACGAAATATGCTTGTGAAACAGTATATTTAATTTAAGAAGGATACAAACAACCGCGCAAATGGTACTAAATACACGGGTGATACCCAATCCCAACCACTTACCGGCTGACACGGTCAAATTTCTGCTGCAGAGATAAGACAAATGTGGTGTGCTTAATAGTAACATTGATGTTTAAATGTGCTAATCTCAATCATGATGCATTTCGATTTGCATATTTAAAACTTACCATATATATTTTCTAACGTATTACTGTTATGTTCTATGAAATTTACTACTGTGATCATATATATATTTTAAAATAATTTGTATACATATTTTAAACTAATTTGTGGATTTAGTGTCATATATGTTGCTTTATTGTTTCCCTTGACTCGCTCGTCTTAGTCCTGAAATCGTCAGCCTTTTCTTTCTGTTTATTCTTTTTTTTATTCTAAATTATATGATTAATTATAAAAAAAAAAAGATTAAACACGACATTCAACTATCGATGTAAATTATATTTCTTTTATTAACTGTATTTTGTTGATATGTCAAAACTAACCAAATGAATCTTCGCCACCTTACACAAATGATTGTATAAATTACTATGGAGAGAAACTACGTAAGAATTGGTTTCTATCGTTTCAATCCCTTTACTATGTTAGTTGTGGAATGTGTTGAACATAACTTATGAATAAAATATGTTTAAACCAACTCGGCAGGAATTTGTCAAAAACGGCGATAAATCTTCAAAAAAGATAAGTTTAGGGACCTCAAATAATGCATTTTTATTTTATTTTTCAATAATTTTTTTTATCAAGTATGCAAAAAGGCAATGCATAATGATTCCGATTAGTGCATTTAAATAAGTTAAAACTAAATTACATACACAGCATTAGCATTTTCCTTGTACTGCAGCCGATAAATGGTCGGATCAGCTGCTACATATAGCCTGGTTTTAGTATCATTTGCGGTTTATACCTTCCTATAATGCACTGTTATGAAAAGCAATGGCGACCTTCTTCTATCGAATGCCGTGTTTTTAACACGAGATCGTGACGTTTCAATATGGCAGCGCCCAGAGTCAAGTGACCCCGGTCGCTCATGCGACCTAACCAAAAATACATAGAATGGTTACTGTATGCAGGTTATTGTGTTACACGCCAAAGTGATACAGAGTAAGGAAAGTTGTAAAACATAGCGGCACTGTTGGTTAGGTCGCATGAGCTCAGAATATACTTGATTCATCAATAATTATGGTTTGTAAATAAAAAAACAATGAATTTAAAATATTACACTTTTAAGTTCCCATAAAAGTTAAAAATTCCCATATCTATAAACAGTGATGTAATTAGTCTACATATTTATTTGTCTTTATTATAACAAACGGCACCATTGCGATTTATTGAACGCAATGTTGATGACAAATTGAATTTATTTAAAGAATACAAATCTATGTAATTCGTTTATAAGCAAATTATGATCGGAAAATATCTATTTTATTAATATTTATAGTATGAATTTGCGTATTTTAGTCATACCCCTCTGTGCGCGGTTGTTTTTATATTTCTTGATAAAAAGATGCCCATCCGCTCAAATTTTGATAGCTTTACACCAGTTAACAAGCATTATTCGTTACACCGTCATTCACTGTAATTGCCACCTCTTTTATATGACCTAATCATTGGTTGTTTTTAAAAGTAGCCAACTTTGATTTAGAAATGATAATTGTAGTGCATATTACTTTCTTTATTTATCAGCTGATCATACCAATGTTTATAGGTTCAGAAAGCTATGGGGGAAAAAATATTATATGAATGAGAGATGAGTTAGTCGTTGCGATTAAATTTACACAAGGTTTTTTGCTCGAAAAAACCCTGACAATATTCTTTAATTATTTTTATATACCATTTGAATTAATCTTAATGGAAGCAAATTCCTTTAGAAATATGTACTGAAAAAATAAACCATTTGCCATTTAATTTTGCGGTTGGAGAAATCTGACGGTACCTCTTAAAATATTTATATTGTTATTTATATGTATATAAAGTTCTGTAGATGTGTACTGTACCATAAAACTAGTGTTTGTTTAAGGATCTTCACCAATTGATCTAAAACCATGCGGCCTCGGCTTCTGTTTGAATGAGGTCATATATAACATACATATCCAAGTTGTTTCCCTAAAGATAATCGCTTATTTGCCACGATCTCATGTGCCACAGTTGGGCGGTTCCAGGCTTCGTGGTCCACTTGTTTCTCACCAGTATTTGATTGATATATCTAAGTACTTATGACTTATCAATTTATATCACAATGTGTTTAAATGTGATCATATCATTAGACAACATGAACCCTTCGTTTTTGATAATAAAAACTTATAAATTGAATTATAATCTCAAACACTTGATTCAATTTGCTCATTTAGTATTGTTTATCAAATAATTACAGTAAAACAAATGTAATAAATTAACAACCAAATTACAGAGGGCATTGCAGGCTTGTTTGTTTTATCTTTTGTATAATAAATATACGTGTTCGTTCACACTCGCATCTTCGCCCGGCAACAGTCTCTGTGATGATTGATATACGACATTGCGTCTCATTATCATTCGTCTCTCACCGCTGATTCAAGTGGGAAAGTTATCAGTTACTTGCGGAGATAGGATGTGCTCAAGTACTGGTTAATACCAGTAATAACAGTGGTTAACTGATCGTCTATTAGTCCTCGATGGCATAGAAATGGCGCTTTATATACAATAAATAAATAAATCAATCAATCAATCAATCGTTCACGCTACCTACTTCAAATCAATGGGAATTCTTTGAAAACTCATGACTATGTAAGAGAACTAAATTATACTCCAAAACATGACTTGATTACGTATATTTATTCAAAGGAAACAAAGCACATAACCTAACATTAAACTTTCATTACTTCAAAGAACGATACAAAGTGTTTGTACTTTTGATATCTTTATAGCAGTTTTGATGATCTATCCACCTAAGACTGTTTCTGAAAATTATATGTTTGCAGGATGAAAATAAAAAATCTAATTAAATGAAGGCAGACTTGCCGTGCGTCCATTCAAGCAAAAGAACATTGAATAATTTAAAAGTAAAAATGAACGTATTTTATACTCATACATAATTATGTTAATTGTGGTGTGTCTTTTTAAGTAGAACCTCGTTCCTTGCAAATCATTTAATCACAATGTGTGTGTGTTTTAGCAGTGAATACATCAAATAAATTGTAAGTCATTGCACAAATATGCATCAGTACGTGAACTGATCTTGCAAACCAAAACCTTTTATCACATATTTTCTGATGAAATTATTTGTTTTATGGTTGTTGGCAATAAAATCTGCATATGCTCTAGTAATCTGTTTCATTGGAACTTTATCCTGAATAGGTTTGAATGCGTAGAAAAACTCTTCAAAAATTATTTTATCCTTGAAATTGAAAGCTTTTTCAATCGCAAAGAATTCATCCTTTGATATTTTTCCATCTTCATCGACATCAACTGTTTCACCGATTATATTTTGAAAAACAGCAGCATTGGCTCTAAAATGTTTGTCCTCCAGATATCTTTTACTTAGATATTGAACGAATTCTTCGTTAGAAACTTTGTTCGAGTTATCACCCTGTAGGATGAAGTTCTCCCACCAAAAGTTAGCTGAATAAACCACTTCGGAAAGCTTTTTAGGGCTCATCTCAAAGGCTGCTATTAACCTATCCCTGCAAGGAAATACAATTTCATTTAAATAAACTAGCTGAGTATTATTTCGTTTTACATCGCTCTTCGTCATTTCTGATCGGTATCTGCTTGAAACAATAGTTGATGGCCCACTGTGTGCCCAAGTGATCTAAGATGCTGTCTTAAGATCACTTACCTGTCACCGTTAAGGTCGTAAGTTAGAGGCCTACTCACTCCAAAAACTTTATGTGATGAAGTTACTTGCGAAAGGACGGTTACTCGACTAAGATTTACCCTGAGTTATTCTCCCACCAATTAAACTGTATATGACATGAAATTATATAACCTGAAATGTGTTGAAAATAGCGTTAAGCCCCATTAAAAAAACTTACATTATGCACAGAATGATAATTTATCTCTGTTCTTTTATGAACAAACAAAAAACAATACTTTAGTGATTTGATATTTCCAGCATTTTTTGGAATCAAAACATTTGTGAACAAAGGATATAACGATTGAAAGAATTAATTTACTACAACGGAAAAAATTGCATGCTCATGTCCACTTGAAGTCAATCAATGACAGCTTATGAATGATAAATGAATAAAATAAATTCCTTAAATGTATTACCTTTGCATATCCCGATCTATTACAGACAAAAACCCATCTTTGTTGACGTCCAAACTAATGTACCATATCGACCAACTCTGCCTTAGATAATCTGTTACACCATCTACAGCTCTGAAACATAACCAACAAAACACAATCAAGTTATTATCGGTTTGCTCATAATGATCAGTTGGGTGCAAGTTCATCTCCAATTATTTGTACAAAGTACAGTAGAACTTCGATAGCTCGGACACGATGGGACTGGACAATATTTCGAGTTAAGGGTTAAAGCGAGACATTGATAGTAGTAGTGTTTGGAAAGCAAACAAAAAGCACCGTATTGCTTGTTTTTTATTGCTGTTGCAACAATAGCTAAAAATCTCATTGCGGAGTAAGATGATGAATGCTTTCAACATTACCAACTGAACTGGAAATAATTCAAGAAACAGGATGCATAATTAAGCTAATATAGTTATATTACCTTTCAGATCCTTTCAGTTTTATACCATGTACCTGTCGCATGGTGGGCACACATAAAAGTACAACCAAAATATTGCGTCTTATTTCGGAAAACATGCTGCTCTGAAAACAAAATTAAAGTCAAATTAATTAAAGATAAAACAAAACTTACATGAACAAACAAACCATCAAACCGTTTCGTTTGACACTAAAAGACAATAATGGTTATATGTTTATCTCATGTGCGGGTCCATGCAGCTTCAGTTCCCGGCCAGGCTTCTGTTTCACCAACATTTTACTTAATTACTTAAAAACTTAACTAAGTTTTGACTGGTTATTTATCTATTATATACTCAATATCATCGACACAATATGCAGTTTAACTGGAACCTGTCTAAAATCATGATCACCTGGCTGCTTTTTTTAGATTTAAGTTTTAAAGTATTAAAGTATATGTTGGTGAAACAGGAGCCAGATCATACACATTCATTTTAAAATGATACAAGCAATTTCTCCATATTCTGCTTATCAAGTACTTAGTATAGCTGTGCATCGTACAGTGTAGTAACGACACTTTAAGTTGATAAATTACTGTTTTTGCTTTACCATAAACAGTCAGGAATGTGAGAATTTATTATTTATTTATGTAGGTACCATTCAAAATGTCATTTTAAATTATGATATATACAAATCCGATTAAATGATATTTCGGGATCATGCTATATAAAATATAGAGTCCAAGTTAACATAATCTCATGATATTGAGCAGTTTCCTGGGTCGCACTCAAAATACATAGCATTTTTAACAGCGTCCGAGTTGATGGTACCTAGTGATATTGAGCCGTTCCCTGGGTCACACTTAAAATACATAGCATTCTTAACAGCGTCCGAGTTGATGGTACCTCGTGATATTGAGCCGTTCCCTGGGTCACACTTAAAATACATAGCATTCTTAACAGCGTCCGAGTTGATGGTACCTCGTGATATTGAGCCGTTCCCTGGGTCACATTTAAAATACATCAGCATTCTTAACAGCGTCCGAGTTAATTGTACCTCATGATATTGAGCAGTTCCCTGGGTCGTAATCAAAATACATAGCATTCTTAACAGCGTCCGAGTTGATGGTACCTAGTGATATTGAGCCGTTTCCTGGGTCACACTTAAAATACATAGCATTCTTAACAGCGTCCAAGTTGGTGGTACCTCTTGATATTGAGCCGTTCCTGGGTCACACTTAAAATACATAGCATTCTTAACAGCGTCCGAGTTGATGGTACCTCGTGATATTGAGCCGTTCCCTGGGTCACACTTAAAATACATAGCATTCTTAACAGCATCCGTGTTAATGGTAATCATGATATTGAGCCGTTCCCGGGTCACACTTAAAATACATAGCATTTTTAACAGCGTCCGAGTTAATGGTAACTCATGATATTGAACCGTTCCCTGGGTCACACTTAAGATACATAGCATTATTAACAGCGTCCGAGTTGAAGGAACCTCGTGATATTGAGCCATTCCCTGGGTCACAATTAAGATACATAGCATTCTTAACAGCATCCGCGTTAATGGTAACTCATGATATTGAGCCGTTCCCAGGTCACAATTAAAATACATAGCATTCTTAACAGCGTCCGAGTTAATGGTAACTAATGTTATTGAACCGTTCCCTGGGTCAAACTTAAGATACATAACATTTTTAACTGCATCCGTGTTAATGGTATCTCATGATATTGAACCGTTCCCTGGGTCACACTTAAAATACATAGCATTCTTAACAGCGTCTGAATTAATGATTACTCATGATATTGAGTCGTTCCCTGGGTCACACTTAAAATACATAGCATTCTTAACAGCATTCGAGTAAATGGTATCTCATTATAGTGAGCTGTTCCATGGCCACACATGAATACAAAGAATTGTTTACAGTGCCTGAAGTTTTCAGTATTTCATGATACCTGCAGGTGCCTTCCTCTGGGATACATTTAATAATGCACCGCATTGTTTACAACGTCCGAGTTAACAGTATTTCATGGTGCCTGAGCCGTTCCCTGGGGCACACTTAATAATACATCGCATTATTTACAGCGTCCGATGTATTTCATGGTACCTTAGCCGTTTTCTTGGGCAAACTTGAACGTTTTGTATACAGCATCCGAGTTAACAGTATTCATGATACATGAGCGGTTCCGTTGGTGTCACACTTAATAATATCTCGAATTGTTTACAGCGTCCGAGTTAACTGTATCGCATGTTACCTGAGCCGTTCTCTGGTCACACTTAATAAAACATCCCATTGTTTACAGCGTCCGAGTTAACAGTATCACATGCTACCTGCGCCATTCCGTGGTCACACTGAATAATACATCACATTGTTTACAGCGTCCGTGTTAACAGTATCACATGCAACCTGCGCCATTCCGTGGTCACACTGAATAATACATCACATTGTTTACAGCGTCCGAGTTAACTGTATCACATGCTACCTGTGCCATTCCGTGGTCACACTGAATAATACATCCCATTGTTTACAGCGTCCGAGTTAACAGTATCACATGCTACCTTAACCATTCCGTGGTCACACTGAATAATACATCGGATTTTTACATCGTCCGAGTTAACATTATCTTATGAGTGCGAGAGTTCCCTGGGTCACACTTAAAAATACATTTTGAATAAATTAAAAAATACATGTAGAACCGTTCACAAATTCCCAGGTAACAGTACAATGTACACCTGTTTTCTTAATGACAATTAAGGATATCCCAAGAATTATTACAGGTCCAAGATAACAGCGTCAAATTAATTAATAAATTTACAAATTACCAAAATAGTTAGGTGAAACTAGCGTCCCAAGCAATCCAAGAGAAGGCTAATAAAGTGTTTATTCTGTAGCGCACACGTTTCAAATTGAAATGTTTATAACCGATGTGAGCAAAGAAACGACCGGAAGGGTAACATCACCTGTTTCCATTCACGTGATAATACCATCAATAATTACAGCTATAATCAGCTGATAGATGAAAGTTATAATGATGTCTGAAAAACTGTATATGTCCTTCAAAATGGAAGTTTTATAGTAAATACAGACTTAGGCTAGCTTAAATACATTCTGAGATATTCGAACAGTAAACGCTGTCTGGTTTCAGATATTTTCCTATTTTCTTCTACTTTTAATCATTTGCTGACGTTTTGAGTGTTATATCTTGATTAAGTCTTCAATCGTCTAACATCGTTAGTTTATGTTCGATAACATAAACATGATTTATGACTCTTTGGTGTTTTCTGTTATGCCGTGGTCAGTTGATCACAATTTAGTCGTATTTCGATTGGCTAATCTTTGGTGTCCCGACTGGCAGTTTTGTTTAATATGTTGCACATGCCTCCGAGCAGAGTTAAGCCAATGAAATTTGCCACAATGTATTGATACTTATCATATCAGCATGTATTATTCTACGTTACAAAGCAGGTACATCTGTATGATAAACAAATGTTTAGCCTATCGACATGGAATGTTTGCCAGGCAGCAACACACAAATTGATGACGTCATTGTTTTATGTTCAACCCGCGTTTAGGTAGAAGTTTACCGTTAATTTATTGTTGATTATATCAATAGATAGAAATGATAATTATATTAAATACGAACGGCTTCCATAAAAACTATATTTGATTTGTTTTAATGTCAATTAAATTTGGAACTATTTTATGCGCATTTACCGCACTGCAGATGTACACACAAAAGTGTGTTCGCTGAACTAAAGTTACATTAAAAAGGCAAACAAAAACATGATAAACAGAATACCATGTTAGTGCCTGATAATTTTCAGTTCAGGTTAGACTAGAAAAGAATTTAGCACTCGCTAAGGCTCTTGCCTAATATTTTCCTCAACCGCACCTGATAAAGTTAAGACTATCAGGCACTAACATTGCATTTTTTATATAACATGCAAAGTGTTGAAATAGCTTTTAATATCAACAACACTTCCCTCGTTATAAGCAAATTGGACCCGAGTGCACCAACAATGCATTGTATATAATAATTTAAAAGTGTGTGTTTGCATATTTCTTTAAACATAATTTAAGTAAAACATAACTAAAGATAATAAACTCATAATGTACATATTACAATTTTATGTATTCATTTACTGTTTTAGAAATTATTATTTTAGTTTTCAGTGTTTATGCAACTTTTAACAGCCAAACTAGCAAGGGATTGTTTCAGACTGTTGTTTAATGAAACTAACCAGTTTATTTTATACTTCCCTTCCATGTATACTGGTGGCCATTTAGTTGGTGTAAGTTTGAGCAGGTCGGTTTTGGATCGGACAGACCTTAGCAACAGTGCAACGCTGGGTGTATTTTATATCGTTGCAAGCGAGTAGCGTATCGTGATGTCTTTGCTCGGGCTATATTTTCTTCGTTTGTCTCTTGAAACAAAGTATTTGATAACTAAAGAAACAATCAATATTCAATTCGCAATCGCATGCATGTCCGTACAAACAACGTGTATTTCATTTCACTGTGTAACGTTGCCCATTAATGCATCAACATATGCAGTTTGTCGTTTAACTAGTCGTTGTGAACGTTAATTTTATCAATATTGAAGTCTCTGTCAAGCTGAAGTCCCTGTCAATCTGAAGTCCCTGTCAAGCTGTGTTTTAAGTTAAAAGGCAGACGCGGCGGTGCGACATTGGTTTTGGAACAATCTATACCTCTTATGGATCTTATTTATCCCAGCTCTTTCATCAAATCACATTTTTCTTATTAATTTCGAATGGCAGAATGTTTACCTTTGTTACAGATTTCAATACCATTTTTAAATCCTATCTTTGCAGCGTGACTTTCCCGAGTAAATTTCTATTTGGCAATTTTGTCACCCCAAAACAAATGCATGAACATGTAAAAAAAATAGTGTGTGAAGATTATAACTCAACTTCAAAGCCTAGTCTCATACCTCTTGGATGAAGCATGGTTCCTTCTTTTCTTATCATATGTTAGCGCCGGGGTTGATAAACAATAAAATGTTTCACTTCTTTCATTTTGGTATTTCAATGAATGATATGTAATAACAAACAATAGTCACTGATGAGTTTTAACGTTAAATAACTGACACACTGCCTCACATGTCGAGCTGCTTTCTGTCCTTGTACCTTTCCAACATCTTCACAGGTAATATTTTTGCCTGAAGCTTACCCAATAGTACTATTGCAGAATTTCTAACTTTAGCCACTTGGCTAACTGTCATCTAAATAGTGCAAAGTACTCCTCTATAAAAATGAATGCGCAATGAAAAGATGGTGAAACTCTTGGATCCAGCTGAACTGTATTTCAAAGCAAAAGATCGGACATATTTTGCAGAAAATCAACTTTATAATAATGTTTAATACTTTTGAAAAACTTAAGACCTTACTGAAACATTTTGAATTGAACACTATTTAAAATTAATGTATGACTATAATGCGCCATCTGCATACATTAGCCAGTCTACATATCTTGACTGTGACCGAATAGGAGAGTAACCAGTCCAATGAATTTTGAAACCAAACTCCATGTGACTGGTTCACTCCACTTCTTATTTTGAAAAAAAAACATAGACGGTCTACTGTATGCAGTTTATTGGGCAACACGTAAAAGTGATGCAGAGTAAGGGGAAGTTGTAAAACATAACGGATAATTTGAAGATAAATAATAAAGATTAGTTTAAACAATATTTTATTCACATAAGTACATATATTAAGCATACATTTAACAATGAAGCCATCGAGTCATACATCTAACACATTATGTGGAAAAGGATATAGAAAAAGCTTTTGAAGCTTGTGTGAATCTGCTTCCGTGGCAGTTATTTAACTTTCAATTATAGACTTTTTCATATTGTTCTGTACTAATTTCCGTTTGGCAAGTTATGCATAAAATAAGAAAACATAACACAATAGTTTATTTAGACTAGTTCAAGTAATAAAACATAGCTATGGAAGAGAATGAAAGAAAGAGACTTCACTGATTTTTCTTTTATCGGTTCATTCTGATACAGGGGAAAGGTGTTTTGCATGCTCGTGTTAATCTATATTATACAATACATTCAATAGTAATTACTTTAGCTTTCTGGGATCATATAGAGACGCGACGACTTCATATTTGTGTATATAAACATAACATCGAACTTGACAAAATCAAGATCTATTCAATTGTGTACGATATTCGAAACGTTTGGTTTTTGTTATGTAATTTTACACTGCCAAAATCGAGTAAGTGAAAAGAGTTTCCTTTCCATACAGAAGGTCGTTTAAGGAGGGTTCATGTGGGTAAGTCAATTTTATTTCTGTCATCATACTTTGTCTATAGTGGCGAAATAGTCTGCAGCTAAATAGATAATGATATGTATTCTCACTTTCACCACAATGGCAATTTGGATTTGCTACTAAGTTTTATTAAATAAATGTTGATTCAGACTACTGCAGTTAGTACGGATTCGTAAATGGTATATTTGGGCAGTTTGGTTACCTACATAATAGTGATTGGGAACATTTTGTTTATTAGCATTAATATTTGCTTTGAATATATTAAAAGAGGTTGACTCTCTTATTTTTTGTGGACGACTCTTCCAGTCACGTACAGAAGAGGGTATGAATAAATTAGAGTATAATTGTGTATTATATGAGAAGGTCCTAAGGTCATGTGCATTTCGAATAATATAGATATTAAGATTCCCAACATTTTCAGGGATAAAAGAAGATAGGTACGAAGGAGATAGTTCATTATACATTTTGTAATAAAGAATTAATTTTTGTGTTTGTATCTTCTAGTTTTAAGGATTCCCAGCCGGTCTCTCGGTAGAGATACCGAAACAATTTTTGTTGCTCTCTTTACTATTCTTGTTGCTTCTACCTGGATTTTTTTATTTCATTAGCTTCATATGTAGTGTGATTGTCCCATACAATATTTGCATATTCTAGAGTTGGACGTATGAATGTTATATATATTATCTCAAGTAATTTTCTGTCTAACTGGAATTTTAGTAGCCGCATAATATGTATTCTCTTCCATGCCTTATCTTTTTATGTATTGTATGTGTTCGTACCATGACCCATTGATATAAACAGTAAGACCTAGATGTTTATACATAGTCACTTCTTGTATAATATTATTATTCATTATGGGATTCGGGTGTATCGGTTTATTGATTTTACGGGTAATAACCATGGATTCTTGTCCAATTCAATCCAAACAAATAATAAAGACTGACAAAGATATCTGACTTTTGGGAATTTTAAAACTTGGAGTAGAATTTTTGTAAAAACTCTATCCTCCTTACTTCCTCATCAATCCACCAGCAGTCTCGGACTTTCAGCGCTTTGGTTTCATATGCAGGCATGTTTCGGTCAATAGTGAAACATATGATAAGCAAATGCAGAATTTGTTGAATCTTGTTCTTTCAGGTTGGCTCTAGCCCTGAGATCATACAGTTTTATTATTTGAATTACTTCTGAAAGCAATAAAGCAATACCACTGATGAACCTAATTTGAACAACTAAGCTTTTGAAATCTGTTTTATTTCATAAGTAATTTATTAACACTTCAACCAGAGTATTTGAACGTGTATTGATAATTTTGTTATTTCACAACAAGGAGATGCATCAAAGAGTAATTGTTTAAGTACCGAACCTAATGAACATTACAGGAAAATGATTTTTACTCTTAGATCTAATCAAAGTACAAATCTGTAAGTTCAATAGCAATAACATGGAGACATTAATTTGAAGGAAAAAAGTAGTTCGAATGAAAGGTTATTTCACTATCTTAATGTATTCAGTCACCCTTTTATCATGTCACATGATAATTGGTTACAGGATACGTTTTTGAAACTTGGTAAATCGGATAACAAATGTATGAGTTATGTCCTTTGTATCCTCTAAAATGCCCTAATTAGTTTGTTTTCTCTAGTACTCGTTTTTTTATTGGATCTTATCCAGACGTATACAGTAGTTATGTAATCATACATTACACTATTTCTAATAGGTTTCAATATTAATGTTGGTTTTGTAGTCAAAGTCATCAATATTTGCTCTATTTGGTTAAGGGTACGCTGTAGCTCCCACCTTTTACATTTGATATTAAACACTGTTATGGAGTTACCATACTATCTCCGATGATATTAAGATCTGGCCAATTCAAGTAACAAAGTCTAAGTTATGACATTTTAATTGTAAAAACGGTATTATTGAACGATGTGTGTCCTTAAGCTCCTGCATATTTCATTAAATCTTAATTAATCACATACAGCAGTCTCAATGCGACATCAAACAGTTTTTTCAACCGGTCAAATCCAATTATAATAATAATAATAAATATATTGGTCCATGATTTATAATTCAAACAAATGTCTTATTTCACGTACTTATGTGTACTGTACCCAAAAGCTAGTGTTTGTTTTAGAATCTTTACCAAGTTATCTAATACCGTGTGATCCCGGCTCCTGTTTAAATGAGGCCTAATATAACAAGCATATCTAGGTTGTGGCTCTAAAAGTAATTGCTTATTTTCCACGACCTCATGTGTCACAGTTGGGCGATTCCGGGCTTCGTGACCCACTTGTTTCTCACCACCAGTATTAGAATTGATATATTAAAATTCTTATTTCATATTAATATCACAATGTGTGATATAACACTATATACCATAGCATGCATTAGATAACAATAAAGATAACATGAACACTTTTTGTGAATAAAAACCTATTGAATTTGAATCTCAAATACTCATTAAATATGATAAGTAAGTATCTGTTATAAAATAATTACAGTAAAGGACATTGTCATCTTGTGGACTTTTTTGATTATTTTATATATGATAAATAATTTTATATGTGTTTATTCACACTACCTGTTTCAAATCAATGCGAACTCTTTGAATATTATTGACTATGTTAGAGAAATAAAACTAGAAACAAACATGACTTGATTATATATATTTATTCAAAGGAAACAAACAAAGCATATAACCAAACATTACACGTTCATTTTTTTTTCCAAAAAAGATGTAAAGCGTTTATACTTTTGATCAACATATGGCAGTTTTGATAATCTATCCTCCTTACAATGTTTCTGAAAACTATATGTTTGCATGATTCAAATAAAAAAAATAAGTGAAAAGTGAAAGTAAAAATGCGCGTATGTGTTACTTATGCATAAATATGTCAATTGTGGTGTGTCTTTTTCAATCGAATGTCCTTACATGCAAATCATTTTATCAAAATAATTCAATTGTTGGTCAAGTTTGTGTACTTTAGCAGTAAATACATCAAATAAAATGTCATTGCACAAATATGTATCAGTACGTGAACTGGTCTTGCAAACCAAACATTTTAATCATATATTTTCTGACGATATTATTAGTTTTATGATTATTGGCATTAAAATCTGCCCATGCTCTAGCCGTTTGCCTCATTGGTATTTTATCTTGAATAGGTTTGAATGCGTAAAAAAACTCTTCTGTAATTTTTTTATTCTTGAAATTGAAAGCATTTTCAATAGCAAAGAATTCATCCTTGGATATTTTTCCATCTTCATCGACATCAGTTATTTCACCGATTATATCTTGAAAAACCACAGCATTGGCTCTAAAATGTTTGTCCTCCAGATATCTTTTACTAAGATATTGAACGAATTCTTCGTTTGAAATTTTGTTCGAGTTGTCACCTTGTAGGATGAACTCCTTCCACCAAAGGTTAGTTGAATAAATCATTTCGGATAGCTTTTCAGGGCTCAACTCAAAGGCTGCTGTTAACCTATCCCTGCAAGTAAATAGGGTTATCTATTGGAATAAACTAGATCAGTTTTATTTCGTTTAACAGCGTACTTCGTCATTTCTTGTTGGTTTTTGCTTGATGCAATAGCTGAGGGTCCTCCGTAGCCGAATGGTCAGTGATCACTCACCTCTCACTGCCGAGGTCGTAAGTTAGAGCCCACTCGCTCCAAAAACGTTATGTGATATAAAGTTTGCCAGTTAATTGCGAAAGGATGATGGTTCTACTCAGATTCATCCTGGGGTTTTCCTCCACAAATAAAACTGGATATAACATATATAACCTGACGTGTGTTGAAAAAAGCGTTATGCCCCATAAAAAAGACACTGTCACTAACTTTATGCGGAACTTTAAAAAACAGAACGATATTTTATTTCTGTTATTTTATTAACTAATATGCTCATACAATCATAAAACAATAGCTTCAGTGATTTGATATTTCCAGCCGTTTCGGGAATCAAAACATCTGTGAACAAAGGATATAACTTTTGAAAGAAAGAAATTACTACAACGGGAATATTACTAACTTATATCCAGTAAAAGTCAATCAATGACAGCATATGAATGCTTAACAAATAAAATAAATTATTTAGATGTATTACCTTTCCATATCTCGATCTATAACAGACAAAAATCCATCTTTGTTGATATCCAAAACTATGTACCATATAAACCAACTCTGTCTGAGATAATCTGTTACACCTTTTACAGCTCTGAAACATTATCAATAAAACACAATCAAGTTACTACAGTGTCTGTTTTGCTCATACTACTCGATTGGGTGCGAGTTCATCTCCTATTCTTTGTTCACGGTACAGTAGAATTTTGATAGCTCGAACCCGACGGAACTTCACAAAATAAGTCGAGTTAAGGGTTTTCCAAGCCAAGTAATGTTCGAAATCATACCATACATGTACGAGGATACACATCGAAATAGGAATTCCGCCGGGACTAGACATGTGCTTTGGGCTATATGTGGTGGTCCAGCCATCCGTGTTTATAAAACGAGTGTTGTCTTAAAAGCTAAAGCAAATTAAAATTAGTTTTGCAATTAGCGTCTTATCGTCACCAGGAGCGTAACTTTATAGCGAGACGTAAATAGAATTAGTAGAATGTGTTTGGAAAGCAAACAAAAAGCACCGTATTGATTGTTGTTGGGTTGATTGTCGCTTTGTTGCTGTTGCATAATTAGCTTAAAATCTAATTGCCGAAATTATCAATGCTTTCAACTTTATCAACTGAACTGGAAAGATTTCAAGAAATAGGATGTTGAACTAAGCTAATACTTCCCTGTAATATAGCTATATTACCTTTCACTGCCTTCCAATTTTATACCATATACCTGTGGCATGGTGGGCACACATAAAAGTACAACCAAAACATTGCGTCTTATTTCGGAAAACATGTTGTTCTGAAAACAAAATTAAAGTCACATTAGTGAAGGACAAAACAAATCTTATTTGAACAAACAAAGCATCAAAGCATTTCTTCTGATACTAAAAGATAATCATGATGGTTATATGTTTATCTCACGTGGTGGTCCTTGCAGGTTCAAACCCCGGCCGGATAATACAATATTATTTTAAAAATAATACCATCATTTTCTCCATATGTTGCTCATCACTTCGTACTTTTCGAGTCGATGTCAGAACGATGCGACACGGGTTTGCATTATTTAGTGTATAAACGACATTATAAGTTACTCTTTTTTGCAGACTATTTCCATAAACATTCGGGACTGTGAGCATTTAATTGATATGTAGGTACCGTTCATAATGTCACCCATAAATTATGATACATAAAAGTCCGATTAAACGGTGTCTCATGATCTAGTGCCGTGCCCGATTCACGCTTAATAATACATAGAGCCCGAGTTATCATTATCTTATGATGTTCCCTCGTTCACACTTAAAATCCAAAGCATTCTTAAAAGTGTCCAAGCTTATGGTATTTCATGATATTGATACGTTCCCTGGATCACACATAAATACATAGTATTCTTAACAGCGTCCGCGTTAATAGTACCTCATGGTATTATGCCGTTCACTGGGGCACACTTAAAATACATAGCATTCTTAACAGAGTCCGCGTTAATAGTACCTCATGATATTGAGCCGTTCCATAGGTAACACTTAAAATACATAGCATTGTTTACAACATTCGAGTTAACAGTATCTCATGATACCTGAACCGTTCCATGGGTCACACTTAATAATTCATCAAATCGTTTACAGCGTGCGAGTAAACAGTATAGCATGAGTCGTTCACTAGGTCACGTTTAATAAAACATCGCATTGTTTACAGCATTCAAGTTAACAGTCATGATACCTGATCCGTTCCATGGGTACATGTAACACTTAAAAATACATTGTTTACAGCTCAGAGTTAATGGTATTTCATGATAATGAGCCGTTCCCTGGATAACCCTTAAATCGATTGCATTGTTAACATCGTCCGAGTTAACAGTATCACATGATACCGGAGCCGTTCCCTGGTCGCATTTGATAATACATAGCATTGTTTACATCGTCCGAGATAACAGTATCGCATGATACCGGAGCCGTTCCCTGGTCACACTTGATAATACAAAGCATTGTTTACATCGTCCGAGTTAACAGTATCACATGATACCGGAGCCGTTCCCTGGTCGCATTTGATAATACATAGCATTGTTTACATCGTCCGAGATAACAGTATCGCATGATACCGGAGCCGTACCCTGGTCACATTTGATAATACAAAGCATTGTTTACATCGTCCGAGTTAACAGTATCACATGATACCGGAGCCGTTCCCTGGTCGCATTTGATAATACATAGCATTGTTTACATCGTCCGAGATAACAGTATCGCATGATACCGGAGCCGTTCCCTGGTCACACTTGATAATACAAAGCATTGTTTACATCGTCCGAGTTAACAGTATCACATGATACCGGAGCCGTTCCCTTGTCACACTTGATAATACAAAGCATTTTTACATCGACCGAGATAACAGTATCGCATGATACCAGAGCCGTTCCCTGGTCACACTTGATAATACATAGCATTTTTACATCGACCGAGATAACAGTATCACATGATACCGGAGCCGTTCCCTTGTCACACTTGATAATACAAAGCATTTTTACATCAACCGAGATAACAGTATCGCATGATACCGGAGCCGTTCCCTGGTCATACTTGATCATACATAGCATTGTTTACATTGTCCGAGTTAACAGTTAACAGTATCACATGATACCGGAGCCGTTCCCTGGTCGCATTTGATAATACATAGCATTGTTTACATCGTCCGAGATAACAGTATCGCATGATACCGGAGCCGTTCCCTGATCACACTTGATAATACAAAGCATTGTTTACATCGTCCGAGTTAACAGTATCACATGATACCGGAGCCGTTCCCTTGTCACACTTGATAATACAAAGCATTTTTACATCGACTGAGATAACAGTATCGCATGATACCGGAGCCGTTCCCTGGTCACACTTGATAATACAAAGCATTTTTACATCGACCGAGATAACAGTATCGCATGATACCGGAGCCGTTCCCTTGTCACACTTGATAATACATAGCATTTTTACATCGACCGAGATAACAGTATCGCATGATACCGGAGCCGTTCCCTTGTCACACTTGATAATACATAGCATTTTTACATTGACCGAGATAACAGTATCACATGATACCGGAGCCGTTCCCTTGTCACACTTGATAATACAAAGCATTTTTACATCGACCGAGATAACAGTATCGCATGATACCGGAGCCGTTCCCTGGTCACACTTGATAATACAAAGCATTTTTACATCGACCGAGATAACAGTATCGCATGATACCGGAGCCGTTCCCTTGTCACACTTGATAATACATAGCATTTTTACATCGACCGAGATAACAGTATCGCATGATACCGGAGCCGTTCCCTTGTCACACTTGATAATACATAGCATTTTTACATCGACCGAGATAACAGTATCGCATGATACCGGAGCCGTTCCCTTGTCACACTTGATAATACAAAGCATTTTTACATCGACCGAGATAGCAGTATCGCATGATACCGGAGCCGTTCCCTTGTCACACTTGATAATACATAGCATTTTTACATCGACCGAGATAACAGTATCGCATGATACCGGAGCCGTTCCCTTGTCACACTTGATAATACAAAGCATTTTTACATCGATCGAGATAACAGTATCGCATGATACCAGAGCCGTTCCCTTGTCACACTTGATAATACAAAGCATTTTTACATCGACCGAGATAACAGTATCGCATGATACCGGAGCCGTTCCCTTGTCACACTTGATAATACAAAGCATTGTTTACATCGTCCGAGTTAACAGTATCACATGATACCGGAGCCGTTCCCTTGTCACACTTGATAATACAAAGCATTTTTACATCGACCGAGATAACAGTATCGCATGATACCAGAGCCGTTCCCTGGTCACACTTGATAATACATAGCATTTTTACATCGACCGAGATAACAGTATCGCATGATACCGGAGCCGTTCCCTGGTCACACTTGATAATACAAAGCATTTTTACATCGACCGAGATAACAGTATCGCATGATACCGGAGCCGTTCCCTTGTCACACTTGATAATACAAAGCATTTTTACATCGACCGAGATAACAGTATCGCATGATACCGGAGCCGTTCCCTTGTCACACTTGATAATACAGAGCATTTTTACATCGACCGAGATAACAGTATCGCATGATACCGGAGCCGTTCCCTTGTCACACTTGATCATACATAGCATTGTTTACATCGTCCGAGATAACAGTATCGCATGATACCGGAGCCGTTCCCTGGTCACACTTGATAATACATAACATTGTTTACATCTTGAAGTATGTAGAATATACAAAAGACATTTTTATTACGAGTTTTGTATATCGAGTAAAAAATTACGGTTTTTCTATCTCGCATTTTTTTAGCTTCTTGTTAATCACCTGTGTTGATATCCGATTTGTAATCGTTACGTCGCTTACAACTCTTGACAACACGTCAAATAACGGGTTTTGAGCATACGAATCATAGCATGAAAGCTATTTTCATGCGTTTTACATAATCGGTTTAACGTTTTAGTCTAATCTTACAATGACGTTTTTTGACGGTCACACTTAAAAATGCATATTGATTAAATTGAAGAATATAAAGAGAACGGTCACAAATTCCAAGGTAACAGTATAACGTATATCTGCTCACTTTAACACAATTAAGAATGTCACAAGAATGGTTGCAAGTCAAAGATAAAAGCGTCCAACGAATCATCAATTTTACAAATACCAGAATGGTTCAGATGAAACTAGCGTCCCCAACAATCCAAGAACCGGCTTAAATAAAGTATATTCTGTCGAGCACACGTCTCCAATTGAAATATAAATATCCGTTGATCACAAAGATACATCTGGAGGGTAACACCAACTGTTAGAATTTATGCCATCAATAACAACAGCTTTCACTAGCTGATAGGAAGAAATTATATACAGGCAAAATTTGTTTGTTAATTGCAGTAAATTGCAGTAGGCGGTTTGGTAAACGAAATTTTCTTCGGTTGTTCAAGGATCACCGAGATTTTGTTGGATTTTTCTTTGATATGTGAAAACTTCTACTTTAAATCACCCGTTGACGTTTTAAGTGTTATATCTTGATTAAGCATTATTTACTAGTCTAATATCATTAATCCATGTTCGATAACGGACTAAAAAACAATCAGTATCCTGATTAGCACAGTTTATGTGGCACATGGCTCTGAGTACAGTTAGGCCAATGAAACTTGATACCATATATTGATAACTATCATATCATTATGAATTATTCTACGCAATAAAGCGGGGAAAGATAAACGTTCGCTTTATCAACAGCGAAATTTTGCCAGGCAGCAACACAAACATTGATGACGTTATTATTTTAAGTTAAACCCTCGTTTAAACACCGTTTGACTGTTGATAAACTGTTTAATATGTCAATAAATATAAATGATAATTATAACAAATTCGAACAGCTTCCATAAAAAAACTGCATTTGCAATGTAAATCAACTATTTTTATGCGCATTTACAGCACTAAAAATGTATACACTCTAGTGTGTTTGTTGGACTAAAGTTACATTAAACACGAAAACAAAAACATGATAAACATAATACCATGTTAGTGCCTGATAAACTAAAATTGACTAGCTTTGGCCCGAAACAAATCAAGAACTCGCGAAGGCTCGTAACTTATATTTTTCTCTTCCTCACCTGATAAAGTTAAGACTATCAGACACTAACATGGTATTTTCTATATAACATGCAAATTGTTGAAATGGCTTTTATTATTAACAATACCTTCCTCAAAACGAAATCCACACACATAGTTAAATACAGTATATTCGGTCGGATACGTGTCTAAGTTTGAAGTGTATATGGTGAGAACAACGATACGTCTAGAGGGGTAACAACACCTGTTGGCATACACGACATCAATAAAACTATAATTACGCTTTGAAAATTAATGTTAGTATGCAATATATTCCAATGTTTTATTTGACAAGAAACACACACAAAACTGAGTCCGTGCTATTGTGGGGGGGGTAATTGCGTAATGGCTGAAATAAATATAATACCCTAGTTTCTTTTTCTCTAAACATGTATTTTCACATTCCTATGGTCATTTTTTATTTGGATGGCATTGGTGATTTGTTTGGAACTTAATAAAAGCATAGTAATGTTTGAATTGTGAATTTATAAAAATAAATAAATATGAAAATGGGGTATGAATACAACATTTGGAAAGTTTACTCTCGTTTTAATCACGATTTACAAACTGGACAAAATTCAATTCATTGATGAAGCATGAAACCTACTTTTTTCATTATATTTCGGTAGTACCAAGGTTTAATATGTACAGTTAGTGTTCGTATTTCTTTATAAATCATAATTTAAGTAAAACAAAACTATAGATTATGAATTCACAATGTACATATTATAGTTTTATTAACTGTTCATAACCTGTTTTAGAAATTGTGGTTTTAGTTTTCAGTGTTTGTGCAACATTTAACTGCAGTGTTTCGTGGTAGCCCAGCCAAGGGATTGTTTAAATAAAGTGTTTAAACGAAATTAATCTCTTATTGTATAGTTCTATGTATACTGATGACCATTAAGTTGGTGTAAATTTGAGGAGGTTGGTTTTGGATCGGAAATACCTTAGCAACCATGTAACACTGGGTGCATTTTATATCGTCACAAGCGAGCAGCGCAGCGTGATGTCTTTTCTCCAGCTGCTTACCTCTGACTTTTTCTTCGTTTGTGTTGGTGTCGGTCTTAACCAAGTGTTTGATAATTGAAGACTAATCGATGTTTAATTCGCAACGCATGCATTTCTATACAAACGACGTGTATTCTATTTCACTGTTGAACGTTGCCTGTAAACGCACTAACATATGCAGTTTGTCGGTTAAATAGTCGGTGTGGACCTTAGTGTTGTCAATATCGAAGTCCCTGTCCACCGCTTTACCGTTTTGTTTTATATCGTTCAAACTTCATGCCTCTGGTAACATTCGTTGTTTTTGCAACTGTATGTATTTGTTGAAATTATGTGATTAATAAGTGTTTTTGTGCCTGGCGCTTATCCCAATGTAACAATTCGGAATTTCGTACTTTATCCATCTGACTGACTGTCAACCAAACCGTGCAAAATACACCTCTAAAAAATGCATCATTATAATTCGTCATCTGCATACAGCAGCCAATCTATATATCTTGACTGAGACCGAATAGGAGGTAGAGTAACCAGTCCAGCGGATTGATGTTGTGTAACCCAACTATACTGGACTGGTTCAATCAACTTCCTATTTGGAAATGCAGGTTATTGTGTAACTGGTAAAAGTGATGCAGAGTAAGGGGAAGTTTTTTCACTTATCGTTTGTTTTAAATCGCTATGTGATTGTGTTAGAAACATAATGTAGTCTGGATAAGTGACTGAAAATCGATAAATAATTATAGAAGCCACATCCTTTTAAAATAAGTACCGAAAAAATAAATTATTTGGCATTACATTTTGCTGTTGGAAAAACCTGGCGGTACCAAATAAATCATCCTTTTATTCATATGAATATAAAGTTCTGTAATTTTATGTGATATGCACGGATAATTTAAAGAGGGACAAAGAAATCGTACTTTTGTGAATATTAAACCTAACAGTAGAATAATTTTAAAAACTCTATGCTTCTTGGGGTAGAATTTGAAAAATGTGTAACGTACTTCCCCACCAATCCATCAGCAGCTTCGGGCTATTAGCGCTTTGAATTTTATATAGAGGATATGTTTTGGTCAATGGTGAAACATGCCAAGCATTTGTAGAATTTGTTGAAACATCTTGTTTAAATCTGTAAGTAACAAAGCAATGCAACTGATAAACACAAATTGAACAGCTAGGATTTTGAAATGTGTTTTATGTTATGAGTAATTTATTAACTCTTCAATCAGAATATTTGTACATGTTTTTATAATTTTGCTATTTCACAACAAAGGTATGCTCCAAGGAGTAATTGTTTTGGTACCTAACCTAATGAACATTTCGAGAAAAAGGAATTTTGCTTTTATATCTAATCATCATTTTGGCTAAAGTACCATTGCATATGTTTCAATAGCAAAATTTTGGAGACATTAATTTGAAGGAAAATATTGAAGTAGTCCGAATGAAAGGTTTTTTCACTAGCTACCTAAATATATTCAATCACCCTTTATCATGTCATATAATACCGGGTGACATGACACGTTTTTGATACTAGGTCAATCGGATAACAAATGTATGAGTTATGTCCGTTGTATCCTCTAAAATGCCCTGATTAGTTTGTTTTCTCTAGCACTCGCTTTTTTTCATTGGATCTTATCCAGACGTAAACAGTAGTTATAACTTATACAATTTCAGACCGGTTTTGATAATTAGTGTTGGCGTTGTAGACATTGAAACATCAAAGTCATCATTAATTGCTCTATTTGGTTCAGGTTACGCTATAGCACTCACCTTTTACAATGGATATTTTCCACTCTTATGAAGTAGATATGTTACCATACTATCTCCGATGATATTAATATCTGGCCAATTCAATTAACAAAGTCTATATTATGACATTTAAATTGTAAAAACGGTATTATTGAACGATGTGTGTCCTTTTGCTCCTGCATATTCAATTAAATCTTAATTGAACACACACAGCAGTTTCAATGCGATCTTAAACAGGTTTTTCAACCGGCCAAATCCAAGAATAATAATAATTATAAATGTAATGGTCCATGATGTACTATTAAAACAAATGTCTTATTTCACGTACTCATGTGTACTATACCCCAAAGATAGTGTTTGTTTTCGGATCTTCACAAAGTTATCTAATACCGTGTGACCCCAGCTTCTGTTTGAATAAGGCCTTATATAACAAGCATATCTAAGTTGTGGCTCCAAAAATAATCAATTATTTACCACGATCTCATATGGCACAGTTGGGCGATTCTAGGCTTCGTGGCCCACTTGTTTCTCACCACCAGTATTAGAATTGATATATTGAAATTCTTATTTCATATTAATTTATATCACAATGTGTGATATCACAATATACATCATAGCCTTAGATAACAGATAACAATAAAGATAACATGAACATATTTTGTGAATAAATACCTATTGAATTGTAATCTCAAATACTTGATTAAATATGATCAGTAAGTATCTGTTATAAAATTATTACAGTAAAAGACATTGTCATCGATAACTACCAAAATATTCAAAAGGGCATTGCGGATTTTTTTTGTTTTATCTTATAAATGATACATATACGTAATTGTTCACACTGCCTATTTCAAATCAATGCGAAGTCTATGAATATTTATGACTATGTAAGACAAATATAACTCCAAAATATGACTTAATTAAATATATTTATTCAAAGGAAACAAACAAAGCATATAACCCAACATTACACGTTCATTTTTTTTCCAAAAAAAGATGTAAAGCGTTTATACTTTTGATCAACATATGGCAGTTTTGATAATCTGTCCTCCTTAAACTGTTTCTAAAATGTATATGTTTGCATGATTCAAATGAAATAAAATGAAATTAAATGAAATTAAAATATCATACTCTGAAATGATTGCAGACCTGCCGTGCGTCTCTTCAAGTACATGACCATAGGTCAGTTGTGGTGTGCCTTTTTCAATCGAATGTTCTAAAATGCGATTCGTTTTATGAAGATAATTCAATACCTGGTAAAGGTTGTGTATTTGAGCTGTGAGTACATCAAATAAAATGTCATTGGACAAATATGCATCAGTACATGAACGGTGTGTCTTTTTCAATCAAATGTTCTTATATGCAAATCATTTTATCAAAATAATTCAATTAAGTTTGTGTATTTTAGCAGTGATATATCAAATAAAAATAGTAATTGAATGAATATGCATCAATACGTGAACTGATCTTGCAAACCAAAAATTTCTGACGAAATTATTTGTTTTATTTTTGTCGGCATTCAAATCGTCCATGATCTAGACATCTGTCGCATTGGTACTTAATCTTGAATAGGTGTGTATGCATAGAAAAACTCTTCTAAAATATTTTTTTTCTTGAATTTCCTATTGCGAGCACCGCCCTACAGGACGTAACTTTGTAGTGAAACATTGATAGTAATATCATAGATATTGAAATGAAATATAAATATATTGCTTGTTGTTGTGTTGCTTATTAGCTTGTATAAAGTATAATGTACAGATAACACTAGCTAAGAAGTTATTGTGGAGTACAAATGACGAATGCTTTTGAAATTAGTATATTATTATTCGTTTCAGGAATAAATGCAAGAATTTAGATGTAATTATTACGCTAGCAAACAACAACTGCCTTTGATATTACATTTCAGACTTTTCAAATGTACATGATGTATACATAACGGTATCTCACGATATTGATCCGTTCCCTGAGCCACACTTAATAGTACATAACACCATTTACAGCGACGGAATTAACGATACTTCACACTACTTAGCCGTTCCCCGAGCCACCATTTTTTATAGTACCTAGCATCATTTACAGCGTCAGAATTAACGGTATCTCATGATATTGACCAGTTCTCTTAGTCATATTTAAAATACCACATAGAACACAATCCCCGAGAGTAGTAAAACGTTTACCCGTTCACCTGCTGACAATTAAGGATGTCGCAAGAACGGTTACAGGGTCCAAAGAACCGTTTTTAAATACCAAAATATTTTGGCTGAAAGAAGCGTACCCACCAATCAGTAACGAAGTTCACACACAGAGTTAAATACAGTATATTTTTTCTTTCGGATATGTATCTAAATTTGAAGTATATAAGGTGAGGACAAAGATACGGTTAGACCTGTTAACATTCACGGCTACAATATAACTACAATAACGTTTGATAATGTTATAAACAACAAAATAAATGAAAATTAATGTTTATTGAATTGGTATGTAAGTATGTACTTTATCATTTAGATTACATTTTCCAGTTATATTATATAAAGGAATCACAAATAAAAACGTATTCCGTGCTTTAGTGGTTGTAGTCGTATAATGACTTTCCTGAATGAATTTCGTTTTGGTTATTTTGTCACCCCAAACATATTCATTAAAATGTAAAGAACGACAAAATTTATGTTTGAAGGTTATAATTAAATTTCAAAGCCTAGTCTCATACGTCTTGGATGAAACATGGTCCTTTCTTTTCTTATCATATGTCAGCGCAGTGGTTGATCAACAATACAATGTTTCGCTTTTTTCATTTTGGTCTTTCTATGAATTGAAATTCTGTAAATGTGTTTTTATTTACTATGTAATAAAGAACAAAAATTCAATGGTGGGCTTACACTTAAGCAACTGACAAGCTGCCTTACATGTCGAGCTGTTCTCTGTCCTCTTGCCTTACTAACATTTCCACAGGAAAATACAATGACATATGGGGCACCACTGTACCGTTTAGTTTCAAATCAATCAATCTTCGGGCTACCGGTAACATCCGTTGTTAATTGCAACTGTATGTAATTAACAGTTCACCAGAAGGATAATAATTAAATCTGACTCATTGTCAGAGGATGAAAGAAATCAATTGATTAGATCAAATGTTAAACTTGCTTTACTATGTGTCATTTGAACCAGCTAAGCGCACTAGTTATGCAGCAAATTATGTGATTAATAATTACTGTTTTTTGCCTAGAGCTTACCCCAAATGCCATAGTACCAATGCTGGCTTTCTAACGCTGTCCACTTGGCCGACTGCCACCCAAAAATTTTAAAGTACACCTCTATAAGAATAAATGCGCGGTGAAAAGAAGTTTAACTACTGGATCCAAAAGAACTGCATTTAAAAGCAAAGTATCGTAAATATTAGTAAAAAAATGCATATAGTAATGTTTAAATAATTTTGAAAGACTTAAGACCATTAAAAAACATTAAAAATTGACAAATGTTATAAATTAATGCGCGACTCGAACGCAATACAACTGATAGACCTACTAAGAACAACTAGGATTTTGAAATGTTTCTGTCTATGAGCTATGTCTTAGAACTTATAAATAATTTTACATTTAAATATATTTTTGTTATTTCTGAGATAACACAACAACGAGATAATCTACGGAGTAAATGTTGTGATTTCGTACCGAACATTAATGCATATCGTCGGGAAAAGCATTTATTCTAGTATCCTATTGATCCTTTTGGCTTAAATACAATTGTATACTTTTCGATGGCAATATGTTGGGCACGTATTTGAATGAAAAATATTAAAATAGTCCGCATGAAATGTTATTTCACTACCAGTCAAATACAGGGCATTGGCAAGTTGAAACATGGTAAATCGGAGAACTAAATAAATGTAAGAGTTATGACACTTGTATTCGAAAAACGCATGTACTAGTTATGTAACCATATCAGACAGGTTTCAATACTTAGTGTTGATGCCATAGCCCTTAAATCAGTACATTCATTAAACATTGCTATATTTGTCTAGGGTACGTTCTAGCAAACTTTGCATCTTTACAGCTCTAATTATTGCCATAATATCTTCGATGATATGTTAATCTGATAAAAACATGTATTTGAGTGACTTCTAAATCTAGTATTTGTAGTGAGATTTTCATCAAGGTACCAAAATGCCGTGTAACCTCAAATAACGTTTATGTTACATACATAGTTGTGGCTCTTAAAATAATATATTTTTTATCACTATATCATGTACCACAGTTTGGAGATTCCGGGCTTCATTGTCCACTTGTTTCTGAAAATTATTATAATTGATATTAAATTGAAGTTCATATTTCTCACTAATTTTATCACAATGTGTTTATATGTGATCATATCATGAATTAGACAACAAGAAAGATAACATATACCTTTTTGTGAATAAAAACCTATATGTGGAATTATAATCTCAAACACTTGTTTCAATTTGGTCAATTTGTATTGGTTATTAAATAATTACAGTAGAACAAATGCCATAAATAACAACCAAAATATACAGAGGGCAAAGCGGATATTTTTGTTTTAAATTTGATATGATTCATATACGTGTTCGTTCACACTACCTTCTTCAAATCAATGCAATTTATAGGAATATTTATTTACTATTTAAAAGAACTCAAAAACATGATTTGATTATATATATTTATTCAAAGGAAACAAACAAAGCAAATAATCAAACATTAAACTTTAATATTTATTAAAGAAACATGTATAGCGTTCTTCCTTGCGATCAACATATGTCAGTTTTGATATTTTATCCTCCTTACATTGTTTCTGTAAATTATATGATTTCATGATGCAAATGAAAAGTGAAATTAAAATAGCATACTCCGGCATGATTGCAGACCTACCGTGCATCCCTTCAAGCAAATAACCAAAAGTTAAAGTAAAAATGCAAGTATTTGTAACTTGTACATGAATATGTCAATTGTGGTGTGTCTTTTTCAATCGAATGTTCTTACATGCAAATCATTTGATCAAAATAGTTCAATAACTGGTAAAGTTTGTGTATTTTAGCAGTGAATATATCAAATAAAAATAGTAATTGCATGAATATGCATCAATACGTGAACTGATCTTGCAAACCAAAAATTTTAATCATATATTTTCTGACAAAATTATTTGTTTCATGATTATTGGCATTAAAATCTGCCCATGCTCTAGCCATCTGTTTCATTGGTACTTTATCCTCAATAGGTTTGAATGCGTAAAAAAACTCTTCTGTAATTTTTTTATTCTTGAAATTGAAAGCATTTTCAATAGCAAAGAATTCATCCTTGGATATTTTTCCATCTTCATCGGCATCAGTTATTTCACCGATTATATCTTGAAAAACCACAGCATTGGCTCTAAAATGTTTGTCCTCCAGATATCTTTTACTTAAGTATTGAACGAAGTCTTCCTTAGAAATTTTGTTCGAGTTGTCACCTTGTAGGATGAACTCCTCCCACCAAAGTTTAGTTGAATAAATCATTTCGGATAACTTTTCAGGGCTCAACTCGAAGGCAGCTGTTAACATATCCCTGCAAGGAAACAATATTATTTATTGGAATAAACTAGCTGATTTTTATTTCGTTTAACAGCGTCCTTCGTCATTTCTGTTCGTTGTCTGCTTGATACAATAGCTAAGAACTCTCCGTGGACGAATTGTCCACGTGATCACTTACTTCTCACCACTGAGGTCGTAATTGGAGTCCAAAATCTTTATGTGATAATGTTTGCCAGTCACTTGCGAAAGAACGGTTCTACTCAGATTCATCCTGAAGTTTTCATCCACCAGAAAAACTGGATATAACATAAATTTAATATAGCCTGGTATATGTTAAAATAAAGCGTTACGCCTCATTAAAAAGACGCAATATATACGCTGTCAGTAAAATTATGCACATCTTGAAAAACAGAACGATATTTTATTTCTGTTATTCTATAAACTTATATGCTCATACAAACATAAAACTATAGCTTCAGTGATTTGATATGTCCAGCCTTTTTGGGAATCGAAACATCTGTAAACAAAGGAAATAACTCTTGAACGTAATAAAATACTGCAACGGGACTATTATATGCTCATATCCAATAGAAGTCCACCAATTATAGCATATGAATGCTAAACAAATACTGTGTGTAACAGTGAATTCCTTAAATGTATTACCTTTCTATATCCCGATCTATTACAGACAAAAACCCATCTTTGTTGATGTCCATACCTATGAACCATATTAACCAGCTCTCCCTCAGATAATCTGTTACACCGTCTACAGCTCTGAAACATAACCAACAAAACAGAATCAAGTTACTACTAATAGTCAGCTGGGTGCGAGTTCATCTCCTATTCTTTGTACAAGGTACAGTAGAACTTCGATGGCTCGAACCCGACTGGCTTGGTCAAAATATTTCGAGTTAAAGGTTGTTCGAGCAATGTATTGTTCGACATAATACCATACATGTACAAGAATATACATCGAAATAGGAATTTTGTCGGGACCAGTTAAGTGGGTTGGGCTATATGTGGTGTTCCAGCCATCCGTGTTCGAGCCAACAAAGTTCTACTGTATTTATAAAACGTTTGTTTTGCAATAAGCGCCCTATCGTCACCAAAAGGAGCGTAACTTTATAGCGAGACGTAAGTAGTAGTAGTAGTAGTAGTAGTATGTGTTTGGAAAGCAAACAAAAATCACACTATTGGTTGTTGTTGGGTGCTTGTTGCTTTGTTGATGTTGCAAATCTAGTTAAATATCTAATTGCGGAAAATGATCAATGCTTTCAACTTTATCAACTGAAATGGAAAGAATTCAAGAAATAGGACGTATAACTAAAATAAAACTACCCTATAATATAGTTATATTACCTTTCAGATCCCTCTAGTTTTATACCATGTACTTGTGGCATGGTGGGCACACATAAAAGAACAACCAAAACATTGCGTCTTATTTCGGAAAACATGTTATTCTGAAAACAAAATTGAAGTCAAATTTATGAAGGACAAAACAAAACTTATTTGAACAAACAAATCATCAAAGCATTTCACATGACACTAAAATACAATAATGGTCATATGTTTATCTCACGTGCTGGTCCGTGCAGGTTCATTTCCCGGCCGGATCAAACAATCTAGTTTTAAAATGATACAAGCAGTTTCTTCATTTGTTGCTCATGACTTACTTTGTACTTTTCGACTCGATGTCAGTATGATGCGACTAGTTATTTTGCATCATTTAGTGTAGTTACGACATTGTAAGTTTCACTTCTTGCAGACTTTTGCCATAAATACTCGGAACTGTGAGCATTTAATGGATATGTAGGTACCGTTCATAATGTCACCCTTAAATTATGATACATACAACGTCCAATTACCCGGTGTCTCATGATTTCTGGAATTGCGCTTAATAATACATAGAATACGAGTTAACATTATCTCATGATGTTTGAGCCGTTCCCTCGGTCACATTAAAAATACAAGCGTCCTAGTTAATGGTATCTCATGATATTGAGCCGTTCAATGGGTCACACTTAAAATACATAGCATTCTTAACAGCGTCCAAGTAAATGGTATCTCATGATATTGAGCCGTTCACTAGGTCACACTTAAAATACATAGCATTATTAACAGCGTACGAGTTAATGGTATCTCATGCTAATGAGCCGTTCACTAGGACACACTTAAAATACATAGCATTATTAACAGCGTCCGTGTTAATTGTATCTTATGATATTGAGCTGTTCAATGGATCACACTTAAAATACATAGCATTCTTAACAGCGCCAGAGTTAATGGTATCTCATGCTATTGAGCCGTTCATTAGGTCACACTTAAAATACATAGCATTCTTAACAACGTCCGTGTTAATGGTATATTATGATATTGAGCTGTTCAATGGGTCACACTTAAAATACTTAGCATTCTTAACAGCGTCCGAGTTAACGGTATCTCATGCTATTGAGCCGTTCATTAGGTCACAGTTAAAATACATAGCATTCTTAACAGCGTCCGTGTTAATGGTATATTGAGTTGTTCCCAATTTCACACTTAAAATACATAGTATTATTTACAGCGTCCGAGTTAATGGTATCTCATAATATTGAGCTGTTCCTTAGGTCACACTAAAAATACATAGCATTCTGAACAGCGTCTGAGTTAATTGTATCTCATGATATTGAGCCGTTCCTCGAGGTACACCTTATATACACAAACAGCGTCCGAGTTGTGGTATCTCATGATATTGAGCCGTTCCATGGGTCACACTTCAAAATACATAGCATTGTATACAGCATCAGAGTTAATGGTATCACATGACACCTGAGCCCTTCCGTAGGTCACACATAATAATACATCGCATTGTTAACAGCGTCGAAGTTTACAGTCAAGATACCTGATCCGTTCCATAGGTAACACTTAAAAAAATTATGTTTACAGCATCAGAGTTAATGGTATGTCATGCTATTGAGCCGTTCCCTGGGTAACACTTAAATCCATAGCGTTGTTAACATCCTCCGAGTTAACAGTATCGCATGATACCTGAGTTATTCCCTGGGTCACACTTATCGCATTGCATACGACGTTGCGTCAGATGTTGGCCTATGGTCCGTAACACGACGTAACGTGTCGATTTTCGGCTTTAATTAAACGGTTCAGTTAGTATTTATATATCAAACGTAGATATAAATAACAAAACTTTGATGTTAATATTACAAGAAACTTTTATTAAATAGGGTAATGTGTTTCTTTTTCTTACAATATTTCTTTTTTCTTCATGATTTTATAATTTCATGCTATTTATACATAAAGTCCAATATATATATTGAAGCCGTTTGATTATATCCGTTTATGAATGCATGTTTCAGCAACCAAACGCACAATAGCATGCAATTGCATAAATACGTTCAGTGTAATCACTTTTATCATATGCAGGAGTCCGATTTCGGTAAACAGATTTTATCTACAGTATTCAGCAATCCGGTATCAGTAAGCACATTTTTTCATACAGTATTCAAGAATCTGATGTCGTTTTGGTAATGTATGAAAGAACGTTGTGTTAATTAATTTGTAGAAAATACTTCTTCAAAAACGGTTAATGATGTAGTGTATAAATTTAAGTAATATCCATTTTTACTTTCTTCGTAATGTTAATTTGAAAAGTTCTAAATTAAAACATAATTTTGATTATTTCCATCTATTGCTTCTTGTCCCAAAAAGGCCTAAACATAAACTCTTGGTCTTAAACCGCACAAAAGCGGTACACTTGGGGTTACAAATGTTACCAATCGCAGTGCAGAAAGATAAAGTCATGTGACCAAAATTAAGTCTCATGATCAAATTAACACCCGTTACAATGCGGATAATGAATGAATGAATGGTGTTTTACGGCACGTCGACACATAAATAGGTCATTTTGTGCGCGCAGCAATGCGGATAAGAAACCATAATCGAACAATAAAGATAACTATAAGTCAAAGGAACGCTTTACATTTTATGATTGAAAAAGAAAACGGGATGTAATATACAACTTTCCTTAATTGTTGACGGTAACTATAGTACTTTATTTAGTAAAATATATCATGGTTATATTAAAATACAACCACATAAGAATATTCAATATATTGATTTTTAATAAATGATTGACTTATTGGTTTTGATTGATTGGTTGGCTAATTGAATCACTGTATGGGATAATATAATAAAGTTTAGAAGACAGACTAGATTAAAACTTTGACATAGCAAATGTATTATTATGTTGTAGACGAAATAATCGGTAATTGACCTCTTATTGCACTTTATATGCCTGTAGAAAATGACGTTAACTTTAATTGTTTTTACGGTCTTACATTTACATCATGGCTAGACAGTGGGAAAATAACACCAAAATCATATATGAAGACATACGTTGTATGTATAAACATCTTTAACTTCCAAACCGGCCACACTGTCAGAAAATACGACAAATTTTGTTAGAATTTACTTTTGTCAACTACTTTACAAATGTTACATCGCGGCTAGAAAATTAATTTCACTTAATGTAGATAATACTTCAGTTTTTTCTCTAAAATAGATTGATATTAAAAAGAGGATATTTGTTTACTTTGGTGTAAGATCGAATTATATTTCATCAAGTGATCACCAAAAGTCATATTCTTATTTTATGCATTTACATATTATTTATTTGTTTTGACCTAAATTCGCCATTAGATATATTAGGTATAATAAAAAAACTAAAGTACTTTTTGTTAAATATTTTTTCTTAAATCTATATGAAAGGGCAAAAAATTAAAACATTTTTTTTCATAATTTACTGTTTGAAACATTGGATTACCATAAAATAATCCAGTGAGAAATATCAATAATTCGTCAAAGAGAATTAAATAAAATGGTATAAAGAAGTGTTTTTATTGAGAAAACGGAGTATGTAGAATATACAAAAGACATTTTAAATACGAGTTTTACATAGCGAGTCGGTGAAAGAAAATAACTTTTCCTACTTCGCAAATTTTGTTTATCAGCTGTGTTGATTTCTGGTTTGTAATCGTTACGTCGCTTAGAACTCTTAACAACACTTCAAATAATGGATTTTGAACTAAAAAATCATAGCACGAAACTGATTTTCATGCGTTTTTCTTAATCGGTTTTACGATTTAGTTAAATCTTACACAGACGTTTTTTGACGTTTTAGAAATGTATGTTTTGAATATTATAAAATCAAATTCTTTCAATATTTTTTTTTATTTTGTACTTAAAAAGAGTAACAATAATTTAATATAATGACATATGTTATAATCTCCATTAAATTTTCGATAAATGACGATATTGTAAACTTGATAAGTACGAGATATTTGTAATGTACTCCAACATCTGACACACGTCATTATACAGCGTCCGAGTTAACAGTATTGCATGATACCTGAGCCGTTCCCTGAGCCACACTTAATAATATTTAGCATTGTTTACAGCGTCCAAGTTAACAGTATCGCATGATACCTGAGCCGTTCCCTGAGCCACACTTAATAATATTTAGCATTGTTTACAGCGTCCGAGTTAACATTATCTCATGATACCTGAGCCGTTCCCTGGGCCAAACTTAATAATACATTGCATTGTTTACAGCGTCCGAGTTAACATTATCTCATGAATCTGAGCCGTTCCCTGGTTCACACTTAAAAATACATATTGAATAAATTATATAATATATTGAGAACCGTTCACAAATTTCCAGGTAACAGTATAACTGCTCACTTAAACACAATTAAGGATGTCACAAGAATGGTTGCAAGTCCAAGATAAAAGCGTCAAACGAATCATCAAATTTACAAATTACCGAAATAGTAAGGAGAAGCTAGCGTCCCCAACGATCCAAGAACCGGCTTAAATAGAGTATATTCT
This sequence comes from Panopea generosa, assembly GCA_029582155.1. Lineage (NCBI taxonomy): Eukaryota > Metazoa > Mollusca > Bivalvia > Adapedonta > Hiatellidae > Panopea > Panopea generosa. The sequence continues at coordinate 47,891,769 of CM055909.1, read as the reverse complement.
GTCAGGCACGCGTCTCAAAGTGAAATGTTTATATCAGTTGATCACACAGATATTTCTGGAGAGGTTACACCACCTGTTAGAATTCATATAATAATGCCATCAATAATAACAGTTATCACTAGCTAGTAGGAAGAAATATATGCAGGCAACAGATTCAATTTGTTTATATGTAAATGATCACATCGGCCAATTGCAGTAGGCGGTTTGGTAGATGAAATAGTATTTAATTATTTGGTTTCGGATGGCTTCGGTTGTTCAAGGAACACCGACATTTTGATTTTTCTTTGATATGTGAAAAATTGTATATGACCATCAAAGTGGGAAAATATGTCTAGTAAATAAAGAATTATGATATGTTATGTACATTTCGTGATCTTCCAGCAGTATACGCTGTCTGGTTTCAGATATTTTTTCTTGTATTTTCTTCTACTTTTAATATCCCGCTGACGTTTTGAGTGTTATATCTTGATTAAGCTTTGTTTAATCGTCCAACATAATTAATTCGTGTTCGATAACGGATTTAAATTGATGACGTAATTAGTTTATGTTAAACTGAGTTTAAACACAGTTTTACCGTTGATTAACTGTTTATTATGTCAATAAATATAAATGATAATTATAATAGATTCGAGCAGCTTCAATCAAAACTGCATTTGTAAATTTTAAACACGAAAACAAAAACATGATAAACAGAATACCATATTAGTGCCTGATATTCTAAAATTGATCTGGTTTGACTCTAACAAAATCAAGAACTCGCTATGGCTCGTGCCTAATATTTTTCTCAACCTCACCTGATAAAGTTAAGACTATCAGGCACCAACGTGGTATTTTCTATATAACATGCAAAGTGTTGAAATGGCTTTTAATATCAACAAAACCTCCCTCGTAATCAGAAATGCAGATACAAACAATGTACATAGCAAACTTACCTAAATTTCCATACTTTTTTAAAATTTTATTTTGTTTTAAATTAAATACTATTCTGCCCCTTTGTTACCAACCCCAAGACCCCCATCCCCTCCAATTGCTTTTTTGATTTTTTTTCTTTATTGAATTAGATACACCTTTTCAACTTTTTTACCAATCCCAAGACACCCTCTCCCTCCAACTTTTTTTTTAATGTATTAAAACTGCACCGCCCTGTTTATTAAACTTTGGCACATACACCCCCACATCCACACCAAGATCAAATAACATACATTTCAGCTTAAGTACTGGCTAGCTAGCCATAGCCAGACATAGACATAGTGTATATTCTGCCCTAATATACCTACTTGCACATATATACATGTATCTACTATTTTGCTAATATGAAAGATGGTTTCATTCATACAGATAACTGTTTCTTCTGATGGTACATTACAATATACTGTTCTGTGTCAAGGCTAAAATTGTCGAGATAATGCTGTTCTTCGACATCTCTTTTTTTTTTTTAGATTTTTTTTTAATATATTTATATTATATATTTTTTCATTAATAGTATTGATTTTTTCAACTAATCGCATTATGTTTAAACAGTTTACTTCACTGCCTTTGACCTATGACATAGATTTGGGAAAAAAAGGAGAGCGTCTGCACCCGCCTTTTTGCTCTTGTTATTATAGAGCCACAGTGCATAAAAAAACGACCGTTGTTGCGACAAGTGCTCTACTAAAAATTGCGAATAGAACGTTTTTCAAGGTGCATTTTATAGCTTAATGTTTACAGCGTGTGTGAATTTTTCTTTATCAACATAATTTAAGCAAAACAAAAACCTGTTTGAGAAGTTGTTTTTCTAGTTTTCAGTTTTTGTGCAACTTTTAAGTGCAGTGTTTTCTGACAGTCCAGACAACAAGGGATTGTTTCAGACACTTGTTAAATGAAACTAACCTGTTTATTGTATAGTTCTCTTCCACGCATACTGATGGCCAATAAGTTGGTATAAGTTTGTGGAGGTTGGGTTTGGATCGGACCGACCTTAGCATTAGTTCAACTCTGGGTGTTTATTATAAGTATTTGATAACTTAAGAAGCAATCAATATTAAATTCACAATCGCATTTCCTGACGAACTATGTTTTTATTCCACATTTGAATGTTTCCTGTAAATGCACATACATGTAAAGTCTACGGTTAACTTCTCGGTGCGAACGTTTGTGTTATCAATATTGAAATCTCTGTCAAGCTGTGTTTTCAGTTTAACAAGACTTGGCGGTGCAACATTAGTCTCAGAACATTGTATACCTTTTATTTACCCCAGTTCTTTCATCAAATATTAATTTCAAGAGTCTTACATATTTCTTGTCATTTCTCAATTGACTTCTTTCATTTTGGTCTTTCTATGAATGAAATATCGGCAACCTCCTCTATTGACTATGTAACAAAGAACAAAAATCACTGATTGGCTTTTACCTGAAGTTACTGACAAACTGCCTCATACGTCGAGCTGCTGTTTGTCCTCGTTCCTTACTAATATTTCTGCTTGTAAATACAGACAGATGAAACACCCCTTGATCGTTTTGTTTTAAATCAGTCAAACTTCGCGCTACCGGCAAATTCGGTTGATAATTGCAACTGTATGTAATTAACAATGTGTTTTCACCGGAAGGCCAATAATTAACATTAACTCGTTGTTAGAGGTTATCAGAAATAAATTGATTATATAAATTGTTCAACTTGCTTAACTTGGTATGTACCATTATTCCCAGCAGCTAATCGCGCTAGTTATGCGGCAAGTTATGTGATTAATTACTATTTTTGGGGGCGGTGCTTTAGCAGCCGCTCTCAGTGCTAACATGATTTTATTTTCAATACCGCAAATCTACAACCGTGTTTCGTGTTAATGCAAACCTAACAACCACTTATCAAATAGTTCCACCCCCTGATAAGCGCTCGAACTCACTATAAACAGTAGATTCGCCTATTTCAACGAAAACATTAATATTATAACATACAGCGACGATTTATACCTATAAACAATTACGTATCGTATAAATTCCAAGTTTATATTCTGTAGCATTAATCAGCACAAAGGAATTAAAGCGCATGAATACAGACGCGCTGAACTATGGTCACGTGACCAAAATATAACGCCATCTTGTAAATCAAATTCCAGGTCACGAACTATATCGCCAACATGCGCATTGAAAGAGTCGTATATTTTGGCAAGGACTTCAGATAATGAGTACTTGATTCGGGAGTCTGATTTCGCTTTTTCTATCATTTTAAAAATGTGTACGGTAACGAAACTTTTCTAGATCTGTCCCTTATGCCAAGGAACATACTCCTTGCTTATGTCAATAAACAATCAATACTCGTTCTAAAAATAGAGATATGCTAATGTCGATCATGTGACTTGCGGTTTCTCCCAAATGTTTAAAAATAGACTTGTATTCCTAAAAAGAATTCGAGATTGTCGATTTATGAATAATGTCAGTGCTGTTTTTTGTGTTGTTTTTTTTGTTACTTAGTAGATATTTCATATATTTCCAATAATTGGAACGTTAGATAATTTTTACTTAAACATATTAGAGTTAAAGTATTTGTGTTTCCGTAGCAAAAATACGCAAACATCCAGATGTGTCTAAAAATCGGCGCTATAACATTTTGGTTAGTGCGGTACCGTTTACGGGGTGATGTAGGGCCCTTAAAAATATAATGTAAGAATCAGTTATTAATGTCAAAATACACATTTCTACTTTTCGTCTTTTAAACGAATTGTTTCACTGTTGCGCTAGAGAAATCAATAAAGAAAATAGTAAATGAATATACTCAAAGTGGAATTCATCGTGCTAGATTCAGAGCACTTTGATATTTTATATATACTGTATATGATTGAAAGCTTGGTATTTCTGAAAATATCACGAGTTGAGTTGAAGATACAAATCTCATATAATTGAGTTGAACTAATATCTTGAAGTTGGACATTTGCCAAATTTAAGAGTTAATATTCTTACTATAGCAGAAATACACTTTCAAAGACAAACCATTCAGTTACGTTTCTGACATATTCGAGAAAAGAGTCAACGTTAGGCATAGAAAACGTAGTTTCTGTACCATGTATAAGAATCAAAGGTAATCGGGATTATTCTACTTCAGCGTATGCAAACTGACCTGTTTGTCTGAAACAATAGCGATAGTTTACATCTTATATGCTCCGCCCCCATCAGCACTGCAGTGCTTTGATTTGTCTGGGTCTTACCACAAATGCCATAGTACTAAGTACGCTATCTTACGCTATCCACTTGGCTGACTGCCGAGCAAAAAGTACAAAGTACACCTTTATAAGAATTCCGCGCAATAATAGTTCAACTCTTGGATCCAACTGAACTGCATTTCATAGCAAAATATCGTTAATAATAAGCAGAAAACAATACCATATAATAATGTATTAATCATTTTGAAAGACCTTTTAGAACCAATACAAATTGAACAAATTTAATAAATGACTGCGCGACTCGAACGCAATACAACTGCTAAACCTAATAAGAACAACTAGGATTTTGAGATGTGTCCTTCTATTAGCTATGCATTAGCACTTATAAATAATTTTACATGTAGAGATATTTTTGTTATTTCTAAGATAACACAACAACGAGATAATCTACGGAGTAAATGTTGTGATTTCGTACCGAACCTAATGAACATTTTAGAAAAATGTATTTTATTCTAGTATCCTATTGGTCCGTTTGGTTCAAATACAATTGTCGGTGACAATATCTTGGATATGTATTTGAATGAAAAATATCAAAGTAGTTCGTATGAAATGTTAATTCACTACCAGTCAAAGACAAGACAAGTTTAATTGAAACATGGTAAATCTGATAACTAATGTAAGAGTTATGACCCTTGTATATTCAGAAAATGACCTAATTAGTTTGTTTTGTATATGTGGTCATATCATGCATTAGACAACAAGAAAGATAACATATACCTTTTTTGTGTGAATAAAAACCAATATATGGAATTATAATCTCAAACACTTGATTCAATTTGGTCAATTAGTATTGGTTATCAAATAATTACAGTAGAACAAATGTCATAAATTAACAACCAAATTTACAGAGTGCATTGTGGGTATTTGATATGATACATATACGTGTTCGTTCACACTACTTTCTTCAAATCAATGCGAATTATAGGAATATTAATAACTATGTTAAAGAACTCCAAAACATGACTTGGTTATACATAATTATTCAAAGGAAAAAAACAAAGCAAATAATCGAACATTAAACTTTCATTTTCATAAAAAAAAACATGTACTTGCGATCAACATATGTCAGTTTTGATAATCTATCCTCTTTACATTGTTTCTGAAAATTATATGGTTTCATGATGTAAATAAAAATGTTAAATTGAAATATCATACTCTGACATGATTGCAGACCTACCGTGCGTCCCTTTAAGTATATGACCATAAGTGAAAGTAAAAATGCAAGTAATTGTAACTTGTACAAACATATGTCAATTGAGATGTGTTTTTTTTATAAGTTTATGTCCTTACATGCAAATCATTTTATCAAAATAGTTCAATAGCTGGTAAAGTTTGTGTATTTTAGCTGCGAATATATCAAATAAAAAAAGTAATTGCATGAATATGCATCAGTACGTGAACTGATCTTGCAAACCAAGAATTTTAATCATATATGGCCTGGCGAAATTATTTGTTTTATGATTATTGGCATTAAAATCTGCCCATGCTCTAGCCATCTGTCTCATTGGTACTTTATCTTGAATTGGTTTGTATGCGTAGAAAAACTCTTCTATAATTGTTTTATTCTACATTTTGAAAGCTTTGTAATTCGCCAAGAATTCATCTTTTGATATTTTCCCATCTCCATCGACATCAATTATTTCTAGCAATACTTCTTGAAAAACAACAGCATTGGCTCTGAATTGTTTATCATCCAGAAATATTTTACTTAGATATTGAACGAATTTTTCTTTAGCAATTTTGTTCGATTTGTCACCTTGTAGTATGAACTTATCCCACCAAAAGCGTTTTGAATAAATATTTTCAGATAACTCTTCGGCGCTCACCTCTACGGCTGCTGTGAAACTATCCCTGCAAAGAAATGAGATCTATTGGAATAAACTAGTAAAGATTTATTTCGTTTTACAGAGTCGTTCGTCATTTCTGGTCGGTGTCTGCTTGACATAATATCTGAGGGATACTTACATTTCACCGCTGATTTCATATTGAGTTAGAGTCCTACTCACTCCAACAATAGCTGTATGTGATCAAGATTGACAGTTATTTGTGAAAGGATCATGGTTCTACTCAGATTCATCCTAAGGTCTTCATCCAACAATAAATCTTGAAATGACATAATTATATAACCTGAAATATGTTGAAAATAGCGTTAAGCCCCATCAAAAAAATAAAATCGATGCTGTCCTTAACATTATGCACAACTTGAAAAAAAAAACAGAACGATAATTTATTTTTTGTTATTTTATAAACTTACATGCTCATACAAACATAAAACAAGAACTTCAGTGATTTGATATGTCCAGCCTTTTTGGGAATCAAAACATTTGTGAATAAGGGATACAACTCTTGGAAGAAATACATTACTACAACGGGAAAGTTATATATTCATAACCACTTGAAGTCAGTCAATAATAGCTAATGAATGTTAAACAAATACTGTGTGTAACAGTGAATTCCTTAAATGTATTACCTTTCCATATCCCGATCTATTACAGACAAAAACCCATCTTTGTTGATGTCCATACCTATGAACCATATTAACCAGCTCTCCCTCAGATAATCTGTAACACCGTCTACAGCTCTGAAACATAACCAACAAAACAGAATCAAGTTACTACTAATAGTCAATTGGGTGCAAGTTCATCTCCTATTCTTTGTACAAAGTACAGTAGAACTTCGATGGCTCGAACCCAACGGGACAGGACAAAATAGTTTGAGTTGAGGGTTTGTTCCAGCCAAGTATTGTTCGACCTCATACCATACATATACAAAATTATACATCGAAATAGGAGTTCTGCCCGGACCAGCTAAGTGGTTATGGCTACATATGGTATTCCAGCCACCCAAGTATTGTTCGACATCGTACCATACGAGAATATACATCTAAATATGAGTTACGCCCGGACCAGCTAAGTGGTTATGGCTACATATGGTACCAGCCATCCAAGTATTGTTCGACATCATACCATACGAGAATATACATCGAAATAGGAGCTCTGTCCGGACCAGCAAAGTGGTTATGGCTACATATGGTGTTCAAGCCACCCAAGTATTGTTCGACATCATACCATACGAGAATATCAACGAAAAAGGAGTTCTGACTTGACCAGCTTAGTAGCTATGGCTACATATGGTGTTCCAGTCATCCAAGTATTGTTCGACATCATACCATACAAGAATATACATCGAAATAGGAGTTCTGTCCGGACCAGCTAAGTGGTTATGGCTACATATGGTGTTCCATTCATCCAAGTATTGTTCGACATCATAACATACGTGAATATACATCAAAATAGGAGTTCTGCCCGGACCAGCTAAGTGGTTATGGCTACATATGGTGTTCCAGCCATCAAAGTATTGTTCGACATCATACCATACGAAAATATACATCGAAATAGGAGTTCTGCCTGGACCAGCTAAGTGGTTATGGCTACATATGGTGTTCCAGCCATCCAAGTATTGTTCGACATCATACCATACGAGAATATACATCGAAATAGGAGTTCTGCCTGGACCAGCTAAGTGGTTATGGCTACATATGGTGTTCCAGCCATCAAAGTATTGTTCGACATCATACCATACGAAAATATACATCACAAGATATGAGTTCTGCCCGGACCAGCTAAGTAGTTATGGCTACATATGGTGTTCCACCCATCCAAGTATTGTTCGACATCATACCATACGAGAATATACATTGAAAGAGGAGTTCTGACCGGACCAGCTAAGCGGTTTGGGCTATATATGGTGTTCCAGCCATCCAAGTATTGTTCGACATCATAACATACGTGAATATACATCAAAATAGGAGTTCTGCCCGGACCAGCTAAGTGGTTATGGCTACATATGGTGTTCCAGCCATCCAAGTATTGTTCGACATCATACCATACGAGAATATACATCGAAATAGGAGTTCTGCCTGGACCAGCTAAGTGGTTATGGCTACATATGGTGTTCCAGCCATCAAAGTATTGTTCGACATCATACCATACGAGAATATACATCGAAATAGGAGTTCTGCCTGGACCAGCTAAGTGGTTATGGCTACATATGGTGTTCCAGCCATCAAAGTATTGTTCGACATCATACCATACGAGAATATACATCGAAATAGGAGTTCTGCCTGGACCAGCTAAGTGGTTATGGCTACATATGGTGTTCCAGCCATCCAAGTATTGTTCGACATCATACCATACGAGAATATACATCGAAATAGGAGTTCTGCCCGGACCAGCTAAGTGGTTATGGCTACATATGGTGTTCCAGCCATCAAAGTATTGTTCGACATCATACCATACGAGAATATACATCGAAATAGGAGTTCTGCCTGGACCAGCTAAGTGGTTATGGCTACATATGGTGTTCCAGCCATCCAAGTATTGTTCGACATCATACCATACGAGAATATACATCGAAATAGGAGTTCTGCCTGGACCAGCTAAGTGGTTATGGCTACATATGGTGTTCCAGCCATCCAAGTATTGTTCGACATCATACCATACGAGAATATACATCGAAATAGGAGTTCTGCCCGGACCAGCTAAGTAGTTATGGCTACATATGGTGTTCCACCCATCCAAGTATTGTTCGACATCATACCATACGAGAATATACATTGAAAGAGGAGTTCTGACCGGACCAGCTAAGCGGTTTGGGCTATATATGGTGTTCCAGCCATCCAAGTATTGTTCGACATCATACCATAAGAGAATATACATAGAAATAGGAGTTCTGCCCGGACCAGCTAAGTGGTTATGGCTACATATGGTGTTCCATTCATCCAAGTATTGTTCGACATCATACAATACGAGAATATACATCAAAATAGGAGTTCTGCCCGGACCAGCTAAGTGGTTATGGCTACATATGGTGTTCCAGCCATCCAAGTATTGTTCGACATCATACCATACGAGAATATACATCGAAAGAGGAGTTCTGACCGGACCAGCTAAGTGGTTATGGCTACATATGGTGTTTCAGCCACCCAAGTATTGTTCGACATCATACCATAAGAGAATATACATAGAAGTAGGAGTTCTGCCCGGACCAGCTAAGTGGTTATGGCTACATATGGTGTTTCAGCCATCCAAGTATTGTTCGACATCATACCATACGAGAATATACATCGAAATAGGAGTTCTGACAGGACCAGCAAAGTGGTTATGGCTACATATGGTGTTTTAGCCATCTAAGTATTGTTTGATAGCATACCATACGAGAATATACATCGAAATAGGAGTTATGCCCGGACCAGCTAAGTGGTTAGGCTACATATGGTGTTCCAGCCATTCAAGTATTGTTCGACATCATACCATACGAGAATATACATCGAAATATGAGTAACACCCGGACCAGCAAAGTGGTTTGGGCTATATATGGTGTTCCAGCCATCCAAGTATTGTTCGACATCAAACCATACGAGAATATACATCGAAATATGAGTTACGCCCGGACCAGCTAAGTGGTTTGGGCTATATATGGTGTTCCAGCCAACCAAGTATTGTTCGACATCATACCATACGAGAATATACATCGAAATATGAGTTAAGCCCGGACCAGCTAAGTGGTTTGGGCTATATATGGTGTTCCAGCCATCCAAGTATTGTTTGACATCATACCATACGAGAATATACATCGAAATAGGAGTTCTGCCCGGATCAGCTAAGTGGTTTGGACTATATATGGTGTTCCAGCCATCCAACTATTGTTCGACATCATACCATACGAGAATATACATCGAAATAGGAGTTCTGCCCGGACCAGCTAAGTGGTTTGGGCTATATATGGTGTTCCTGCCATCCATGTTCGAGCCAACGAAGTTCTACTGTATTTATAAAACGAGCGCTGTCTTATAATCTAAACCAAATTAAAAAATCTTTTGCAATAAGCGTCTTATCGTCACCAAAAGGTATCTTTATAGCGAGACGTTAATAATATTAGTTTACACCACTAGCTAAGAATCTAATTGCGGAGTAAAATGATGAATGCTTTCAACTTTATCAACTGAACTGGAAAGAAATATGATGCAATGACTAAGCTAACACTACCCTGTAAATAGTTGTATTACCTTTCAGTTTCTTCCAATTTTACACCATGTACCTGTCGCATAATGTGCACACATAAAAGTACAATTTAAGAGATCTTCTAAAAGTAAACGCTATCTGTTTTCAGATAATTTCCTAATTTCTTCTACTTTTAATCACCTGCTGACATTTTGATGTCTAACATCATTAGTTCGTGTTCGATAACGGACTTATAAACAAAATTGTAGTATTACTCTTCGGTGTTTTCTGTTATACCGTGGTTAGTTGATCACTGTTTAGTCGTATTTCGGTTGGCTAATTGAAAGCGAGGTATACGGACTGATGTCATCTTTAGTATCCCGATTAGCAGAGTTTTGTTTAATAAGTGGCACATAGCTCTGAGCATAGTAAAACCAATTGAATTTGATACCATGTTTATCGACAGAGAACGTTTACCAGGCAGCAACACACAAATTGATGACATCATTGTTTTATGTTCAACCCGCGTATAAATTCAAGTTTACCGTTTATTTACTGTTAATTATGTCAGTAGACAGAAATGATTCAAACAGCTTCCATTAAAACTACATTTTTTTGTGTTAACCCTTTACTCCATAGATACCAATCACAGAAGGCCTTTGAAAACAGTGCAGGAAGAGTTCAGATTGCTCCTGACGAGCAATCTGAACACTTCCTTCACTGTTTTCCGCTCTGTCAGTTAATATAAACATAATTCAACCAATAATTCAAAAGCCTTCTATATTAGGTGTCCAAAGGCGTCTTTATTAGAGGTGTCCAAAGGTGTCTATATGAAGTAAAGGGTTAATGTCAATCAAATTTGGAACTATTTTCAGGCGCATTTACATTACCGCAGATGTGCACACAAAAGTGTGTTTGCTGGACAATAGTTACATTAAACACGAAAACAAAGACATGATAAATAGAAATTTTAATATCACATAGAACCGTTAACACATTCTCTGGTAACAGTAAACGTATACCCGTTCACCTGCGGTTACAGGGTCCAAAGAACCGTTTTAAATGCCAAAATAGTTTGGCTGAAAGAAGTGTACCCACCAATCGGTAACGTAGTTTACAAACAGAGTGAGATACAGTATATTTTTTCGGATACGTGTTTAAGTTTGAAGTAAATATGGTGAGAAGAAATATACATCTGTTAACATTCACGGCATCAATGAAACTATAATTACGCTTTGTAGTTATATAAACACCAAAATAAATGAAAATTATTAAGTATGTACTACATCATTTAGATGATATGTTCCAGTGCTTTCTTTAACAGGAAACACACACAAAACTGATTCCTTGTTTTTTATGGTGGTAGTCGCATAATGGCTTCCCGAGAGAATTTCCTTTTAGCAAAAATATATTCATTAAAATGTAAAAAAAACACAAAATCTTGTTTGAAGATAATAATTCAACTATAAGGCCTAGTATTATACCCCTTGGATGAAACATGGTCCCTTCTTTTCATATCATATGTCAGTGTAGTGGTTGATCTATGTCATAAAGAACAAAAATATCAATGGTGACCCTTAAGTAAATGATAAACTGTCTCACATGTCGAGCTGTTCTCTGTCCTCGTACCTTACCTACATTTCCGCAGGAAAATACAATGGCAAATTGAGGCATCGCTGTACCGTTTTGTTTTATACCAATTAAACTTCGGTCTACCGGTAACATCCGTTGTTAATTGCAACTGTATGTAATTAACATTGTGTTTTCACCAGAAGGACAATAATTAAAATTGACTCATTGTCAGAGGATGAAAGAAATAAATTGATTATATGAATTGTTCAACTTGCTTTACTATGTGTCATTCGAGACAGCTAATTGCACTAGTTATTCGGCAAATTATATGATTAATTACTGTTTTTGCCTGAGCTTACCCAAAACGCCATTGAACCAATGCTGGATTTCTAACGCTATCCACTTGGCTGATTGCCAACAAAAATGTGCAAAGCACTCCTCTATAAGAATGAATGAATGCGCGGTGAAAAGAAGTTCATTAAATTTTCTTGGATCCATTCTGAACTGCATTTCAAAGCAAAGTATCGTATATGATTATCAGACAAAATGCACATAATTGTTATATTTAAGTGATTTCGAAAGACTTTTGACCTTAAATAACCTTTATAAATTGAACCAAATTTATAAATTAATATGCAGCTATAAAGCAATACAACTGATAAACACAATTCAAACAACTAGGATTTTTGGGGGCGGTGCTTTAGCAGCCGCTCTCAGAGCTAACATGATTTTATTTTCAATACCGCAAATCTACAACCGTGTTTCGTGTTAATGCAAACCTAACAACCACTTATCAAATAGTTCCACCCCTGATAAGCGCTCGAACTCACTATAAACCGTAAATTCGCCTATTTCAACGAAAACATTAATATTATAATATACAGTTAATATTATAATATACAGCGACGATTTATACCTATAAACAATTACGTATCGTATAAATTCCAAGTTTATATTCTGTAGCATTAATCAGCACAAAGGAATTAAAGCGCATGAATACAGACGCGCTGAACTATGGTCACGTGACCAAAAGATTACGCCATCTTGTAAATCAAATTCCAGGTCACAAACTATATCGCCAACATGCACATTGAAAGAGTAGTATATTTCGGCAAGGACTTCGGATAATAAGTATTTGATTCGGGAGTCTGATTTCGCTTTTTTCTATCATTTTAAAAATGTGTCATAACGAAACTTTTCTAGATCTGTCCCTTATGCCAAGGAACTATACTCCTTGCTTATTTCAATAAACAACTAATACTCGTTCTAAAAATAGAGATATGCTAATGCCGATCATGTGACTTGTGGTTTCTCCCAAATGTTTTAAAAATAGACTTGTATTCCTAAAAAGAATTCGAGATTGATCGAGTTATGAATAATGTCAGTGCTGTTTTTTTTATTGTTTAGTAAATATTTCACAAATTTCCAATAATTGGAACGGTAGATAATTTCTACTTAAACATATAATAGAAAAAGCATTTGTGTTTCTAAACGAAAATACGCAAACATCCAGATGTGTCTAAAAATCGGCGCCATAACATTTTGGTTAGTGCGGTTCCGTTTACGGGGTGTTGTTGTTATTGTTGTATGGTGTTTAGCGTCGCTTTCAACAATTTTTCAGTCATATCGCGGCGGTGTCTACTTGAAACAGTATTCTGAGCGCTGTCACACTGGAGTATCATGCCGCAGACACATGGTATGATACCCCACCCAGTCACATTATACTGACACCGGGCCGACCAGACCTAGAATTCTCCTCTAAATGCTGAGTGTCAAGCGAATAAGCTTTTAGTACTTTTTTAAGTCTTTAGTATGACCCGACCGGGGATCGAACCCACGACCTTCCGAATGCGAGGCGGACGCTCTACCACTAGACCACGCCGCGTTCATATAGGACCATAGAAAATATAAATGTAAGAATCAATTATTAATGTCGACACACACATTTCTATTTTTCGTCTTTTAAACGAATTGTTTCACTGTTGCGCTAGAGAAATCAATAAAGAAAATAGTAAATGAATATACTCAAAGTGGAATTCATCGTGCTAGATTCAGAGCACTTTGATATTTTATAAATACTGTATATGATAGAAAGCTTGGCATTTCTGAAAATATCACGAGTTGAGTTGAAGATACAAATCTCATATCATTGAGTTGAACTAATATCTTGAAGTTGGACATTTGCCAAATTTAACAGTTAATATTCTTACTATTCTTTCAAAGGCAAACCATTCAGTTACGTTTCTGACATTTTCGAGAAAAGAGTCAACGTTAAGCATAGAACATGTAGATTCTGTACCATGTATAAGAATCAAAGGTAATCGGGATTATTCTACTTCAACGTATGCAAACTGACCTGTTTGTCTAAAACAATAGCGACATTTTACATCTTATATGCTCCGCCCCCATCAGCACTACAGCGCTTTGATTAAATATGTCCTTCTGTTAGCTATTTATTAACACTTATAACACTTTATTACACGTATAAGATATGTTTGTTATTTCTAAGATAGCACAACAACGGAATGATCTACGTAGTAAATGTTGAGATTTTGTACCAAATCTATTGGATATTGTAGGAAAAAACAGTAATTTATGTTGTTAAACAAATATAAATTTGTTTATATTTGTGATCATATACTGATTTAATTTTATATGACAATTTCATTGTATTTTAGTTTGTAACTATTATTTGTGATCATGTACCTTTAATGTAAAATGTGGGGAGCTTTAGGGCAGACTGCGTAGGGAGTCACGTAGACAACATGTGTACATACGTGTTCAATCTAATCTATAACGACCTCGGAGCATACTGACCACTCTGCGATAAACACACACATATAACTGGCCCGATAGCCGCTCCTTAGCCAATCAGTGCCGTGATAGGATTAGTACTACTTTTATCGTCGACCTTTCACGCATGTATAATTTTGACCCGACTTTTGTTTTCATTCCCTTTGTATACACCAATAAGTAAAGTTTAAAGTTGGATTTTTTTGACGATTCTTTTTGCTGATTTGTACAATGTCATTGCCACATTTTGTGCTGATTGAAGTTTTCTTATGTTTATGCTGTTATATACTTTGTCAATGAAACAAGTTTTGCTGATACACACATGTGTTATTTTTCTGCTAATACACACTTTTTTATTTGTGTTCATTTCTAACTGATATGTACTGGGTCAATGCACCATTTTGTGCTGATCCATTTCCATTTGTACTGATACCATAATAATGTACCATGGCAATGCCCAGGTATTTTATGTTATCTATTTTATGCTGACGTGTTAAAGCACCATTTCGTGCGGATACGCACAGTTTCTTACATTTGTGCTGATATGTACTACACCAATCCACCATTCTGTGCTAATACGCATATGTTATACATATCGTTTCATGTATTTCTAGTATAATGCCTAAAACTCACCCACGTTCGGGGCTCTCTGCAAAGCGCAAGGTTCCAACTGAAGGACCTTTTAGGACGGCTACCAGAACAATGTCTGACGCCAGCAAATCCAATCCACAACCATCACGACTAGCATCCGTGATAACTGATGCTATATCTCGCGATCCAGCTGTACTGGAAGAAATATGAACACTTATTAGTGACACTCCCAGTGTTCCAGTTTCCATACCACAAGCAATATTGCAGAAACAATCTACATCTATAAGTAATAATACTATAACTGATATTCATTGTGTATCTGACCAACCAGTCATTTCTGTGTCTGATACCACAGTAACAAAAAGTGTGAATTCAGGGTCTAGCGGGGATATGGACGTTCCTGCTACAGTTCAATCTGATATTGGGGTATTTTCCCAAATCCACCCGTCCATAAACAAAAAAAAAACGCGCCATTCTATTTAGAACCGTGACTTTATCGACTTTATCCAAGTTGTATTATGGGTCGTCTGATACCCATACAAAAACAACTATTCATCAAACGAGTTCCAAAACAGTGATCTCTGTACAGAGGCAGGCTTCCAAGTCGATCGACAACATTCTGTCTTGGTGTAGAGCTTTTCAGTTGTATGCCAGTATATACACCAAACGCTATGACTCTGAAGCTGCCTCAATGTTTAAATACATGTCCTTAATCCAGACCCTTGTCAACAAAATGTCGAACTGACAAAGGATATGATGTAAAATTTCGCACTTTACAGTTACTTTTGAGCAAAGTTAAGAAAATGAAAAAAGTTCGACTACGTCAGTTTCAAAGTCTTCTGGGCCATCTTTATTTTGCTTGCAAGGTTATTAAGCCGGGGAAGTGTTTCTTACGAAGGTTATACGACTTGAAAATAGGTAAAACAAACCCAAACCATTTCATTAAGCTCACAACAGCAGCACGTGCTGACTTAGCGCTTTGGTCAACATTTTTAAGCAATTTTAATGGGTGTACCATTTTGGCGGGAGATTGTTTCATTTCGTCCGTCACATTAGACCCTGCATACGGATGCTGCAAATACAAAGGGATTTGCTTGCGTTTACTCAAATTTATAAAATGTTACATATTACTATTCTTGAATTATACCCTATTGTTTTAGCAGTCTTTTTATTTGGCCACAAATGGGCAAACAAGAATATTCTCTTCATTTGTGATAATCTCTGCATAAATTGCATAAATAAACAATCATCTTAACTTCCTCTCATCATGAAGCTTCTTAGAATGATTGTGATTGTGCTTCACGGTTTGGATCACAACTTCTGTTTTGCTGCAAAACATATTCCATCTTCGAAAAATGTTATATGTGATAAGCTTTCTCGCTTGCAGGTGACAGAGGCACTGCAGTCCGCACCCAATTTGGCCCGGGTCCCGGAAACAATCCCTACCGCTCTCTGCCAAGACACCTTGCATATTTACACACAAATACATGAAATAAGATAGTTGTTTTCATTATCAATCGTGGACCATTACTATTATTTCTATAATAATAATAATAATGATAATAATAATGATAATAATAATAATAATTATATTATTATTATTATTATTATTATTACTATTATTATTATTATTATTATTATTATTATTATAGTAATGGTCCACGATTGATAATGAAAACAAATGTCTTATTTCATGTATTTGTGTGTACCTTAAAGCTTGTATTTGTTTTAGGATCTTCATTAAGAAACCTAATACCGTGTGATCTCAACGAGAATAGGTCTTACATAACATGCATGTCTAAAAATGACTCTAATGATATCGCTTATTTGCCACAAAATTAATACAAAAATAATTATTATATCTTGTTAACGTCGTATACCAATTCATATTTTAAAAAGATATTGGAAATATAAAAGTGACAGGTTAGCTGTTCCGTTTAGTACATAATAAATAGATGATAACCAAAATATACAAAGGGACATTGCGGATTTTTTTTTGTTTTATCTTTTATATGATATATATACATGTACGTGTTCGTTCACACTACCTACTTCAAACCAATGAGGACTCTATGGATACTTAGGACTGTGTAAGAGAAATGAATTATACTCCAAACAATGACTTGATTATATATCTTTATTCAAAGAAAATAAACAAAGCAAATAATCCATTATTAAACATTCAATTTTTTATCATAGAGAAATGTATAGCGTTTACACTTTTGATCACTTTATGGCAGTTTTGATAATTTATCCACCTTACACTTTTTGCATGATTCAAATATGGAAATAAAATATTATACTCCGGTATGAAGGCAGATCTGCCGGTCGTCCTTTTAAGTAAACGAAAATAAATGAAAAATAAAAATGTACCTACTTTGTCACGTATATATGACAATGTAAATTGTCTTTTGTCTTTTAAAATCAAATATCTTTACGTACCAATTGCTTTATTAAAATAATTATATACCTGATAACGTTTGGATATTCTAGCATTGAATACACCAAATTAAGTTTTTGTAGCCTTATGTATCAGTATGTAAACTGATCTTGCAAACCAAGTATTTTAATCATATATTTTCTTACGAAATTATTTGTTCTATGGTTACCGGCATTAAAATCTGCCCATGCTCTAGCCATCTGTTGCATTGGTACTTTATCATGAATAGGTTTGTATGCGTAGAAAAACTCTTCTATAATTCCTTTATGCTTAAATTTAAAAGCTTTGTACAGCGCCAAGAATTCATCCTTTGATATTTTCCCATCTTCATCGACATCAATCATTTCACTGATTATTTCTTGAAAGACCACAGCATTGGCTCTGAATTGTTTGTCCTCCAGATATCTTTTACTTAGATATTGAACGAAATCTTCTTTTGAAATTTCATTCGAGTTGTCACCTTGTAATATGAACTTCTCCCACCAAAAGTTAGTTGTATAGATCATTTCCGATAGCTTTTCAGGGCTCAACTCAAAGGCTGCTGTGTACCTGTCTCTGAAAGTAATTAAGATGATCTGTTGGAATAAACTAGTAGAGATTTTTTTCGTTTATCAGCAGCTTTCGTCATTTCAGGTCGGTGTCTGTTTGATACAATATATGAGGGTCCTCCGTTGCCATTAACGATTTTATCACTACCATATGAATCTAATGAAAAAGTATTATGTAAATTCAAGAGCATGATATTAAGACCACCATCAAAACCCAGCACACACCTCCCCCACACACGCACAACCCAACCCTCTCTCACACACACACACACACACACACACCCCAACCCCCCTCACACACACCTGCCCAACCCCGTGACCGAGTGGCGTATGGCACCGTCTTAATATCACTTGCCTCTCACGCTAAGGTCATAGGTTCGAGTACCGCTCGATCCAAAACATTTATGTGAGAAAGTTTGTCAGTTAGTTGTGGAAGGATGCAGGTTCTTTTCAGAATCATCCTGAGGTCTTCCTCCGCCAATAAAACCGGATATGACATAAATAACCTGAAATGTGTTAATGGCCTTCAACCCCATCAATGAAAGAAATACAATATCTACGCAGCTACTGACATGAGTCATAATTATAAAAACAGATCGATACTTTATTTCTGTCCTTTTTTGAACTAACATACTCATACAAACGTAAAACGATAGCTTCAGTGATTTGATACTTTCAGCCTTTTAGGGAATCAAAACAATTATGAACAAGGGATATAACTCTTAAAGAATTAAAATACTACCTCGGGAATGTTATATGCTCATATCCACTTTAAGTCAGTGAATGAATGCTAGATAAATAAAATAAATTCCTTAAATGTATTACATTTCCATATCCCGATCTATTACAGACAAAAATCCATCTTTGTTGGTATCCAAACTTATAAACCATATTGACCAGCTCTGCCTCATATAATCTGTTACACCGTCCACTGCTCTGAAACATAAACAACCATATACAATCAAGTTGCAGGACTTCAGTTTAGAGGAATCATACTTAAGGGCAGCACTACAAAATCTGAGTTTAAGGAGCGTGGGTTTGTGGGACGTGCGCCTGTTTTTATTTTAAAGAGTAGATCCGTCATGTGCTCTAAATAGTCAAATGCGTGTAAAATCATCTCCCGGCCAATAATTTGTACTAGGTATTTATAAAACGATTATTGCCTGTTAATCTAAACCAAATTTTAAAAAAAAAGATTAAATGGCAATATGGGAAGTTCTACTGTATTTATAAAACGAGGGTTTTCTTATAAGCTAAACCATATTAAAAATAGTTTTGCAATTAGCGTGTTATCGTCACCAAAAGTAGCGTAACTTTATAGTAGTAGTAGTATGTGTTTGTAAATCCAACAAAAAGCACCATATAGATTGTTGTTGTGTTGCCTTTACCTTAATGTCTTTGCAACAATAGCCCTGAATCCAATTGTGGAGTAAAATTATCAATGCTTTCATATTTATCAACTGAACTGGAAATGATTCACGAAATATGATATCATAACTAAGCTAACACTTCCCTGTAATATAGTTAATTACCTTTCAGTTCTTTCCAGTTTTATACCATGTACCTGTGTCATGATGGGCACACATAAAAGTACAACAAAAGCATTGCGTCTTATTTCGGAAAACATGTTGTTCTGAAAGCAAAATGAGAGTAAAATTAATTAAGGACGAAACAAAACTTACTTGAATAAACAAACCACTAAAGCATTTCGTATAACACTAAAAGACAATAATGGTTATATGTTTATCTAATGTGCGGGTTCTTGCAGCTTCAGTTCAGATCATACAAAAATAGTTGTCAGTATGTTGCGATACAGTTGTACATTATATAGTGTATGAACGACATTATAAGTTGATAAATTACTATTTTTGCAGACTATTATTATACATGAATATGTAGGTACCGTTCAAAATGTCACTCTTGAATTATGATACATACAAATGATAACACAAAGTTAGCTTAATAGTACATAGATTACGAGTTAACAGTATCTCATGATAGTGAGCCGTTCACTGATAAACACTTTAAAACATAACAGCGTAAAAGTTAATGGAATCTCATGATATTGAGTAGCTCCGTACGTCACACTTAAAAATACATAGCATTGTTTACAGTGTCGGAGTTATTCGGTATCTCATGATATTGGGTCGTTCCGTACGTCACACTTAAAAATACATAGCATTGTTTACAGTGTCGGAGTTATTCGGTATCTCATGATATTGAGCCGTTCCCTGAGTCACACTTAAAATTACATTGCATTGTTTACAGTGTCGGAGTTATTCGGTATCTCATGATATTGAGCCGTTCCCTGAGTCATACATAAAATTACATTGCATTGTTTACAGTGTCGGAGTTATACGGTATCTCATGATATTTAGCCGTTCCCTGAGTCACATTCATTAATACATGCTAGAGAACCGTTTACAAATTTCCAGGTAATAGTATATGGTATAGTGTTTCACTAAATAACAATAAGGATGTCACACGAATGGTTACAGGTCCAAAATAACAGCGTCCAATGAATCATTAAATTTAAATATTACCAAAATAATTTAGGTGAAACAAGCGTCCTAAGCAATCCAAGTGTAGATGTTCTGTAGCGCACACATTTAAAATTGAAATGTTTTATATACGTTGAGAACAATGATACGTCTTGAGGGGTATCAACACCTGTTAGTATTCACTTCATAACGCTGTCAGTTTTTACCTTTTTTAATTATATATACAGCAAAAACGGTTATTGAAGAGGTAATTACGTAATTCATCATTGATATATTACTGGTAATGTTATATATTACAGGGGGGCATATAAATTGCTGATTTACCGATTTTTTTTTTTATTTCTGTAATATCCGTAATGGTTTATATACTATTGATAAATACAGATTTTGTTTTGCAAAATTCGGTAGACTGTTCACACTATCAAACTGATCGAATTGTTTTTTGAATGGGGTTTTAGGAGAATGGGGAAATATATATTAACCATAAACACTATAATACACGAATCTAAATATACTGAGATATAAGAAAAACAAAACAACATCAGTATGTTTAGTAAGTAGATGTTAATTTTTAGTCTACTTCAGTTTTATATCATAATAATAGGTTAGTGTATTTGAATAGATCGAAAGTAATATTATAATATTAGAAATAAAAATATGGCTTTTATATAACGCATATTCTTTTGTATAATTTAATGCTGATTTTTTAATTGGCTTTAACGCTATTTTCTACACATTTCAGGTTATATATGGCATATCCAGTTGTTTTTTTTTGGCGGAGGTAAACCTTAGAATGAATTTGCGTATAACCAAGTAACCTTCATACTTTCTCACATAATGTTGTTGAGCGATCGGGACTCCAATCTATTGTTGGAAATATATACAACTGTATGTTTAGACTGTAATGTTGGCTGTGTCCTATGACTGATTACATCGCATGTAAGACATATATGCTAATATTAATACAATCATATCGGTTATAAGCCCAGAACATTGTTGTGGAGGATGTGTTCTTTGGCTGGTTACATCGCATGTTAGACATATATATTAATATTACTACAATCATATCGGTTACAAGCCCAGAACATTATTGTGGAGGATGTGTCCTTTGACGGATTACATCGCATGTTATACATATATACTAATATTCATACAATCATATCGGTTATAAGCCAAGAACATTGTTGTGGAGGATGTGTCCTTTGACGGATTACATCGCATGTTAGACATATATACTAATATTAATACAATCATATCGGTTACAAGCCCAGAACATTGTTGTGGAGGATGTGTCCTTTGACTGGTTACATCGCATGTTATACATATATACTAATATTCATACAATCATATCGGTTATAAGCCCAGAACATTGTTGTGGAAAATGTGTCCTTTGGCTGGTTACATCTCATGTTAGACATATACACTAATATTAATACAATCATATCGGTTACAAGCCAAGAACATGGTTGTGGTGGCTGTGTCCTTTGACTGGTTACATCGCATGTTATACATTATATTTATATTAATAAAATCATATCGGTTACAAGCCCAGAACATTGTTGTGGTGGCTGTGTCCTTTGACTGGTTACATCGCATGTTATACATATGTACTAATATTAATAAAATAATATCGGTTACAAGCCCAGAACATTGTTGTGGTGGCTGTGTCCTTTGACTGGTTACATCGCATGTTATATATTATACTTATATTAATAAAATAATATCGGTTACAAGCCCAGAACATTGTTGTGGAGGATGTGTCATTTGGTTGGTTACATCGCGTGTTATACATATGTACTAATATTTATACAATCATATCGGTTACAAGCCCAGAACATTGTTGTGGAGGCTGTGTCCTTTGGCTGGTTACATCGCATGTTAGACATATGTACTAATATTAATACAAACATACCGGTTACAAGCCCAGAACATTGTTGTGGTGGCTGTGTCCTTTGACTGGTTACATTGCATGTTATGCATATAAACTAATATTAATAAAATCATATCGGTTACAAGCCCAGAACATTGTTGTGGAGGCTGTGTCCTTTGGCTGGTTACATCGCATGTTAGACATATGTACTAATATTAATACAAACATACCGGTTACAAGCCCAGAACATTGTTGTGGAGGAAGTGTCCTTTGACTGGTTACATCGCATGTTATACATATAAACTAATATCAATAAAATCATATCGGTTACAAGCCCAGAACATTGTTGTGGAGGATGTGTCCTTTGACTGGTTACATCGCATGTTAGACATATATACTAATATTAATACAATCATATCGGTTACAAGCCCAGAACATTGTTGTGGTGGATGTGTCCTTTGACTGATTACATCGCATGTTAGACATATATACTAATATTAATACAAACATACCGGTTACAAGCCCAGAACATTGTTGTGGAGGATGTGTCCTTTGACGGATTACATCGCATGTTATACATATATACTAATATTAATACAAACATACCGGTTACAAGCCCAGAACATTGTTGTGGAAGATGTGTCCTTTGACTGATTACATCGCATGTTAGACATATATACTAATATTAATACAAACATACCGGTTACAAGCCCAGAACATTGTTGTGGAAGATGTGTCCTTTGACTGGTTACATCGCATGTTAGACATATATACTAATATTAATACAAACATACCGGTTACAAGCCCAGAACATTGTTGTGGAGGATGTGTCCTTTGACTGGTTACATCGCATGTTATACATATATACTAATATTAATACAATCATATCGGTTACAAGCCCAGAACATTGTTGTGGTGGCTGTGTCCTTTGACTGATTACATCGCATGTTAGACATATATACTAATATTAATACAATCATATGGGTTATAAGCCCAGAACATTACTCGAACAGCCATCACGTTTTGAGCAGTACGTTATGGATACTTTAACTTAACAAGAGTGATTAGAAATTTTTCTCACTATTAGTTATATATGTATATATATTTATATAAAAACATGTCCCAATATCAATATGATGTACACTAATGTGAGCATAAGCTTTTTCTAGGATTGTCTCAGTATATTAAACGTTCTCTGAAATAAAGAAACAGCAGTTTAAATGTTTAATGTGTGCTTACATATATTGAACCGAATTTATCTGTTTCGAAAACAACTTATGTATATTCCATGCTGGTCGCAAATGTAACAAGACACATTTCGTATAAGAAGTTAACGATCCTATATCTGTTTGTGTTGTATTGGTCGCAACTGTAACAAGACATATTTCGTATTAGTAATTAATGATCATACTTCTGTTTATGTCATAATGGTTGCAATTGTAACAAACATTTTGAATATTTAGTTTACGATCATACCTCTGTTTATATCATATTGATCGCAAGTAAAACAAGACATATTTTGTATGAATATTTTACGATCATACCTCTGTTTATGTCATACTGGTCGCAAGTGTAACAAGAAATATTTTGTATTATCATACCTCTGTTTATGTCATACTGGTCGCAAGTGTTACAAGACATATATTGTATGAGTATTTAACGATCATACTTCTGTTTATGTCATACTGGTCGCAAGTGTAACAAGACATATTTTGTATGAGTATTTTACGATCATACCTCTGTGTATGTCATACTGGCTGCAAGTGTAACAAGACATATTTTGTATGAGTATTTTACGATCATACCTATGTTTATGTCATACTGGTCGCAAGTGTAACACGACATATTTCGCATGCGTAGTTTACTACCATACCACTGTTTATGTCGTACTGGTTGCAAGAGTAACACGACATATTTCGTATAAGTAGTTAACGATCATATCTATGTTTATGTTATAACTGTCGCAGTGTACAAGACATATTTCGTATAAGTAGTTTATGATCATACCTTTGTTTAAGTCATAATGGTCGTAAGTGTACCACGACGTATTCCGTATTAGTAGTTAACGATCATATCACTGTTTCTGTTATACTGGTTGCAAGTGTAGTTTACAATCATACCTCTGTTAATGCCATATAAACCGCAAGTGCAACAAAACATATTCCATATGAGTAGTTTACGATCATACATCTGTTTATGTCATAATAGTCGCAAGTGTAACAAGACATATTTTGTATGAGTAGTTTACGGTCATACCGCTTTTTATGTCATAATGGTTGCAAATGTAACAATTAGTAGTTGACGATCATACCTCTGTTTATGACATAATGGCCGCAAGTGTAAAAAGACATATTTCGTATGAGTAGTTTACGATCATACCTCTGTTTATAACATAATGGTCGCAAGTGTAACAAGACATATTTTGTATTAGTAGTTGACGATCATACCTCTGTTTATAACATAATGGGCGCAAGTGTAACAAGACATATTTCGTATAAGTAGTTTACGATCATAACTCTGTTTATTTTATATTGGTTGCAAGTGTAACAAGACATATTTCGTATAAGTAGTTTACGATCATATCTCTGTTTATAAAATATTAGTCGCAAGTGTATCAAGACATATTTCGTTTAAGAACGGTTTACAATCACGATTTACATGTTCACGGTTCATATTCTATGGGACGATTGACATTAGTTATTCAATACTGTTCAATACAGAATTATAGAAGACCCGTCAATCATAGATCTAAATGCATATTTCAGTACCCGTCATGAACAGACACAATGAACCCGAGTCTGTTATGTTCTTTCTTTGGTCGCGGTCTATACTTCCCTTTTATCAAGTATTTACACGTGTGTATGATTTTCTACTTATGTTATGTTAAAGTTAATCATCGTTTACATGAACTGCTACTAAATGGTTTGTTTCATCGAGCCACTCCGCGATAAAAGATAGACATTCAAAACAATGTACACGTTATATCCTGTACGCAGTTCGTCATTACGGTTAGGACGTATAAAAGATAGACATTCAATACAATGTACACGTTATATCCTGTACGCAGCTCGTCATTACGGTTAGGACGTATAAAAGATAGACATTCAATACAATGTACACGTTATTTCCTGTACGCAGCTCGTCATTACGGTTAGGACGTATAAAAGATAGACATTCAATACAATGTACACGTTATATCCTGTACGCAGCACGTCATTACGGTTAGGACGTATAAAAGATAGACATTCAAAACAATGTACACGTTATATCCTGTACGCAGTTCGTCATTACGGTTAGGACGTATAAAAGATAGACATTCAATACAATGTACACGTTTTATCCTGTACGCAGCTCGTCGTTACGGTTAGGACGTATAAAAGATAGACATTCAATACAATGTACACGTTATATCCTGTACGCAGTTCGTCATTACGGTTAGGACGCATAAAAAATAGACATTCAAAACAATGTACACGTTATATCCTGTACGCAGTTCGTCATTATGGTTAGGACGTATCGTATTCCTGGGATAAAGGGTTGTCATAGTGTATGTTTGATCAAGCGGTTGTCAGTCGTGTAGGTCTCACTACACAGTTGAATTTTGTTCTTTGTTCTATATAAACTAATGTCTTGGATTGTAT
The DNA here is from genome assembly GCA_029582155.1 of Panopea generosa. Classification (NCBI taxonomy): domain Eukaryota; kingdom Metazoa; phylum Mollusca; class Bivalvia; order Adapedonta; family Hiatellidae; genus Panopea; species Panopea generosa. Next base: position 47,865,615 of record CM055909.1, on the reverse strand, counting down.
AAAAAATATTCCATATATAACGTTTTTAAAGTACTTTTGAGCTCACCTGAGCCAAAGGCTCACAGGTGAGCTTTTGTGATCGCCTGGTGTTCGTTGTCTGTCGTCCGTCGTCCATCGTTAACTTTTAGCTTCTAAAAACTTCTCCTATGAAACCACTGGACCAATTTTGATATAACTTCAAAGTGAGCGATATAGGGCCATATTGGCCCTCTTGTTTCAATGCAGGATCCCAACATAAAATGCACAACAACTGGCAGGTTGACAGTGCAGTTGCGGTAACACCCCAAATTTTGTTTAAAATGTCTTCTACAAATGTTGATACATATATGCACCTGTTAAACTCATATAAAAGTCACATTTTATACATCAGTGATGTCTTATTGCGTATATGCTATGCCAGCTTTTGTTCTTTTTTGCTTTTGTCTCTCGCCGCTGATTCAAATGGGAATGTTATCAGTAACTTGCGGGAATGGGGTGTGTTGGAGTACTGGTTAACCTTCCAGGAACCCAGGAATTAGTGGTTTGGTTAACTTATCGTTTGTTAGCCATCGATGGTATAAACATGACGCTAAAAACTCAGTTGGTGAAGCAGTCCCAGTTGAGTTACCTCCCTTCTATCAATAATGTAAGCACTAGTTGAGTTACCTCCCTTCTATCAATAAATGTAAGTAAGGAAGTAAGTAATATAAGTTATTAGACTACCTCTCTTCTACCAAATGTATAGGTAAGGAACCGAGTGTGTAAGTGAGTGAGTTAGTGAGTGAGTAAGTGAGTTAGCTAGTGAGTTAGTGAGTGAGTGAGTGAGTGAGTGAGTGAGTGAGTGAGTGAGTGAGTGAGTGAGTGAGTGAGTGAGTGAGTGAGTGAGTGAGTGAGTGAGTGAGTGAGTGAGTGAGTGAGTGAGTGAGTGAGTGAGTGAGTGAAACTGTTAAATAAGCATAATTTTATGCAGCTCTTGTGTAGGTGGGTGTCATCACAAACTTCAACATGTGACATTTGAATAAGTAATTTTATGAAAAAACATAACATGAATGTGAATGGTAAACTGCTTGCATCATTCCGATCTGTATATGATGATGTAGGTCTTGGGTGAATTAAAAGAAAGGGAGGGAGTAAACAAGCAAACAAGCAGATTTGTTATTAAAGTGTATGATTTTGTTTTTCATAGCTGTCATATTGGTGTAACATTTGTCATTGGATTACCTCCTTCCTATCAGTAGTATATGAAAGTAATTTATTTTGTCATAGTTAATGATTTTGTTTTCTTTCGCTGTGAAATTGTTTTTAACATTTGTTATTTGGTTACCTTTCTTTTATCTAAAGTGTATGCAGGTAATAATTTTGCATGGACCCAGTTGGTAGCGCCTGACTATTAATCAATGCGCCATGAGTTCGAATCCCAACCCGGTCACATTCTCCGTGATGACTGATATACGACAATGTGTCTCATTGCCATTCGTCTCTCACTGCTGGTTCAAGTTAGAAAGTTATCAGTTACTTGCGGAAATTGGTGCGTTGAATACTGATTAGCTTTCTAGGATTACAGGAAAGAGTAATCAGCTGTTAGCCCTCGATATTATAAAATGATGCTAAATATTCAAACAAACAAAACTTAAATGAAATATTTGTGTCGATTGTCTTTTGAAAAGATACTTACTACATACGCTATTTATAAAGTTAGGTACCCTTCTATCAAACTTAAGGTGTATGTAAGTAAGTATCTTTTATTATAGTACATGTTTTACTTAGCAGTCTGATTGGTGTATCATTGTAATTGAATTACATTCTTTCTGTCAGCAGTAGAAATGTGTAGGCTCTTTCATTATAGGTATTCAAGCATAAAATATAAAAGTAAATATTGAGAAACAGTCAATTCTCGTTTTATCATCTGTCAGTAGTAGAAATTATCTAACCATCTTGAAATCTCTAGTATTGTTGTTTAGTCATAACAATTGCGACTGGGTCTTATAAAGGAACTTCGATATACATAAGGGACCAGCAGAGGCCCAAATATGGATATGGGAATGTTAAAAACCTTTTTCGGGCAAATTTGTTCATATTTGATTTTAAATGGTCTCTATGTTTCAAGTTTGTTCAAATAAAAGGGCTATCGTCCATTTGGGGTCCAGTACGGAGAATTTAATTTGTACACAGAAATACTATGGGAAAACAGTAGTTTGTAGGTTTTTCATCTATTTTAGGCATCATTCCAATCACATATATAGTTGTGGTTTGTGGTGTTACGATACCGGTAGCTATCTGGTTGTGTTGTGATACCGGTAGATATCTGGTGGTGTTGTGATATCGGTAGATATCGTGTGGTGTTTTGATACCGGTAGATATCTGGTGGTGTTGTGATATCGGTAGATATTTGTGCTGTTTTGATACCGGTTGGTGTATGATGATGTTAGTCTATACTAATTTATTTTAGCTCGATTGCGATGAAAGCTCAGAGCTTATTTGAACCGCTCTCGAGTCCGCTTCCTGGGTAGAACCAGTACTGAGTGTTGTTTAATGAGAGGCATCGGGTCAACTGGGGAATCGAACCCGCAACCTCTGGCGTGAGCGGCCAATACTCTTTCCATTAGACTACCGCCCCGCTTTATGATGATGTTGTGATACTAGTAGATATCTGGTGGTGTTGTGATACCGGTAGATATCTTATGGTATTATGATATCGGTATATATGGCGATGTTGTGATATCGGTAGATATCTGGTGGTGTTGAGATACCGGTAGATATTTGGTGGTGTTGTGATACCGGAAGATATCTGGTGGTGTTGTGATACCGGTAGATATTTGGTGGTGTTGTGATACCAGTAGATATCTTGCGGTGTTGTGATACCGGTAGATATATGGTGATGTTGTGATACCGGTAGATATCTGGTGGTGTTGGGATAACGGTATATATCTGGTGATGTTGTGATACCGGTAGATATATGGTAATATTGGAGTACCGGTAGATATATTATGGTATTGTAATATCAGTAGATATCTGGTGGTATTATGATACCGGTAGATATCTTGTGGTGATGTGATACCAGTTGTTATCTGGTGATGTTGCGATACCGATAGATATATGGTGATGTTGTGATACCGGTAGATATCTGGTTGTGTTTTGATACCGGTAGATGTATGGTGATGTTGTGATATCGGTAGATATCTGGTTATATTGTGATACCGATATATATCTGGTTGTGTTTTGATATCGGTAGATATATTGTGATGTTGTGATACCGGTAGATATCTGGTAATGTTGTGATACCGGTAGCTTTCTGGTGGTGTCTTAATACCGGTAGATATATGTATCCTGTGGTGTTATGATATCGGTAGATATCTGGTGGTGTTGTTATACCTGTATATATATGGTGATGTTGTGATACCTATAGATATCTAGTTGTGTTTTGATACCAGTAGATATATGGTGATGTTGTGATACCGGTAGATATCTGGTGATATTGTGATACTGGTAGATATATGGTGATGTTGTGATACCGGTAGATATATGGTGATGTTGTGATACCGGTAGATATCTTGTGATATTGTGATACTGGTAGATATATGGTGATGTTGTGATACTGGTAAATATATGGTGATGTTGTGATAGCGGTAGATATATGGTGATGTTGTGTTACCGGTAGATATCTGGTTGTGATACCGGTAGATATCTGGTGATGTTGTCATTTCGGTAGATATATGGTGCTGTTGTGATACCGGTAGATATCTTGTAGTGTTACGATACCGGTAGTGTAGAGTATTGGTGCGATTATATAACTATTGTTAAACGCGTCATTAATAATGGTTACAATAATTCGGTATATTGTATCGTTTTAGCTGCTAATATTGTGATCGTACCTGATATGGACTTTTTTTTATTCTTCCAACTTTATTTTATGTCATATTTTGTATGTTTTGTGTTGATTTTGTTATTGTTACTGTTTTGTATTATGCTGGAGTCAATGCTTTGCTGTTTTTTTGTGTTTTAGTAATAAAAACAAAAAACAGAAAATACCTGGGATCAATGTAACTACAATTTAGGGGATGGCCATAACTAATGTGGTGGGCACTTACGGTCAAACCCTTTTGCATTTATTTATTTTAATGTTCCTTGAATGTGTATAATATGCATATGTGTTTATATTTGGCAATAAAATATGTTTAAACTAATTAATTATTGGAGTATATGCAATTGAAAACATAGGCAGAATGGAATGTATTATTATTTTATTACCTTTAAAATAAAGCATTTGCGGAATATTAGTTATTCAATCACAAAAGTGTCGAATATATTTAATTTGAACAATTTTTAATGAACATCAAATATTTATACAGACATTAACATCCTTAACATTTTTTTATTATTTTCCTCAGTCTATTAATACAATATATTATTAATTACAGATTCAAGATTCAAATTCTTTATTCAGTAATTTAACCATATAATGTTTCGCATTACATACAAATTCAGTTAATAAATGTAATACATGACACGCAGATAATAGATCAATATTATGTTAGATTCTATTAATTTAGGAAAATAAGTTTTTAATTTAAATACATATATTTTTAATAGTTTCTGAGGTTCGAAATATATAAATTAAACATTTAAATACTTTGTCAAATATATACTTGAGTAGATCAACATGAAAAGATAGATGTATATATTATGTATTTTGATTGTATGTGAAGAATCGCGAGCACTAAAAGCTTGATGAATAAACTTACACAAATTTAACAAGACTGAATACTTCTTACTTTGCATTAACTCAATGAATTTTGTCATACTTGGCTATTAATAGTAATATGATTTAATAAAACGTCCACGGATATCCTGATAACTAGAACATATTAACGCAAAATGGTATTCATCTTCTATGTCGTTAAAGTTAGAGTGCAATAACGCAAGTAACGTTCAATTCTGTTCTGTGCATAACGACCGGTTTTAACTTTCAAATGATGTGAAGATAATCTTACTCTTGACATAGAAATTCTTAATTTTCTTGGAAGCATATCTAAATAATTTTCTAATTCTAAAGTAGTTTTTAACATTGTATAAGTACATAGTTAACGACTGTTTTCGATTTCATTAAATCATTTTTTGTTTAAAATTATCTAGTACTATCCCTTTAAAAACAAAATGGAAGATAAACAAATTTGCATCATCAGTACCTGACCATCAGTACTTAACTGTATTTCATTGGTAACTATATATCCAAAAGGATAATACATTTTGTAGTTCTAATCAACTTGCAAAGTGTAATATAGGCTTGGTGCATTCCATTGTCAGATACCCACGAGTGTCATTTCCGATACTTTCCATCCGTCACTCGTGGGAAACGGCGTTTGCATGGAACTAGCATTGCGATTGGATAACGTTCTTTCATGAAAACGTGAAGGAACCAATTATAATATAGTTGCATTGTGGCTTGGTAGAAACGACGCAAAGCTAATGTAATATCGCACGAATGATATATGGAGAGTATCGGAATGGATTAGGCGCGAGTATCCGGCGGGGAGTGCATTCGATTTTGAAATAAAGTGACAAATAGAATCAAGTAGGTGGCTTGGAGCTCTTGTTTATTTTGATTTTCCATAGTTGACAAGTCGATCTTGATAAGAAAAAAGCCTCTCTCCACAATCTTTTGGATTTTAGTTTACACGGGTGTCAGAATAATTTAGTATTTAACACGGGGAATTATAACCTATAACAGAAATTTCATAAAACATATTAGTTTTGCATTATTCTGTTGTTGCTTGTTTCAGACCTATGCTATGCTGGAAGACTATTTGGCTATAATGTGTCACAGGATGTAACAGAAACTGGTGTTAGTGGAAAAAAGTGTGATGAACAAGTTGATGGTAATTTTTTACATTTTTCTGTAATTCTGATATCAGTGGCAATTGTAAAAGCAATGGATCTTAAAACCACGTCATGCATTTTTATTGTTCGGTTGACTCTCTCGCCAGTAACAAAGGCAAGAGTTGGACGCGGTTTTAGAAAAAAGGCACCATATTAATCGTGATCTATCCGGCACATCTCGAAATAGGATGACGATTTTACCGCAAAAATAACACCAGCTTTCGGAATATTTGGAAAATAACAAAATTAATGCTCTTTTAGATATAAAACTCTTTGGAAATAAATGATATAATATTAGAAAATAAAAGTTATTTTCAACTTATAATTGAATTTCAATTTTAACAGGAAATCTCGCCTTGTGTATTCGAATATTGTTTTCATTAACGTAGTTCCAACCATTTTCCCAGTCTTTCTTTTTTGTATGTTTTTTTTTATTTATTTATTTTTTTTTTGTATTTGCTCAATGTTTCCTAGCATCTTTACAACATGAACAACTTTGCGTCTAAACCGGAAATTAGAATTCTTTGGTGTTGTTATTTATTTTGCTTGTCATTTTTACTTTCAGCCTGTTGCTTGTGGTGAAATTCGGTTCGACATTCATGCCCTGCTTTCGATAGACGTTTGGCACAGAGATGGCAACCAGCGTTTCGCAGTAAACATCGATGCAGTTTGCATGCGTGAATCGGTACAGCGGAGTTTGATAACACGTATGGAAAACGAAATTCTTCCACTCATTATATCATCGGTAAATAGTTCTAGTTTATCTATTTTCACTGTATAGACACGAAATCACATTATAATATTACTGTCAGACTGAATTCCTAGCTAAGAAACTAAATCTCCAATGGGAATATGCAAATAACATAGCCACAGCACCAGCACAAGTTTAAATTAAATAGTTTGAAGCAAAGAATTTAAAACGAACGCCTCTAACATGAGTTTAGATGGTATTGCAAGAAAGCACATTTGGAAATAAATAAATCACAACGTTTTACTCAAATCTAAGGCAATGAATGAAGACAACGAAGACTGAAATAGAAAACCAGAGCGATTTAGAATTAAACACGTTGAATTATTTATACTTTGAGAATTTTACATAAAAGTATGATTTGTTTTGATATTGCACAGGTATATGACACAGCCTGGCAATATAGTTATTAAATATAGTAGGATATGTGTTCCCGTCTTGTATGGTTTCAGCGAAATATAAATCCCACTAAAATTAGGGTGAAATCAATATGAATAGAACGTTCCTTCATCTTTTTTAAAGCAGTTATCTCCCTTTGACTAGAAACTGTCATTTCTTAGTACTGAATTTGCAATATAAACAAAGTATCTTTTTATGATGTTATTTGTATCAAATTCGATTCTTATAATATTTTATAGGCGATATCAGCCTGACGACTTAATATGAAGGACAAATTTCATGTAAGAGAATGACAAAACTGACTGTTATTATTCAAATGTATATTATATATACTACTGGGTACATCAGGTTTCATGTCAGATTACGATACACTTGATGATATAGGGTATTGCACAGATACATGGTGCCGCCTGGCCATATTGTAAGTACAAATAGTAGGACATGTTGTCCTCATGCTTTCCTTCAATGAAATATAAATGTCGCTAGAATTAGAGTGACATCAATAATACGAAGTCGTTCTTTTATCCTCAAAGCAGTTATCTCCCTTTGACCAGAATCTGGTCGTTTCAGGGCGCTGAATTTCCAATGAAACCGAATAACCTTTTGATGATACATTGTATTTGAAATATATTCATATATATTTTATAGGCTGTATAATCATAAGGAACTAATATGTAAGACAAAGACGGACAGGACTGGTTGTTATTATTTACAAATATAAGCATACATATAACAATATAGTAGTGGTACAACGTATATCAATAATGGATGGGAGGAGACTAAGGATGCAATCATCTCAAAACATACAGGCAATGCATGTATAACAATACTCCAGCAGGTATTACAATACCTCAGCTTGTAGAGCAATATCTCAGAATGTATTACAATACCTCAGTGTATATATGGTTATCAATGTTACAACTATTTCTCTTATGCCTCAATGTGTATTACAATTCCCAAATATGTATTTGAATACCTCAGTATGTATAGCAGTCCCTCAATATTGTGTAGCAGTACCTCAGAATGTATTACAATATCCCAGTATATAATGCAATACCGCAGTATGTATTACAATACTTCAGTTTGTATTACAATACCTCATTATACATAGAAATACCTCAGTATGTATTACGATTCCCCATTATGTATAGCAACCTCAATATGTATAGCAATGCTCCAGTATGTATAGCAATACTTCAGGATGTATTACACTACCTCAGTATATATTACACTACCAAATATGTATTACAATACTCCAGTATATATTGCAACACACCATTATCTATTACAATACCCCAGTGTATATTACTATACACTAGTATATATAACAATACCCCAATATGTATCAAAATACCCCAGTATGTGTAACAATAGCCCAGTATGTATTACAATACCCCAGTATGTATTACAGCAGCCCTGTATGTATTACAGCAGCCCTGTATGTATTACATTACCCCCAGTATGTATTACATTACCCCTTTATGTATTACACTACCCCGGTATGTATTACAATACCCAAGTATGTATTACAATACCCCAGTATGTATATCAATAGCCCAGTATGTATTACAATAGCATATTGTATATATTACACTTCCCCAGTAGGTATTACATTACCCCGGTATGTAATACATTACCCCTGTATGTATTACACTACCCCGGTATGTATTACAATACCCCAGTATGTATATCAATAGCCCAGTATGTATTACAATAGCACATTGTATATATTACACTACCCTAGTATATGTTACAATACACTAGTATCTATCACAATATCCCAGTTTGTATTACAATACCGCAGTATATATTACACTACCCCAGTATCTGTTTCAATATCCCAGTATGTATTACAATACCCCAGTATATATTACAATACCCAAGTATATATTACAATACACCATTATCTATAACAATATTCCAGTTTGTATTACAATACCCCAGTATATATTACAATAACCAAGTATATATTTCAATATCCCAGTATGTATTACAATACCCCATTATGTATTACAATACCCCAGTATATATCACAATACCCCAGTATATATTACAATACACCAGTATCTATGACAATATCCCAGTTTGTATTACAATACCGCAGTATATATTACAATACACCAGTATATATCACAATATCCCAGTTTGTATTACAATACCGCAGTATATATTACACTACCCCAGGATCTATTAAAATATCCCAGTATGTATTACAATACCCCAGTATATATTACAATACCCAAGTATATATAACAATGTGCCATTATATGTTACAATATCCCAGTTTGTATTACAATACCGAAGTATATATTACAATACCCAAGTATATATTACAATATCCCAGTATCTATGACAATATCCCAGTTTGTATTACAATACCGAAGTAAATATTACAATACCCAAGTATATATTACAATATCCCAGTATGTATTACAATACCCCAGTATGTATTACACTACCCCTGTATATATTACAATACACCAGTATCTATAACAATATCCCAGTTTGTATTACAATACCGCAGTTTATATTACAATACACCAGTATCTTTTACAATATCCCAGTTTGTATTACAATACTGCAGTATATATTACACTACCCTAGTATATATTACAATATCCCAGTTTGTATTACAATATCGCAATTTATTACAATACACCAGTATATATTACAGTATCCCAGTATGTATTACAATAGCCCAGTATATATTACAATACACCAATATCTATTACAATATCCCAGTATGTATTACACTACCACAGTATATATAACAATACCGCAGTATATATTACAGTACACCAGTATATATTACAATATCCCAGTATGTATTACAATACCCAAGTATATATTAAAATACACCAGTATATATTACAATATCCCAGTATGTATTACAATACCTCATTGTATATAACCATACCCCAGTACCCCACACACTCAATAAATTTCTTGACTTTTTTATTACTTCAAATTTTACACTTAGTCATTTTAACACTAACACGAACGTTAGTGAAACGGATCCCTGCTGATGTATTCACCTCGACGTGTCTTGTTAAAAAACAAAATAGTGTTAGTCAACAGTTTCAATGGCGCACAATCAGCATATGGCTAAGTTATAATCACACATGTAAGAAATATACATGTAGACTATTATACGTAACATATTGTAAATATAACAATGATGTGCAATTATTGTGCGGGTGAATGTGTGGGGATTATGTGTAAATAGGCCAAGATTCTAACACCTTGCAAGCCAATTAATCCGTATTTACTCGTGGAAATCGTTGTGAGACGTAGCGTGGTTCTTCCCAGGGAAATGACACAAACATGTGGTGTAAAATAAACGTAAGGATCTATATGAGTTAAAGTTTAAAATGGTGTAGTAAAGTTTCATATCATCCTGAAAGGAAGCAACTATTTTAATATCGTGTTTTCAAAATAACTTATAATTTGCTTTTAATAAGATCATACTCAACTTCATTTGCACTCTTTTGTTTTTAATTCAACACACCACTTGTTTGTCTTACTTACCTGGTAATGAATATCGTTAAGAAACCCCCATTTTCTTCGTGCAATCAATGTACAATATTATCACATGGTCATAAGGAATTTTTCAGTTTATCACTACGATATAGTGTGTTACCAGTGCAAATGCAATAGTGTTACTCTGTTCGTTACGTGAAATTTTGTTCATATTTGGATATACATTCATACAATTCAATGGATTTTAATATGCACATTTGAGAGAACAACTCCGTAAGTAATATATTTTCACAACACCATTGTTAATGTTTTTGTTCTGTTTATTTCGTCTATGCTAATATAGTTAAGCTTGAACTCAAAGTAGGGTGTAAGCTAATAAGACCCGTTCTCGAATACGTTTCCTAGGGAAAACCAGTACTGGGTGAGAGGCCGGGAGGTCGAGCCTGGAATCAAAGGGGTCGTATTCACCACAATTCTTGAGAATATGCTTAGACTTGAAAATTTCAACCTCAGATATCTAGTTTACCTTGACGTATAGAATAATTTTGAGACTGTAGTTGACTATATAGTAGGTGTCCCTATACATGTGAACGTATAACCATTATTATACATGTGAATGTATAACATTATTATACATGTAAACGTATAACTATTATTATACATGTAAACGTATATCCATCATTATTATACATTTGAATGTATAACCATTATTATACAAGTAAACATGCAAACGTAAAACCATTATTATACATGTGAACGTATCCCCATTATTATACATGTGAATGTATAACCATTATTATTATACATGTGAACGTATAACCATTATTATACATGTGAATTTATAACCATTATTATACAAGTGAACATGCGAACGTATAACCATTATTATACATGTGAACGTATAACTTTTATAATACATGTGAACGTATCCTCATTTTTATACATGTGAATGTATAACCATTATTATTATACATGTGAATGTATAACCATTATTATACATGTGAACGTATAACCATTATTATTATACATGTGAACGTATAACCATTATTATACATGTGAACGTATAACCATTATTATTATACATGTGAACGTATAACCGTTATTATACATGTGAACGTATCAACATTATCATACATGTGAACGTATAACCATTATTATACATGTGAACGTATCCCCATTATTATACATGTGAACCTATAACCATTATTATACATGTGAACGTATAACCATTATTATACATGTCAACGTATCCCCATTATTATACATGTGAATCTATAACCATTATTTTACATGTGAACGTATAACCATTATTATACATGTGAACGTATAACCAGTATTATACATGTGAACGTATAACCATTATTATACATGTGAACGTATAACCATTATTACACATGTGAACGTATAACCATTTTTACACATGTGAACGTATAACCATTATTACACATGTGAACGTATAACAATTATTACACATGTGAACGTATAACCATTATTATACATGTGAACGTATAACCACCATTACACATGTGAATGTATAACCAGTATTATACATGTGAACGTATAACCATTATTATACATGTGAATGTATAACATTATTATACATGTAAACGTATAACTATTATTATACATGTAAACGTATATCCATCATTATTATACATTTGAATGTATAACCATTATTATACAAGTAAACATGCAAACGTAAAACCATTATTATACATGTGAACGTATCCCCATTATTATACATGTGAATGTATAACCATTATTATTATACATGTGAACGTATAACCATTATTATACATGTGAATGTATAACCATTATTATACAAGTGAACATGCGAACGTATAACCATTATTATACATGTGAACGTATAACTTTTATAATACATGTGAACGTATCCTCATTTTTATACATGTGAATGTATAACCATTATTATTATACATGTGAACGTATAACCATTATTATACATGTGAACGTATAACCATTATTATTATACATGTGAACGTATAACCGTTATTATACATGTGAACGTATCAACATTATCATACATGTGAACGTATAACCATTATTATACATGTGAACGTATCCCCATTATTATACATGTGAACCTATAACCATTATTATACATGTGAACGTATAACCATTATTATACATGTCAACGTATCCCCATTATTATACATGTGAATCTATAACCATTATTTTACATGTGAACGTATAGCCATTATTATACATGTGAACGTATAACCAGTATTATACATGTGAACGTATAACCATTATTATACATGTGAACGTATAACCATTATTACACATGTGAACGTATAACCATTTTTACACATGTGAACGTATAACCATTATTACACATGTGAACGTATAACAATTATTACACATGTGAACGTATAACCATTATTATACATGTGAACGTATAACCACCATTACACATGTGAATGTATAACCAGTATTATACATGTGAACGTATAACCATTATTATACATGTGAATGTATAACCATTATTATACATGTGAATGTATAACCATTAGTATACATGTGAACGTATAACCATATTGAGATTAAACTGAAGTATTTCTGTCTGCATTAAATATGTATAAATCTTGTGGTGATTACGAACTGTATGTTAGAGACACACCAATGGTTCCAGACACGAAGAAATACGTTAAAGACGCATCGCCTTTTATATATTTATATTGATTTATGTCTAACGGGGACTCATATAGAGAAGGATATGTAACGCATTCTCGTTTAGTGAAAGCTCACATAATCACACAAACTCTCGCAAAATCTCGTTTTCAATTAACCTAACTTCCTTTTAACTCATGAATACAAATCAGTTTTATTCCAAACAGAAACCTCCATTATATGAAAACATTTTCAGCAATCTGTGTTTACAGTTTTTGAGGTAGTACTGATTACGAAAATGTATACTGCCATAAAAAAATAACATAGTAACTTGAACGGTTACCTCAACCAGCAATGTTTAAATACAAGATAATTTTCCATAATTAAAACGTCATAAAAAACAAAAAAGGTAAATTACACCTTATACGTTTTGTATCAGAAAGCAGTTGCCTGTGAATTGTGAATTGTTTATTTGTCAAATATTTAATGCTTCACGTGCTATTTTATCATCAACATTTAGTCTGGAGATACAAGTTTCTTATCCTTCTCTGTGTAAGTCCTTGACATCACCCATTGTTGATTATTTCCATAGATATGTGGCCCCGAAAAATTTTTATTCTCAGTTGCAAAATATAGTGGACACTGAATTTTAGTTAAGTTAGTTAAATAAATTCTGAATAATTGTGTCGTATTTTGTTCGTATAAACCGAGTGTATAGGTTTTACAATTGACCGATAAAGTAACATGTTTGCACGTGGTTGTAAAACGCTCCGGTACAATAAATAAAAAAGAAAACATTTGAAATTTAAACATGTGCACTTTCTTTTGCAACTGAGTATAACAAAAAGAAGAAATAAAAGAACCCAAACTATTCCTTGTTGTGTTTTGATTGTTGTTTTGTAAATTATTATTAATAATGATAATAATATCATCATCATCACATCATCATGCATACATGCTTTTTCCAGCTAAAACACTTGCGAGCGTTGTTCCGATTACAACCATGTCATTCGTTACCACTCGGCTATTTCCGGATAATTCTGCTTAATTAAATCGCAGCGCTGTGCTTCGCTTATTGTTATTGGAGTCAAAGATCTTGCTTTTACCGATCACAGCAATTGGAACAACGCTCAAGCCATTTTTGTGTTTAAAGCGGAAATGGTCGAACGTTTTTCCGATTCCGATCAAATCATTCGTAACTACTCGACTATTTCCGGATAAATCTGCTAATAGTCGAAGCCCTGTGTTTAGCTTTATAAACCAGTACGTTTTAAACATGCTCCAAGTCATACCTATATATGGTATTTTGTTTTCCTTGGAAGCTTTTTTTAAACCATATAACGATTTTCTTTTTGGAAATAATTGGTACAATCATCAACATCAACATGGTTGTCACTCTAAACAGTCACTTGATATATGAATTGCTATGTTAGTGGGTGGTAGGCGCTTGATATATGAATTGCTATGTAAGTAGGTGGTAGGGGCTTGATATATGAATTGCTATGTAAGTAGGTGGTAGGCGCTTGATATATGAATTGCTATGTAAGTAGGTGGTAGGCGCTTGATATATGAATTGCTATATAAGTAGGTGGTAGGCGCTTGATATATGAATTGCTATGTAAGTGGGTGGTAGGCGCTTGATATATGAATTGCTATGTAAGTAGGTGGTAGGCGCTTATAGACAAAATAGACAAAAATGTGGATTTACAAGCAAAGTTGCATATTTGAATATAAAATAACTTAATTGCTACTGTTAAAACTTGATCGGCGCCAGTTTTAGCAAAAAAAAAAAAGCGTCACATGATGCAATCCAGTTGAAATTATATAACTGCGCCACTATGAAATGTATGTATACTAATATTTTTTTTGAAATGTTCTTAAGACAAACTTTGTGCAAGTTAACATAATAATTGACAGTTACTTTGAACCTGGACAGAAATAATACCGTAAATGGAAATAGAAGTTTGAACGCAAGTTTATAGTCATGTTGAAATGAATACGGGGCATGGCGATTTATACTCTTTATACTGTGACCAGAACAGCAATAAAACGGATTGACTGGCTGACACATGCCTTAACATGACTTGGACGGCAATTATAAGTTGTAATTGTTCTGAGATAGAAAGAGTTTTGATGATCATGTGTACGCTGAAAGGGAACACGAAAATTGAAATTTTGGCGGCCTTTAAAGTTTTGCTTCAATAGATAGCGATACTGGTATTCTAATGTTGGTCTTACATAGATGCTGTTGTTGTTGCTGTTTATATTGCTGCTGTTGTTGTCGTTGAGCAGCTGCTGTTCAGCTGCTGTTGCTGCTGCTGTTGTTGTTGAGCAGCTGCTGTTGTTTCTACTGATGTGGTTGCTGCTGTTGTTGTTGTTCAGCTGCTGCTGCTTCTGCTGTTGTTGTTGTTGTTGTTGTTGTTGTTGTTGTTGTTGTTCAGCTGCTGTTGTTGCTGTTGATGTTGTTGTGCATTTTGAATGTGTTATTGTGAGGCAATTGAGTTCGAATCTAGCCTATTCCAATACAAAATATTTACTTGCTCAAGGACAGTGGTTATACATAGATTCAATTTGAGGTCGAGCACAAAAACATAAATAAAAAAATGGATGACATAACACTGGTTTTATTTCTTTACAGTATGTTGAAATTCTATACAGGGTTCTCCGTGGCCGAGTGATCTATGGCGCTGTTGTGTACTGACCACTTACCGCTGAGATCGTAGGTTCGAGTCTTGCCTAGACGAATAAGATAATATGAGAAAGTTTGCCAGTTAATTACGGACGAAAATAGGTCCACTCAGATTCAGTCTGAGTACTAATTCATTTAAACTGGATTTGCCGTATATAACATGTAATATGTTGAAAATAAATAGCGTTAAAAGTAACCAAAAACAAATGGAAAGCCAACGAGGTCATAATTCCTCTTGTTAAATGCTTTATTCTAAATTCTAAGTGTTCAACTGAATATGATTAATATTTAATTATTTATTCCTTGTTCTTAATTCTAAATGATTATTTCAAAATCATCCATGCCAAATTTCTTAGTTCCAGATGATAAAATTATTGATGCCAAATGAATAATTTTAAGTCTTTACTTCTATTTAATAAATGTTAAATAGCAAATGCCTAGGTGTTTATTCTAATCGCTTTTAAAGCTCTTAATTCTTAATACGTAATGTGTAATTCTCATGTTACAGCGTCCGTCCTTTGTGAATTGCACGTCCCTGGGTATCACGGTTTGGCCTTGTGGATGGGGTCTAAAAAATTAGTGCGTCTGTAAGCAATTCACATTTTTAACTTCTATTCAAAAGCTGTAAGCTCAGTCGTAATGTTATGTTTAATACAGTTTTGGTATCAAAGGGTGAATCAAAATCGTTGCATGGTCCCCCGTCACCTGGGACATTGGGGGCAGGGTCAAAACAGTCAAATTCAAGGTAAACTTTAAATTTCTTCTTCTTACTATAGGAAACACTGAGAAACAAATGGTGAGTATGATTATGGACACATAGGTGTTTCATAAAAGAAATGTGAATTGCATGTCCCTGGGTATCACGGTTTGGCCCTGGGGGTTGGGCCTAAAAAATTAAGGTAAACTTGAAAAAAATCATATAATAGAAAGCACTGGGAAACAAATAAGTAGCATGAATATTGACGCCTATGAGTTTGGCTCTGGGGTGCAGCCTACTTTACTAAATCTATTTAAGAGAAATGACAAAAAACATTATTTCTGATGACAACATTTTTATATGATTTTTTTGGGTGTGATTTGGTGTTGTTATGACAGTTAATACCTATGTGAATTTATGGTCCCAACCTCGTGAGGTCTTAGTGGTGGGGCCAAAATAATCAAATTCAAAGTAAACTTAAAACTCTTATTATTATTATTATTATTATTATTATTATTATTATTATTATTATTGGAAGCACTCAGAAACAAATTGTGAGCATAATTCTTGACGACTATTTGTCCTTTATAAAAAGAAATGTAAATGGCATGCCCCTGTATCTCACGGTTTGGCCCTTGAGGTTGGGCCTGCTTTACCAAATCTATATAAGACAAATTGACAAAACCCCTTATTGACTTAATATACTTAAGTAAATGTCTAGTTTAAAGTTTCTTTCAGTCTTTACAATATAACAACATATTAATTTTGTGAAACAATAAGAATATGATCAAAACGAAAGATTAATCTTATCCAAGAATACAAGTGTACGTTCACAATATGATTATGCTAAATAATTAGCATTATAAGTGGTAACAGTTTAGAAGAAGAAAATCAGTTTTACAAGAGCTTATTTATTAAATTTGGTTTAAGAATTGAAAAGAAATCAAAGAGAAACATTTGATTTTTCGTATGGAAAAGAAAGAAAAATGGAAATGCAGAAAATTGTGGAGCTGGTGCATACTTTGAGTGAGACTCGTATAACATGAACAGAACTCGGGCTGCTTGCAGATCGCTATTTATATTCAAAATCTTTTACACGACAAGTTTCCGCAATAGGTTCGCGTAAATAGTTTCGTACAACGAATGTTTTTTGTTGTGATTTGTTGTTGCTGACATTACGGTTATTACCTATATTAATGTCCTGGTCCTCACCCAAATGGTGATATTATGGGTGAGACCAAAGCAGTCAAACTCAAAGTCAATTATCTTATTGTAAAAAGCACTTGGAAACAATTGGTGAGCATGGTTATTGACATTTTATGGTCCTATCATAAAAAATGTGAATTTCATATCCCTGGATCTCAAGGTTTGGCCTTTGGGGTATGACCTATTTACTAAATCTATATAAGAGAAAAATGACAATACCGTCATTTCTGATGACTGAATAGACTCATATGAATGGATTTTGGTGTGGTATATTGTTGTTGACTAGACGGTTAATGCTTTTGTTTTATTGTGTGACCCCCATCCCCATCCTCCCTCTCTGTAACATTGGGCATGTGCCAAAACAGTCAAATATAAGTTTAAGGCCTAAAAAAAAAAAAAGATGTTTGTTTCCGGTTACCCGACCGACCCTATATTTTAACTGCCGACTCAAAAGTTTTTATGTCCAAAAAAATCGGCATCGGATTTCGCGCTCTTTTTGGTGATTTTCACAACGAAGTAATTCTTACGCACCGGTGCGCTGTGTCGTTTAGACGCTCGTAATCTCATTATAAAATAATCACTGCATATGCCTAGACGATATAGACTCACAGAGACGGTGCAAGGTACAATTTTTGCGAAGACAGTATAGCCTATATCAAACATCTTCCTCGGTTTATTATAGCCACTGCAGATTTCAGATTCATATCTGAAATTGAGTACTATTTAAAAGATATATTACTTTCACACCACTCCCCCCAAAATGACATATATAATCATGTAATAGAAACTAACAAACTCATTCATTTTGATGTTCCATTTAATAAAGGAGTGTGGTAACGACAAAAAAAAAATCCCTACCTACCGACCCATATTTTTTTGAGCATGTAACAGGAAACAAACCTTTTTTTTTAGGCCTAACCTTAAAAACCGTATTATTATTATAGAAAGCACTGGAAAACAAATTGTAAGCATAATTAATGAGGCCTATGAGTACATCATAAAATTGTGAATTGAATGTCCCTGTGTATATCAGTTTTTCTCTTGGGGTGGGTATTACTTTACTTTATTCTTATAGTCCAAGAGATTTACTTTTTATGTCCAAAAGGTAGTTAGAGGTAAATTTTATGCTGTGTCTTACTAACTGCTGTTGGGGCGTTTGGTCACAAATTCAAGATGGCCACCAACATGGTCGCCAGCTAATTAACTTCATGTTATAATATATAATCTGATGGAAAACACTGCAAATTGTTAAAGAAAATAGATTTATTGTGTTGCTGTAAGTTGTATGACATGTTTAAGGGTACATATAAATAAAAATATGATTGATTCAAGTACGAGCAATCCAAATGAGGCACAAAAATGGCAGCAAAAATTTGAAAAAATTACACTTTTTCTGCAAATATAGTCATTTTGTTGAATGCTTCGGTTTTATTTCTATTTATAAATGTTTGTTTCTAGAGGTAACATGTATGCTGAGTCCGAAAATCTATTTCTTACTAACTACTGTTGGGACGTTTGGTCACAAATCCAATATGACTGCCAAAATGGTCGCCAAATATTTATTTATAATATGAAATCTGATAGAAAGCACTGCAAAGTGTTAAAATTTAGATTTATTGCGTCGTTATAAGTTGTATGACATGTTTTAGGGCAAAAAGAGTAAACATATGTTTGATTCGTGTACATAAATTCTAAATAAGGAACAACATGGCCGCCAAAATATGAAGAAATGACACTTTTTTTCTGCAAATATACGCATTTGGTGAATGCTTTGGTCTTATGCAGACGAACTAATTAATCATTAAAATGGCCTTAAGAATTTAACAATATATGTATACACATTACTGAATAAAAGCACATCATTCTGGCTTTGGTGACCTGTTTTTACACATATTTGCATTCTGTTAACATAACCATATAACCAATATTTAATAAACTACTCAAAAATATGTGTATATATATAGAATATAGTTTACTTGAGCTTAAGTTTAACATATTCAGTTTCAGATTATGTCATAAGAATGGAATTTTCATCTAAACTTGTTTATTGCATTGCTTTGTTAGAGTGAGAGAAACATACCATGAAAAAGACACACCTATTCCTGTTTGTATAAAATATAAGTAACAAAAACTAATCCTTAAACATGGTCAGTATTCTCAGAACTATCAGCCATATGCAATTCTGCTTTAAAACATGTCATACTATATAGCTGATGTAGCTGTAGAGGACAACTGATACATTCTCATTGAAAAAGGCCGAAAAAGACATTAACAATGTAGACATGAATATCAATATGTCATCTTATGAAGGCAATTGCCAGGGTCAGCAGCCATTGACGTGCTTTTCAATAAAACTGTTGAAGCTGGATCTGATGATATTTGTATATTTAAAAGCCTGGCGACTCCGATGTTGTGTATGATAGAATATTAAGAACATGACTTTAAAGTAATATGATTAGTGCGCTCTTAAAACAATATGTGACACTTTATTTTATGGAGTTTTGCACTAAGCAGTAATGATGGCGTTATTTTGAATATAGGTACATGCTGTAATTGGTGGTAAATGAAAACATTCATTTCATGACACTCAGTAACCTGTGATTATGAAAATACTCAAATTATTGTAGAAAATTCAAGGGATATTAAACATTAAACATTAAACCATGTTCAATCATACTAGTTAACAGCTGAAAATGATAAATAACTACTTATGTTGGTGCAACACGTGATTATGACGCAACATGTTATAAAAAGAAATCAACATGTCTAATGGCCTACATATGTTCGGGCCAACGATTATCTGTCAAATGAAACCAAAGGGGGAAAGCATATCGTCGCCGCTTCGTCTGTGAATGCGTACGTCCGTGCGTCCCTAAGTTCTTGTCCGGGCTTTTTCTGTACGACCTTTAATTGAAATTTTATGAAACTTGCTAGGATGCATCATTACCAAGTGCAGATGCGCATATTGTCTTTGTGTTCCGGTTCGATGATTTTTTCACGGAGTTATGGCCTGTGACCAAAATTCTTGTCTGCGCTATTTCTCTACAACCCCATGTTTGAATTTTATTAAACTTGTTATATTTGTGTTCCGGTTCGATGACTGTTCACGGAGTTATGGCCCTTTCATTCTGTCTGTGACCAAATTCTTCTCCGATCTATTTCTCTACAACCTTGGCTGGAATTTTATGAAACTTGCTAGGATTCATCATTACCAAGAGGAGATGTGCATATTGTCTTCATGACTCTATTTCGCTACAACCTCTGGTTTTAATTTTGTAACACTAGCTAGGATATGCGCTTATTGTCATTTTGTTCTGGTTCAATGATTTGCGAATGAGTTCTGTCAAGTGCAGAGCCGTATAATCTGTTTAATCCCTAATTCAGAAAATACTGATTAGGCAAACACTTAGACAGAGTGCCTATGCTACTACATGTATATAAAAAAGCAATAAAATATGTTTAAAGTATAGAGTGCCTATATCTGATAACCAGCTAAAGTTATAGCCTACTCTGACTAACAGACAGCCATGATTTGATAGGAAACAAACTGCAGTCCTTACTGTAATGGTACAATTTCCGTATAATCCGAATTAAACTCTCCAGGACGTTACCTTTCCCAAAAAGTGGCATTTAATTCAGTTGTTAAAATCACATTTATCTTATAAAACATTTCACACTTCTGATTTGCATTCATTCTAACGACTGAAAAGTGAAGTTTTGTGTCCTTTTCTTCAAAAGTCTATTATTTCCTGTGAAAATGGAGATGGTCATTCAGTATTGGATGGGTGTTCAATAACGAGTACACAGAATCATTTTTTGCTAATACAAAATGTTATACATTAACATTTTCCAGATAATGACTTTTTCATGCAACTACATACATAAAAACTATGTATATACATGTATATACACCCAGTCATTATATTAGTACTTGATCAGTACATTTGTTTTCTAATATAAATTTGTTAGAACACAGAAACTAAAGTGATTAAGTGTTTGTTAAAGTAGCACATGTATAAATATGCCATATGTAACAACTGAATCTTTATAATGAAATCAGTAATTATATCCATCATTGAATGTATATTTGTAACAACAATTTGCTGAAATGTTTGATCACGGGTCATACTAACCTATTTACAGTATGTTGTACAATGTATTATATCACGAAATAAAAAAATAATGTATAGACATCTCTTCAGAAATCCCATAGTTACTTCCCTCGTACAATATCATTACCATATAGTACAGAGTCAAACACTCACTTGGGGGAACATCCATCGGTTCCACCGATATTTTCTTGTTTGTTGTTGTTTCTGTTCAAGACGTTAACATGTGTATGTTTCAAATAAATTATCTTAGAAAATGTCAATAATAGTATTAAAGTAAAACGTTCAAGAGTTAAATGACCCCATCCCAATTTCAAAGTAAATGTCAACCTATACATAAGAATCAGAATTTTCTTATACTGTTGTTTGTTTTGGTTTTTTTTGTAAATACAAGTATGTAAGGAGTCTGTCTGAAATTAGGGACAATGGTGTATTGGGGCCCAGTAGGTTGGTTATCACTTTACATGGAAATGCTATCAGAAAACAGATAATTCTCATTTTTAAGTCATCTTTTTTTTAAGAAAAAAAACGAAGAGCTATTGTCATGACCCTAGCGTCGGTGTCGTCGTTGTCGTCGTCATCTGCAGATTAACGTTTTATGTTTAACTCAGCTTTTTCTCTGTTTCTGAACAAAATACTCATGTTATGGTGACTAAACTTCATAAACACATTCATGTTATAGAAACAAGTATATAGCGAACTTACCTAAAGTTCCATACTTTGTGCCGTAGCGTCGGTGTCGTCGTTGTCGTCGTCATCTGCAGATTAACGTTTTATGTTTAACTCAGCTTTTTTTCTGTTTCTGAACAAACTACTCATGTTTTGGTGACTAAACTTCATAAACACATTTATATTATGTTATAGAAACAATGTATATAGCTAACTTACCTAAGTTTAAGTTTTTTTTAGCTCGGGTTTGATTCAATTTATTTCAATTTTATTTAAGTAATACATGTACTATTGATTCTATTAGCCTATCAACATCAACTAAAAAAATGTTTTTATCACTGACCTTGACCATTTTAATGGAGTTTCCTTCCGAGCTCAACCAGGGCTAGAATAGTCGAGTTCTTCGACATCTCTATTTTTTTTTTTAAATCTGTTCTCACCGTATCCAATCGTTTCCGGGGGAGGCGGTGGGGGTAACGTTGGGTGACGGTGGAGGTAACGTAGGATGACGGTGGGGGTAACGTTGAATGGCGGTAAGATTTGCGATCAGCGGTAAGAAAAACTATTTTTTTTAACTATTGTTGATATTTTTTGGAAAATCTGAGTCGAGCAAGATGATGTCGTATCATTTCTGATCACTCGGCATCAACCGAAACTTTGCAGCCTGTAGCCGTTTTATTGATCATTCGGAAAATACAAGGAATTTTCTGTGTAAACATTGGCACGAGTGCTTTAAAAGTGCAAAAACTGTCTTGTTACCGAACATTATTTGATATATCATTTTCTTTTATAAGTGTGGTAGAGTGTAATTTTACTGTTTTAAAATATATTAACGTACTAACACATAAGCATGTTTCCAATATTAATAGAGAGCATTGTTTTATTTTTACTAACAACCCTTGTTATTGGTTGTAGGTAACAGCTAGCCGGGATTACCCTATAACATAAGCAACACCGTCCTCAACATTATATTTTACCCCATTCGGTCTTTTATTGGTGTAAAATTAAGTAAGTGACTCTTTAATAATATAGTGAAAAATAGAAAGGAAGCATTTGTTTTATTTAAACGGCGAATTAAAAGCAACATGCATTTTTCCTATACGCAAGTCACGAATAAGTGTCATGATCTTACTATATTTCAGGTGACGTAATGAACGACTTTATGTCATATATATATAAAGTAAAATAAAGTATATTTAAAATTAGGGAATTATTTAAGAAAATGTGTCGTTAATGTTCAAAATCAAAATAGCAAAAGTAGTACAATCAAACCTGTGTAAGTGGTTACCTCTATTAAGCAGCCACTTGTCTTAGGCAGCCACATTCTATTTATATGCTAGCAATTTTACCTTTCTTAAAAGGTCACTTTTGCTCCTTCCCATGACTGAATGCTTAAGACAGGTTTGACTGTTTTATGTATATCTGCTATCCAATATTGGCTATATCACTACAGAAGCTATTTTTAGTAGTTAATAAGTTAACAATCACGACTGACCGTTGAAATTACTTTATTTCCTTCTGGACATTTTCTGAAATGTATGTACATGACAATACCACAGTACATAATTTCACTCGTGGTTTTGAAAAAGGGCAAAATTCAAGTAAATGGTTGAAAGACTTAAAATCATCAATGACAACTTAGAAACGTTTGGATCTGTGTGATTAAATAGTAGTAACAACCACTTTGTATTTTTAAAAATGTTTTACTCATGGTTTCAAAACCTGCAGGCCAGCACTAGCTTTATAAAGAGATAATAACTAATTTTATCAAATCATTAAGGTGTGTATCTTACTATTTTCGTGCGAGTACAAATTGATTTATGTGTAGACATCGAGGTTTTGGCCTCATCTGAAAATATAACATACATATATACATTAAGGCGAAGTGTGATAAGAGAAGGGTCCAAGCGTTCCGTTTCGCACTTACTTGTACCATGGTACAATCCTATATCTTTTCTTCGGAGACAATTTTGCCTTCCGTATTAACCAATTGACTACATTAATAATTATGTAAAATCAATACATTGACAGTTACTTAATATACATTTGGCAGTTAAATACACAAAAACATTGCCAGTTATTTATATATTTGGCAGTTATATACACAAAAAACATTGCCAGTTATTTATACATTTGGCAGTTGAATACACAAAAACATTGCCAGTTATTTATATATTTGGCAGTTAAAAACACAAAAACACTGTCAGTTATTTTACATTTGGCAGTTAAATACACAAAAACGTTGTCAGTTATGTATACATTTGACAGTTAAACACACAAAAACATTGCCGGTTATTTATACATTTGGCAGATAAACACACAAAAACATTGTCAGTTATTTATGTATTTGGCAGTTAAACACACAAAAAACATGGTCAGTTATTTATACATCTGGCACTTAAACACACAAAAACATTGCCATTCATTTATAGATTTGGCAGTAAACACATAAAAACATTGCCAGTTATTTATACATTTGGCAGTTAAATACACAAAAACATTGTCAGTTATTTATACATTTGGCAGTTAAACACACAAAAACATTGCCAGTTATTTATATGTTTGGCAGTTAAACACACAAAAACATTGTCAGTTATTTTACATTTGGCAGTTAAATACACAAAAACATTGTCAGTTATTTATACATTTGACAGTTAAACACACAAAAACATTGCCGGTTATTTATGTATTTGGCACTTAAACACACACAAACATTGTCAGATATTTATACATTTGGTACTTAAACACACAAAAACATTGCCATTTATTTATAGATTTGGCAGTTAAATACATAAAAACATTGTCAGTTATTTATACATTTGGCAGTTACACACACACAAAAAAAACATTGCCAGTTATTTATACATTTAGCAGTAAAATACACAAAAACATTGTCAGTTATTTATACATTTGGCAGTTAAATACACAAAAACATTGCCAGTTATTTATACAATGGGCAGATAAACACACAAACACATTGCCAGTTATTTATACATTTGGCAGTTAAACACATTAAAACATTGCCAGTTATTTATACATTTCGCAGTTAAATGCACTGATACATTAC
Organism: Panopea generosa; assembly: GCA_029582155.1. Lineage (NCBI taxonomy): Eukaryota > Metazoa > Mollusca > Bivalvia > Adapedonta > Hiatellidae > Panopea > Panopea generosa. Next base: position 47,840,064 of record CM055909.1, on the reverse strand, counting down.
CAGTTATTTATACATTTCGCAGTTAAATACACAAAAACATTCCCAGTTATTGAAATGCAGCGATATGTTACCACGATGGATCAATAATATCTTTATTACGGAGCGTGCGTCGCCAGTTTTCATTAATTGAGGAACGATACTCGAGTGATAATGGTGATATCTGAACAGGATATAATATACATTGACATTGTCAATTAGTTTTATTAATATTGGAATAAGCTTATTAATCTTGTTACAAATTGCGATACCGCAAATGATCACACGGCGAATGTCTTATATACGATACTTTTCTGTAGGATAGTTCATTTAGCGAGTCCAATATAAAGATGACAAACTTATAAAATTGAATGACTGGCACTAACTCACGTCGAAGAACTTCCGGGTAACTGATGGCACTTAACTATGCTTAGAGTGTTAGTTGTGCATTATTTCATACTTATTAAAATATATATGTCTTTTATATAGCTCATAATGGCAATTATCAGTTTGATTTTCTTTACAGTACATAAATACACCACAGTAACATTTTTGAAATATATTTACAACAGATTGACAACCGAAAAAAATGACCATTTGCATGAGAAACCTTAGAAAAAGTGCTTTTAGTAAATCCACCATCCTCAAGCGTTACGCAACTTTGAAACAGCTCATCCAGGTCCTCCATCGTAACGATTTTTTCATCATAAAACTGTCACTAAATCAATTTTCCACCAGTAAAAGACTGAATGGGGTAAAAATATAATGTTGAGGAGGGTGTTGTTTATAAAAGAAAATGATATATCAAATTATATTTGGTAACAAGACAGTTTTATCACTTTTAAAACACTCGTGCCAATGTTTACGCAGAATTTCCTTGTATTTCCCGAATGATCAAGAAAACGGCTACAGTCTGCATAGATTCTGTTGCTGCCGAATAATCAGAAACGATACGACATCATCTTGCTCGACTCAGATTTTCCAAAAAATTATCAACAATAGTTAAAAAGTATAGTTTTCTTACCGCTGATCGCAAATCCCGCCGCCATTCAACGTTAACCCACCGTCATCCAACGTTACCTCCTCCGCCGCCTCCGGGAATGTTTGGACATGGTGGTAATAGTATTGATTTTTTAAACTAATCACCATCATGTTTAAAAAGTTTACTTCACTGACATTAACCTACATAATAGATTTGGAAAAAGACGAGCGTCTGCACCCGCTTACGGTGCTCTTGTTTATTATTATTATTTTTTTTTTTTTAAATTTTGTTTCGTTTTAAATTAAATACTTTGCCCCATTTCAACTTTGTTACTGACCTCAAGGACACCCCTACCACCAAGGCCCCCGCCCGTTTTTCCCTTCTTTAAATCAAATACTCTTCCCCATTTACACTTTGTTACCAACACGCAGACCTTCACCCCTACAACCCCCCCCCCCCCACCACCGAAATCACCAAAAAAAAAACACCCATTTTTATGCCCCTAAAAACAATTTTTGGGTGACATATAGTAATCGCAGTGACCGTCCATCAGTACGTGTGTAGCAGCACTTGTGGGTTGAGTTGCCAGTACAGAATGGACTTGTGGGTTTTTTTGGTACTTGTGGGGTGAAATGTTCACCCCACAAGTGCGAATACCCGTGCAAATGGCATTGTGGGGTTAATTTAATTTTCTTACCATTTTTCTTTTACTTTTTTTTCACCTTTTTTCATTCTTTTTCAGTGTCATTAGGGTTGGATCTCAAGGTTTGTGATATTAGGGTTAGAAAGAAAATAGTTTTTTTTTTGTTTTCTGAAAAAAAAAGATGTTTTATAACATATCAAAACCTCACCCCACAACTACACTTCCAGCAGAACGTCCGTCCTTCCGTCCGTTATTTCGTTTCCGGCCTGTAACTTTGTCATGCATAGATGGATTTTGTTAATACTTGCTACAAATGATAAACATAACATGACGACGTGTCGCGAGTAAGACCCACACCCGTACCTCAAAGGTCAAGGTCACAATTTGAGTTTGACAAAACTTTGAGTTTGTGTCAGATTTCGTTTCCGGTCTGTAACTTTGTCATGCATAGATGGATTTTGTTGATACTTGCTACAAATGATCAACATAACATGATGACGTGTCGCGAGTAAGACCCACACCCGTTCCTCAAAGATCAAGGTCATAATTTGAGTTTGTTTGACAACACTTTGAGTTTGTATGAGATTTCGTGTCCGGCCTGTAACTTTGTCATGCATAGATGAATTTTAATGATACTTGCTACAAATGATATACATAACATCATGACATGTTGCGAGTAAGACCCACACCCGTTCCTCAAAGGTCAAGGTCACAATTTGAGTTTGTTTGACAACACTTTGAGTTTGTGTCAGATTTAGTGTTCGGTCTGTAACTTTGTCACGCATAGATGGGTTTTATGAATACTTGCTACAAATGATCAACATAACATGACAACGTGTCGCAAGTAAGACCTATACCCATACCTAAAAGGTCAAGGTCACACTTTGAGTTTGTTTGACAACACTTTCAGTCTGTTTGAGATTTCGTGTCTGGCCTGTAACTTTGTCATGTATAGATGGATTTTGTTAATACTAGTTACAAATGACCAACATAACATGACGATGTGCCACGCGTTACACCCAGAATCCCACTTCAAAGGTCAAGGTCCCAATTTAACTTTTGTTGATGACACTTTCAGTCTGATTGAGATTAAGTGTCCGGTCTGAAACTTTGTCACCTATGGATAAATTAAAAAAACACTTGGCCCAATTCATCAGCACGACATTATAAAGTGTCACGTATAAGACCCACATGCGTACCTCAAAGGTCAAGGTCACACTTTGAGTTTGTTTGACAGCACTTTCAGTCTGTGTGAGATTTCTTGACCGATCTATAACTTTGTCATCTATGGATATATTTCAAAAACACTTGGCTCAGTTGATCAACATGACATAATTAAGTGTCGCATGTATGACCTAGAACCTTTCTTCAAAGGTCAAGGTCACACTTTCAATTTGTTGGATATTGCGTGTTTGGTCTTTATCTTTGTCTTTTACTTGGCTCAATTTATCAAGATGACATGACGACGTGTCAGAAGTAAAACCTAGACACGGTCACACTTTGTGTATGTATGGTTTGAGATTTCAAGTCTGTCCTTTAACTTTATCATTAATGGATGGATTTCAAAAACACTTGGCTCAGTTTATTAATTGATCAACATTTGATCTGTAACTTACAGTTAGGGACTTTAAAGTTGCTTGACACAAGTGATCAGCATGTCATGATAATGTTTCACCGGCATTTAACTGTTGAAATACCCAGACCATTAGATCAGATGTCAAAGTCAAGGTTACACAAAGGTCAAGGTCAAGCTTTAATGTAAAAAAAAATTGCATGTCTAGTCTGAAACATTAGTCCATCACTTTTGATATTCATGGATACATCGCTACCTATTATATCATATATTGTTATTTTTCACATATCATTTTGGGGGCATGTGACACTTAACAGTGACATTTCTTGTTTTCTTATTCTTTTTCAAAATTTGTTTTGTATTAAATCAAATACTCTGCCCCAGTTAAACTTTGTTTCCCACCTCAAAATCCTCAACCCTACCCCTCTCCCATCCCCGCCCATTATATTTTAATTATTATTTTATTGTATTTATAAAATTTTGTTTGGTTTTAAATAAGATACATTGCCTCATATCAACTTTGTTACTGACCCCAAGGACCCCCCCCCCACACACACACACACACACACACACACGCACACACACACACACACACACACACACACACACACACACACACACAAACAAACACACACACACACACCAAGACCACCCGCCCATTATTTTCTTTTAAATTTTGTTTTGTTTTAAATTTGATACCATTCTGCCCCTTTGTTACCAGCCCCAACACCACCCACCCCTTCCAATTGATTTTTTTTTTAAAAATCTGTATTGAATTAGATACACTGTCCCTTTTCAACTTTGTTACCAACCCCAAGACACCCTTCACCTCCAACTTTTTTTTATTGTATTAAAACTGCACAGCCCTGTTTATTAAACTTTAGCACATACACCCCCACATCCACACCCAGATTTAAAACAAAAATTGCATTAAATTAAATACATTTCAGCTTAAGTACTGGCTAGCTAGCCATAGCAAGACATAAACATTGTTTATATTCTGCCCTAATAGTCCTACTTGCACATATACGTAATTACTATTTTGCTAATATGAAAGATTCGTTCATACAGATATATCTGTTTTTTGATGGTACATAATAATAATTTTATACTGTTCTGTGACAAGACTAGAAAAACTCCGTTCTTCGACATATCTATTTCTTGTGATTTTTAGCTGGACTATTCGTAGAATGGAGGGGCTATTGTGCTCGCCTCGGCGTCGGCGTCAGCGTCTGCGTTTTTTTTTTTTGGTTTAAGTTTTTTATCAGGTAAGATATTTTTGCAACCACTAATTTGATACGAATGAAACTTCACAGGTGTGTTCAGCATCATCAATGGAACTCACAGACATAAGAATCATAACTCTGGGTTGCATTTTGACAGAGAAATGACCGTTTTTTTACTTAATTTTTCAGGTTAAAGTTTTTTATCAGATAAGATATCTATGCAACCACTCATTTGATATGAATGAAACTTCACATGTATGTTCAGCATCATCAGTGGAACTCACAGACATAAGAACCATAACGCTTGGTTGCATTTTGGCAGAGTTATGACCCTTTTTGGACTTAATTTTTCAGGGTTAAGTTTTTTATCAGGTAAAATATCTATGCAACTGCTGGTTCAATATGAATGAAACTTCACATGTATGTTAAGCATCATCAATAGAACACAGAGACTCAAGAACCATAACTCTTGGGAGCATATTTGGCAGAGTTATGGCCCTTTTTATACTTAATTATTCAGGTTAAAGTTTTTTTATCAGGTAAGATATCTATGCAACCACTCCTTCAATGTGAATGAAATTTAACTTGTGTGTTCAGCATCATCAATGAAACTCACAGACATTAACACCAATACTCTGGGTTGCATTTTGGAAGAGTTCTGGCCGTTTTTAGACTTCATATTTCAATTTAAATTTTTTTATCAGATAACACTTTGGCACAGTTGTTTCCCTTTTTGGACGTAATTTATATAGGTTTCAGTTTTTTATCAGGTTAAATATCTGTGCAACCACTCATATGATATGACCGTCACATTTTTGTTCAGTATTATCAATGGAACGCACAGAGATAAGAATCTCTGGGTTGCATATTTACAGAGGTATGGCCCTTTTGGATTAGAAAAGTTGGTTAAAGATTTTTAGAGGTTAAAGTTTTTGATTTGGTGCTTCATCTTCCTATCATTGGACATGAATGGAACTTCACATGTGTGTTCAACTTCCTCTAGGAAACTCATAGAAATAAGAACCATAACTCTTGATTGCATTTTGGCAGAGTTATTTCTCTTTCAGACTTGGAAATGTTGTGTGTTTTTTGCAGGTTAAAGTGTGTGATACAAGGCCTTGATTTTAGATGTTTGAATAACAATTAGTTTGTGGACCTCTCTCAAATGTGCCAAAACCATGACCCTGGGGGCAAAAAAAAATGTTTCTGTGGGTTTTTTTTGTCTGCTCTGAGGGGTCAAGTTTTGTGTGTGTTTTTTTTTAATTTAATCTTCTTCTGTTTTTATAGTTTAATCATTTTTTAAATGTATATCCATTTTCTTCATTTTCATGAAAGGGTTTTTAGCTGTGATAAACTGTTCATGCTGGTACACGAGTATTTCAACTATAGATCAATTTCATGAGCTGTTACCGATATGTTGCCCTCTGAGGTGAAGTGCATAGGCCTATAAGTCATGTAGAATTAAATATTATTAAGGCAATACGAGCCATCCATTCACTTTGTTGTTTTCAAAAAAACATAACTGTTGACAATAAAAATGAATAGTGTTAGTGAATTATTTTGATAATTTATTTTTAACAGATAAGCAATAATTATAGTCTACTTTTATCACCCCTGAGTTTTAATTGTCTTCTATTTGGTATTTATTTCCTGAAAAAGCGGTTATTTTAGAACAGCATCGAATAAAGGCGAGTGCGCTGTCCCTCCGACAGCTCTTGTTTTTAAATCTATTTTATTTTTTCAGTAATAGTATTGATTTTTAGCTCGCCGGGACGAAGTCCAAGGAGAGCTATTGTCATGACCCCGGCGTCGTCGTCGTCGTCGTCGTCGTCGTCTGTAGAAACCCAGGTTAAACTTTTGCGTACAAGTTTCAGATATCTATGCAACCACTCATTGGATGTCAATGAAACTTTGCAAGTGTGTTAACCATCATCAATGGAACACACAGAGACAAGAACCATAACTCTGGATTGCATTTTGGCACAGTTATGGCCCTTTTTGAACTTAGACACCCAGGTTAAACTTTGCATTTAGTTGCGTACAAGATTCAAATATCTATGCAACCACTCATTGGATGTGAATGAAACTTTACATGCGTGTTCACCATCATCAATGGAACACACAGAGACAATAACAATAACTCTGGATTGCATTTTGGCACAGTTATGGCCCTTTTTGGACTTAGACACCCAGGTTAAACTTTGCATTTAGTTGCGTACAAGTTTCACATAACTATGCAACCACTCATTGGATGTGAATGAAACTTCACATGTGTGTTCACCATCATCAATGGAACACACAGAGACAAAAACCATAACTCTTGATTACATTTTGGCACAGTTATGTCCATTTTTCGACTTAGACACCAAGGTTAAACTTTGCGTTTACTTGCGTTTAAGTTTAAGATATCTATGCAACCACAGATTTGATGTAAATGAAATTTCCCATGTGTGTTCACCATTATCAATGAAACAGACAGAGACAAGAACCGTAACTCTGGGTTGCATTTTGGCACAGTTATGGCCCTTTTTCGACTTAATTTTTCAGGTTAAAGTTTTTTATCAGGTAAGATATCTATGCAACCACTCATTGGATATAAATGAAACTTCACATGTGTGTTCACCATCATCATTGAAACACAGAGAGAGAGAAACCATAACTATTGGTTGCATTTTGGCTCAGTTATGGCCCTTTATTTTACTTAATTTTTCAGGTTAAAGTTTTTTATCACGTAAGATATCTATGCAACCACTCATTGGATATGAATGAAACTTCGCATGTGTGTTCACCATAATGAGTGAAACACACAGAGACAAGAACCATAACTCTGGGTTGTATTTTGGCACACCTATGGCCCTTTTTGGACTTAGACACCCAAGTTAAACTTTGAGTTTAGTTGCGTTTAAGTTTAAGATATATATGCAACCACTCATAGGATGTGAATGAACCTTCACATGTGTGTTCACCATCATCAATGGAACACACACAGACAAGAACCATAACTCTGGGTTGCATTTTTGCCACACTTATGGCCGTTTTTGGACTTAGACACTCACAGGCGAGCTTTGTTGTCTTCTGACAGCTCTTGTTTAAACTATTCACAATCATGTTTAAAAAGTTTACTTCACTGACTTTGACCTACTCATATATTTGGAAAACGGGTGAGCGTCTGCACCCGCTTGCGGTTCTCTTGTTCTCATCTATAACTACATGTGTATTATAGATTTTTTTGTAGGCTGAGTCCATACAAAATGTGAAAGGTAGTGAAATGTGAAACACGTATGAGCGACTTAGGCCCATCTTTGACCTCTTGCTCATAACTGTATATTGTATGCTCTTATTTCGCCTAACTTGGTTGATTTTAATAATATATTTCAAATCACAATACTAGAATAGTTATGTGAAATAATCCATTAGGACTCTATGTATAAACGTGGAACATGCATGCAAATGCAACTACAACATATTTAAACAGAAATACCACATCGACAGGAGCGTAGCGCGACAACTTTGCAAGTTACTGAGGGCAGGGCGTGCGAGGGTGGTTCTACTCCCGCTGGTGGGAGTCCAGGGGAACTTCCACCGCGGCATTTTTAAGAAACAGAAGTAGAAATTTTATGCTTCATTTGGCTAGAATACATTACTTAAAAAAGTATTTTCAGAGAGTATGTATGTTTTTATATAATGCCTATACATACTCTCTGACCAGGTATTTCGAAATGGATATGAAAAGGGATTTCCTACTTAAGCTACGCGCCTTGGATAGCCCCGCTTAAAATTTCAACATATTCTGTGACGTATTTAATGAGTCACGTGATTTTATTTTGATTTCAATTTGATTTGTTATTAGGTTTACATGTAGTAAATATTGTTTCAAATTATGAAGAGTCCGAATGACAATGCGAAGGTCCAATCTGATCATCTCGGCCTTTATGCTACTCAATAGACCTCAATCGTGAAACATCGGGTATTTCCGTATCCTCCGTAGAATACACCTCGTGTATAGCTCTAGAATACACCAACGCGAATCGCCTGTGTTACAAGTCTGTGTTCATTCGCGTGAAAGTAACAAATAATGTATCCGTCATTAAGTTGATTATATAAGGCGTTGTTATATCGATTTTTTTATTTATAAACTCGACATGGGTCATATTTATAGGGAAATTTAAAATATCAGTCATGATTAACAAACGCTTATATTTTCAACGTACATGTATATAAACAGGTGGCATAAGGGGGCCGCCATTTTATTTTATCATGTGACTGAAAGTATTTCCAAAATGGCGCCTTATTATGTCAGAGGTCTATTGCGTAGCATAAAGGCCGAGGTGATCAGATTGAATAGACCTCTGATATAATAAGGCGCCATTTTGGAACTACTTTCAGTCACATGATGAAATAAAATGGCGGGACCCTTATGCCACCTTATATACATGTACGATGAAAATATAAACGTCGGTTAATCAAGACTGATAATTTAATTTCCTTATATACATGACCCATGTCGAATGTATAAATAAAAAAATCGATATAATAACGTCATATATTCAACCTAATGATGGATACATAATTTGTTACTTTCACGCGAATGAACACAGACTTATAAAACAGGCGAATAGCGTTGATGTATTCTAGAGCTATACACGAGGTGTATTATATGAGGATACGTAAATACCCGATGTTTCACGATCGTGCGAAGGTCGTCTAGCAGTATTTATTTATTTATTTAATTGGGAATTTCGTTTCAAGTTTACCACTCCGGTTACAATGACGATTTTGTCGCACTTTGGTAGAAATGACATGTGGAAAAAAAAAGGACCAGCTTTAGGGACTTAATAAAAAAAACGTACATGTATAGGAGAAACGGGGCTCAATGCAAAAACTTCACTTTTACTCCTCAATCGATTAGATTCACACATCGCCAGTAACACGCATACAAAAACACATTCTCTGATAAATTTTGAGATTTCGCACATATAGAGTTTGCTTCCAGCTGGACTAGAACCCGCTCCTTAAACTGTGTGTAACGTATTTCAGGCAGCGCCTTAGACCACTCGGCCACTGCGGACCCTGTCATTTCAACTGTATAGATTTATCAATACTTTCGAAGGACTCGATGAGCATGCTTTTCTCGTGCCGATTGATTGGTACGTCTATTGTTATCAATTCAATAGGACTATGTGTATAAGTAGGCCATCCAACCTCGGGGAAAACATCTGATGGCAAATTTTAGTAGAATATGACATCCATGCTTAATGTCTTCCTTGGAATGTATACAAACCTGTGAGAGTGGATGCCAATCATGAAATCATCTCATAATCTAAATATTAGTTCAAAGGTCAACTGGGTGCAATAATGGATATATTGAATTAAGACAACTGTCTTGTTAAAATAAGTATATATTTATTGAACTGAAAACTTTAGAAATATGTTTGTTGTAAGCCACTGCTAGGAATTTGAATAAAACATGTTCAAAATTGTGTTTTTGTATTTGGGAAATGGTAATACGGTATTGAAACAATTCTACTAAAAATTGCCATCAAAAGTTAAAATAAGCGTCATTTTGCTTTTTGGCTGACCTACTATGAAACTTGGTCTCATGGGACCTTTTGCGATCGCGTGTTATCCGTTGTCATCCGTCATGCGTCCGTAAACAATTGACATTTTCGACATCTTCTCAAAAACCGTAAACTCAATCGTAATGAAATGTTGTATGCAGCTTTGGTTCTTAAGGATGCTTCAAAGCTGTGAATTGCATCCCCACATAACCTTTCTGGGGCCTTGGGGCGGGTCCAGATCAGTCAGATTCAATGTGAATTTTGAAAATCTTTTCCTTACTACTGGCCGGGAGCACTGGGAAGCAAATGGTGACCATGATTATGGACGCATATGGGTCCTTTATAAAAATTGTGAATTGCATGTCCCGTTTGGCCCTTGGGGCGGGGCCTACCTTACTAAATCTATGTAAGTGAAATTGACAACAAAAAATTCTTACGTCTAAATAGACTTATGTGAATGTGTTTATGTGATTTATTGTTGCGGACATGACGGTTAGTACCTTATAGCTTTACGTCATCACGGATAAGTAGGTGACCGTTCAGGCCCATGGGCCTTTTGCATAAAAAAGAAGTGTCGGCTAGTCGAACAGGTTCATATTAATTAGTGTATTTGGTCAGTTTTTAATAAATATGTTATAATATGAAAAATACAATAGTTACATGAAGTACATATTGACACGGTGTTAAGTTGGGGTCATCGCGGCATATTTATTAAATTAAGTTAAGTCGAAACAATGAAACTACGATGGTGAAAAGTCGCAACTACGATGGTGAAAAGTCGAAGTCGAAACTACGATGGTGAAAAGTCGAAACAACGATGGTGAAAAGTCGAAATCACCATCGTAGTTTCATTGTTAGTTGTTTCGACTTTTCACCATCGTAGTTTCGACTTTTCACAATCGTAGTTTCGCGTTTTCACCATCGTTGTTTCGCGTTTTCGCCATCGTAGTTTCGACTTTTCACCATCGTTGTTTTGGCGTTTTCAACATCGTTGATTCGCGTTTTCACCATCGTAGTTTCGCATTTTCACCATCATTGTTTTGCGTTTTCACCATCGTAGTTTCGACTTTCACCATCGTAGTTTCGCGCTTTCACCATCGTTGTTTCAACTTTTCACCATCGTAGTTTCTGACTTTGAACGTGGGGTAGACATAAAGTATTTCATATAAGCAAAGTTTAGTTGATATATTTTATCAATACCATTATATAATTACACTTTAATGTAAATAAATGAATTTGGTTTGCGTATATTATATATATTGATTACTGCTCTTCTCTTAATAAACCATTAATTACACAATGGATACCTTTGTATACGACAGGTACATGTAGGTATCCGAGATTACCCAGTATTTTAATAGAATGTGCACGCGCCCCGGTGTTCATCTCATATCACCCTGTCGTATTTTTCCTTACAGGATAAAACTGTAAACAAAAGGACAGACACCATGTAAGAGGAGAGCAAAAGTTCCAGAAAGTGTTTGTGTATGTACGTGCGTTCGTTCGTGCGTGCGTGCGTGCCTGTGTGTGTGAGAGAGAGAGAAAGAGAGAGAGAGAGAGAGAGTGAGAGAACGAATGAACGGATGGATGGAGAGGAGTGAAAGAGGGAGGAAGGAAGGAATATTAAGGTCTGTTCGTTATTTATTGTATTTTGTTATATTGATAACAAGTTAATTACCGAAAATTTACATGATTAATTATTCTTAATTTAATAAAATCTAAATGAGTGCGAATTATATATTATTATATAGCTACTTGTACTGACGGCTCAATTTAAGTACAAAACGGCAATAAATAAGTAAGTCATTCAGCCAGTCAGTAACAAAGTAAATTGAGCAAATGAATTAATGGGCAAACAAGCAAGTCAGTAATTCAGTCATCAATCAATCGATCAATGAATCAATAAAACATTGATTCTTCCACACTTTTAATTTCGACTGCGCATGAACCACAGGAAAGCGAAACTACGATGGTGAAAAGTCGAAACTACGAAGGTGAAAACGCGAAACTACGATGGCGAAAAGTTGAAACTACGATGGTGAAAACGCGAAACTACGATGGTGAAAACGCGAAACAACGATGGTGAAAAGTCGAAACTATGAAAGTGAAAACGGAAAACAACGATGGTGAAAAGTCAAAACTACGATAGTGAAAAGTCGAAACAACGATGGTGAAAACGCGAAACTACGATGGTGAAAAGTCGAAACAACGAAGGTGAAAACGCGAAACTACGATGGCGAAAAGTTGAAACTACGATGGTGAAAACGCAAAACTACGATGGTGAAAACGCGAAACAACGTTGGTGAAAAGTCGAAACTACGATAGTGAAAACGCGAAACAACGATGGTGAAAAGTCAAAACTACGATAGTGAAAAGTCGAAACAATGATGGTGGAAACGCGAAACTACGATGGTGAAAAGTCAAAACTATGATAGTGAAAAGTCGAAACAACGATTGTGAGAACGCGAAGCTACGATGGTGAAAAGTCGAAACAACAATGGTGAAAATGCGAAACTACGATGGTTTAAAGTCGAAACAACGAAATTGAAAAGTCGAAACTACAATTGTGAAAAGTCGAAACACCATCGTAGTTGTGACTTTTCACCATCGTTGTTTCGACTTTTCACCATCATAGTTTCGTTGTTTCGACTTTACTTAATTTAATAAATATGTCGCGATGGCCCCAATGGGATACCGTAAATGGACTATGTGTCTATATGGACGTTTATTTGTATCTACAGTCGGTTACGCGTCTGACTATCAATCCAGGGGTCGTGAGTTCGAATCCCCCGCCCGGCAACAGTCTCCGTGATGATTGATATACGATATTGTGTCTCATAATCATTCGTCTCTCACCACTGATTCAAGTGGGAAAGTTATCAGTTACTTGCAGAGATGGGGTGTGCTCGAGTACTGGTTAATCCCAGGACACAGTGGTTAGGTTAACTGATCGTCTGTTAGCCCTCGACGGCATAAAAATGACGCTAAATATTCAATCAATCAATCATTGTATCTACAGACGGAAACCGGTAAAACTTAGTCCACAAACCAGAATGTATTTCAACCATTAACGAGTTGTTCCCCTTTCTAAATACGACTTAAATGCTTACATACATGCTTGTGTATTTTAAAATCATGTTTGCATTATAATGAATCATAGATATATAAAATTCTGCAGATATGTTAAGTGAACATTAAGCACAATTGCTGTGTGTCCTTTTAACGAAATCTACATTCAAATTACTAGTATTCCTTGCGTAAAAATGTATGCGTGTATTAAATTTGAATTCAGAGTTCCATTGTCACAAATTGTGTCCTCCCTTTTCTGCGGGTATGGAGACAAATTGTTTTGTCCCTTCTGTCTGTCTGTCTGCCTGCCTGCATGCTTACCATGAAGCACATGCAAATGTGCCACAATTGTAGTCACTTCCCAGTCGTCCATTCACAGTACCCAAGCACGTGGATTTACAAAGATCAGGTGGCTTTATTTCAAACAAGTCACGATTTATATCAAGGGGGGCTTGGCATAGGGTAATTGGGATTATAATCATCATAATAAATAAAAGAGTTATATTTATCAATAACAATGAAATCATTTTTTTTAAACAACTCCACTATTCCAGTCACAAATTAACCATAACAATCCAATGCTTTCCAACTCGAAAATATCCTGCTGCAGCAGTTCAAATAAATCAAAATTTTTAACATTGTGAGCTGGTGAATGTTCACATATAAATACAACACAAATAAATTTCATGGTTTTAACGGTTACGCGACTATCAATCCGGGGTCGTGTGTTCGAATCCGTGTCCGGTAACAGTCTCTGTGATGATTGATATACGACTTTGTGTCTCATTTTCGTTCGTCTCTCACCGTTGATTCAAGTGGGAAAATTATCAGTTACTTGCGGAGATGGGGTGTACTTAAATACTGGTGAAACTTTCAGGATCCAAGGAAACAGTGGTTAGGTCAACTGATTGTCTGTTAGCCCTCGATGGCATAAAAATGACGATAAATATTTAATCAATCAATTGAGGTTTTAAAGATGTTTTTTCTAGCTTTAACCGAACTATTGTGTTGCAATGGTTACATACTATTTGATTAACGTCCTGTCGAGACTCTATATAATATACGACAAGTCCACCATTTAAACTTTTTGGCATTACTTGTGATGATGGCCTTTTCGATGGAAACTGTGTCGTACAGTTAATAATACCACTGCTTGCATACAATATCGTTATTGAATATTACATTAACAAAAGTGCCAGTTTGAGTTTAGAGCTCAGTGGAGTGTCCGTTAATGTTTCAAGACTCACAAATACGTTCCTAATTGCCTCAATCGAGATTATAAAAAGACAAATATAAAGCGGTTTGAAATGTTGGTTGCGACCATTCTTTGTTTTACGTAGACGAAGACATTAGAGAAAGTTTCACTCCGGTGTAATTTGAAAGTCTTTCATTGGATTGTTCGCTTCATACACCAAGTTAAATCATTTTACATTTACTTCAGGCTATGTGCAAAACAGAACAGAATTTGAATGTGAATATGCACACCTTTATTTATATGCATATGTGTTGAGACTTAATTCAGCAATGCCAATTTTAATATAAACTTTATGAAATAAGTACCAAATCAAAAACTTTAACCTCTAAATATCACTAACCAAATTTTCCAAGTCCAAAAGAGTCAAAACGTCAATATGCAGTCCAGAGTTATGGTTCTTAACTCTGTGCATTTTATTGATGATACTGAACACACATGTGAAGTTTCATTCATATTGTATGAGTGGTTGCATAGATATTTTACTTGATAAAAGATTTTAACCTGAAAAGTTAAGTCCATAAAGGGCCATAACTCTGCCAAATTGCAACCCGAGTTATGTTTCTTGTGTCTGTGTGTTCCATTGATGATGCTGAACACACAAAAACTTTAACCTGGAAAACAAACGCTGACGCTGAAGCGAGTACAATAGCGCCTCTACTCCTATTCCATGAATATTCAAGCTAAAAAGTGAATTTAATATTTTCCCATAGCATTCATAAGTAAAAACCAAGAACCACTTTCTGGGCTCCAATATATCCTTATTCCTTCGTTTGAACAATATTAAACCTCCTACTTTTACGATCTTTTATTATGCTGAATATGAATGCATTTGACTCTTCAGTTTGTTAGAAGATTTTTTAAATTTCAAAATTTTATTTCTTTTTGGACCCCTGCTGGTTCATTTTGGATATCAAATTCCCATAAAAGGACCAAATTTCAACAGTTATGAGTATATAATGCTCCAGACACCATATGATTATAATAATACCAAAAATGGATGAGAAAAACATAATTTCCTATTTTCCAATACTATTTCTATGTAAATATCAATCCCCTTATTGGGCCCAATACATCCTAACCCCTTCATTTGAACACAACTCAAACTCTTCATCATATGGATCATTTATGTCAAATATGAATTAAGTGGGCTTAATTTTTTTAAATTTCAAAATTGTATCCCTTTGGCCCCTGCTGGATATTAAATCCCTTTTAAAGGACACAGTCTCAATTGTTATGACTGAACAATGCTTCAGACAGCATTATGATTGGAATAATACCAAAAATATATGAAAAAACATAATTTCCTGTTTTCTCATACTATTCCTGTGTAAACATCAAAGTCCCCTTACTGGGCCCTATACATCCTAACCCCTTCATTTCAACACAATTCAAACTCTTCATCATATGGATCATTTGTACCAAATATGAATGAATTTGACTCATCAGTTTTAGAGATTTTTTATTTTTCATATTGTTATCCCATTTTGGACCCCACCTGGCCCCTTATGGATATTAAATCCCCTTTAAAAAATTCAGTCTGAACAGTTATGACTTAACAACGCTTCAGACACTAATATGATTGGAATAATTCCAAAAACTGATAAAAACACAATTTCCTGTTTTCCCTTACTATTCCTATATAAACATGAAAGTCCCCTTACTGGGTCCCAGTATATCCTGACCTCTTCATTTGAACAAAATTCACTCTTCATCATATGGATCACTTGTACCAAACATTAATGAATTTCATTAATCAGTTCTTGAGAAGATATTTGAAAATTTATCCCTTTTTGGGCCACTTATGGCTATTAAATCCCCTTTAAAGCACTCAGTCTCAACTGTTGACTAAACAATGCTTCAGACACCATTATGATTGGAATAATACCAAAAAATGGATAAGAAAAACATTTCCTGTTTTCCTATACCATTCCTATGTAAAAATCAGTCCCCTTACTGGGACCCAATGGACCTTAACTTGTTTATTTGAACAAGCTTGAAAAACTCTACTCATAGGGATCATTAAAACCAAATATAAACAAATATGGCTTGTCGGTTCTTGAGAAAAAGATTTTTAATAACCGTTAAAAAATTTCCCTATGTTAAATTGATAAGTCCCTTGCATTTTCGGAGATGATTTTGAAATTTTAAAAATAAACAACTGATAAAACCCTTGGGCGGGGACAAGTTTGACCAAAGGGTCATCATTTGAACAAACTTAAGAGCTTCATGTAACAATTCATCTGAAGCAAAAGTTAATGACTAACGATAGACACAGAGTGATCACAAAAGCTCACCATAACGAGCCCTCAGCTCAGGCTTGCAAAAATTCATTTTTATTTAAGCATAATTATTATCATATATTACCCCTACATGATCTGCAAGTTATTTTTTCACTATTTCTAGTATTAAACAGCACAAATTTTGAATTGGAAATAATCCTCTTTATATTCCCACATTCACAAGTAGCACACATGTTAAATTATAGTACAACAGGTGTATTGGTTTCAAATTTTTTTTGAAAGAGGTTTAATGCCATTTTCAACACATTTCAGATTTTATTATTATGGCATATCCCGTTTTATTGGTGGAGAAGGACCACAGAATGAATCTGAGTAGAACTACTGTCCTTCAGCATCCTCAGTGAGTCACATAAAAGTTTTTTGAGCAAGCGCTACTTGAAACTAAGCTGTGAGTGGCAATTTTTGATCTCGAGATGGCGCCTTACGTCTCACACCACAATTAAATTTCCCATAGGGCTCCATTGTAACATTATTGTCAACAACACTGTGAAAAATCCAAATCTGCAGCATGTGTCTGGGCCCAAATTCTTGACTGGTTCAATATCTGCAAATATAAACAAAAAAATACATATGTTGACCAGGTTGGGTTTTTTTTAAATTCAAAGTTTTTGCAGGACCTGTCAATTTCCAGAGAAATAATATGCCAACAATGCATCACCAATACCATTTGACCCATCAAATCTAAAATGTCACAGAATTGTCTAGAAACCTGGTATCAGCATCAAATTTTCAGTGGTGATTTCTAAAATATTGACCATTTAACACATCATAAGAATAAATATATCAAAGCAATATTAAGTCCTGAAAATAGAAGAAAAAGGCAACTATAGTTTTAATACTACCTCCTTCATCTGTAGGTCCGGAGTATTCAAGGGAGATAATAGTAGCGTGAGTCCTGAAGACGGGTTTTTTTGTCTTTGAATGCACTAAAAGTACCAGAATATGTAAAACAATTTAATCCTGACCGAGTAAAACTGTAATGCATGCGTATATCTGCACTGATTCTTAAATAATTCAAGTTAATGTAAAGCATGGTACTGGTCAATATTCATGCTGTTTCCTGCAAAATAAAGAGATATTAATATTGCTATACCTGTCATCTAGAAATTGTAATAACTTTGTCATTTGTGGCCCTACAGGTCTGAAACTTGCACAAATACATGTTTAAGTGTTGTCTTATCTGAAAGTACAATAAAAACCTTATCCATGAATAAAAAAAATAAATAAAATAAGAAAAATGTATGACACTACCCCCATGGATTTTTGGTTAAAAGTTAAATTTTAACATATCGGTAATAAGGCAACATGAATAATAGCCAACCGGCACTGTTTGATGACAAAATCAACTGCAACACTTCTTATGTTATGTCATCACATCATTTCCTAGAGAGAAAGGGCAAAATCAGGCCTAAAAAAAAATATACATGCATGCATAATGTCAAACTTCAGTGCATGCTGTTTCCTGCAAAATCAAGCGTTATTAATATTGCTATACATGTCATCTAGAAACTGTAATAACTTTGTCATTTGTGGCCCTACAGATCTGAAACTTGCACAATTACATGTTCAAGTGTTGTCTTATCTGAAAGTATAATAAAAACCTTATCAATAAATAAAAAAAAAAAGAAATTAAGAAAAATGTATGACACTACCCCCATGGATTTTTGGTTAAAAGTTAAATTTTAACATATCGGTAATAAGGCAACATGAATTATAGCCAACCGGCACTGTTTGATGACAGAATCAACTGCAACACTTCTTATGTTATGTCATCACATCATTTCCTAGAGAGAAAGGGCAAAATCAGGCCTAAAAAAAAAATATACATGCATGCATAATGTCAAACTTCAGTGCATGCTGTTTCCTGCAAAATCAAGCGATATTAATATTGCTATACCTGTCATCTAGAAATTGTAGTAACTTTGTCATTTGTGGCCCTACAGGTCTGAAACTTGCACAAATACATGTTCAAGTGTTGTCTTATCTGAAAGTACAATAAAAACCTTATCAATAAATAAATAAAATAAAAAATTAAGAAAAATGTATGATACTACCCACATGGATTTTTTGGTTAAAAGTTAAATTTTAACATATCAGTAATAAAGCAACATGAATAATAGCTAACCACATCAAATCAACTGCAACACTTCTTATGTTATGTCATCACATCACTACCTAGAGAGAAAGGGCAAAATCAGGCCTAAAAAAAAATATACATGCATGCATAATGTCAAACTTCTGTGCATAGCTCTTCTCTGAAAAAAAGTACGCCAAACTCAGTCATGTACAATTAGTTACCAGTTCCTGGAGATTGCTGACATCACTATAACTATAGAAACAAACATTGTGAAATAAGATTTGTGAGTGAAATCACAGACAATTCACATGCTCTGTTATTATTATCATTATATAATAATCAGAAATTTGAGAAATATTTATCTACTGGAGAAAATCAACATAGATCAACAATGAAACATTATACCCAATCTGACAAGGAAAAAAACTACTTTAAACGTGGTTCTTGTAAAAGACATAGTGCTAAATGGTCCAATAATCATATCGAACAACGAATCATCAGACTAGACAAGGAGACATTTGATGGTGTAATTTCTTTAGACGACAGTGGCATGCAGAAGTTTGGGACTATTCAAAGTCAGGTACCAGCTTCTATTATACTGCGGCCACGACAGTCTGAACCAATACTGATAGAAAAAGCGGCAATGAATGCCACTCTATCAAGTCATGACAGTCAAGCAGAGTTGAACACTTATCGGCTTGTACACCTTGGTAAAACCGACGACATGTTCCATGACGCATACACCAGTCACCACACATATAGACCAACCTGCAATACAAAATTGAAATTTGACCTAAACTATGAGGTAAAATGGGGTTTTGCTTGGAGGGAGTGCTTAAAGTGTGAATCTTGTGGATATGCTACCAAAGGTTTTCGCCTGTATGAGGAAATACTGTCACAAAAATGAGGACCAAATGCTGCAAATATAAATTTGTCACTTCCTGCTGCGCGCATGGACACATCTACTGGAAATTCAGCAATCCGTTTCCTTATGACAAGTTTGCATACGGTCCCGCCAGCTGAAAGTGGCATGCAGCGACGCAGTAATTATGTTGCTGATGCAGTAGAGATGGTAGCTGAAAAGGGTTTTGCCCGAGTCAGGAAACAGCTACGTGTAGCAAATGAAGCATGTGGTCTGTTGCCACACAATGGCATTCCTGCTGCAGTTGACAGTCAGTATAACAATGCACTGGGGTCTGCGGGCGAAAGGACACCACAGCAGCCAGCTACTCAGGTGACCACAACTATGGTTGAACAATGCAGTAAGCATCAAAAAATCATAGGCATGACATTTGGCAACAAACTGACTCGAGGAAAGAAAAACAATATTGATGAGTCTGCTGTTATAGGTGATGAAAAAAAAGAGACACACAGACTCATGTCTAATATCCTACAGAGTGAGCAACCGATACTTGTTGACAAATTGACGACAGACAGTGACAGTCAGGCACACAAAGGAGTGTCAATAGCTAACAACGAATACTGTAAAGAAGCTTCAACTGAACGACTAGCTGACATAACTCACTTGTCAAAGAGGCTTCTTAATCGACTGAAGTCGACCACTTTCAGTGGTATTGTAACATCAATATTAGTGTTATTCTGGCTGCTGTGGAACAACCTGTGCACAAAATTCATTTGTGTGTTCAGGCAAGCCTCCATTTAACTGGAAGATGGACTTTGTTCCAGGCAATGCCAAATATTTTGCAATGACCAATAATGATAGACTTTTGGTCAAAAATGCAATAACAGCTTTACGCCTCGGAGAGGAGAGTTTGACAATGACACGCTTTAACAGCAACACAAATAAAATAGAAAGCATAAATAGAGCATGTAATGTTTCAAACCCAAAAGACACTACTTACCCGAGAAATGCCAAGGCACGTAAATTGAGCGCAGGTTTACGCATCAACGAGGGTCGAGCCAACTCCATCATGGAGAAAATGACAGCACTTGGTGTTCAAATTCCATCAAGTACCAAGACAGTCAGGTCTCTGAAAAGTATACAGGACAGAAATGACTACCATAAGAGATGACAATCAACACGACAGTACAAACATGCAAGATTTATGAGACGAGTAGAAAATTTCAATAAATACGTTGAAATTCATTAAATCGAAACCTACAATTAGGGCATGATAGACACCTAAAACTGCCAAATTAAAACACTCACACAATGTTTCAGAAACACTTATCATCATTATAATCCCTATATTAAGATTTAAGTACATACTGCAGTCCAGATATGCAGATAATAATATCTTACAAAAATTTCCCCATTTACCTGAAAAATTAGGTGGGTGGGGTATGAAATAATAGTCAACAAGTACCTGGAAATAAGCAATCTCTGTAAATGGCATGGCCAGAGCATGTCTGTGTTGTTTTACACATCTTCCTTTGAGAATTGATGATTGGAGGTTCCAGTGAAAGGTGGTTAAAACGGATTCATAAAGAATTGTGACATAAATGAGAGACATCTATTACACCAGGCAAACATGGTCAATATTGCCATGTAGTACACATAAACAAAAGTCTGTGAGCATGTAAGTATAACCATCTGGATATTTAACATACTGTCTGCCATACATAGGACAAGCTATGTCTTTCTGCTTGGTTGCAAATTCCGTCGAATCCCAAAACATGCATCCTAAATTGTTACTGACATTTGGAGCTATTTTAGTAAACAATATCATTAAATATTTATCAAAAAATTGAAAGTCAGCATCGTCAGCCATTTTGGGAGGTCTCAATACAGACACAATCACAACAAATTGAAAAAGAAGTTCCAATCATGGTCATTTACCTGCTTTTCTGGAAGAAATCAGCATCACTGCATCAGTCACATGTCAGTCTGTCTGATTGTGTTAACGTCTCACACCACAATTAAATTTCCCATATGGCTCCATTGTAACATTATTGTCAACATCACTGTGAAAAATCCAAATCTGCAGCATGTGTCTGGGCTCAAATTCTTGACTGGTTCAATATCTGTAAATATAAACAAAAAAATACATATGTTGACCAGGTTGGTTGTCTAGAAACCTGGTATCAGCATCAATTTTCAGTGGTGATTTCTAAAATATTGACCATTTAACACATCATAAGAATAAATAAATCAAAGCAATGTAAAGTCCTGAAAATAGAAGAAAAAGGCAACACTACCTCCTTCATCTGTAGGTCCGGAGTATTCAAGGGTGATAATAGTGGCGTGAGTCCCTTAGACTTCTCGGCCACAGACCCCTCTACTGATTGCAACAACTTGCACGTCATCGCAGAAGCTCTTGTGATTTTTGGCCAAGAAAGCTTATAGAATCTAGGGTTCGGACCATTTTCATTTAATACATTCATTTGAGTTGCTCTTTTATTTTGTCGTTTGAACAAATTTTTGTTTGCCTTTTCTTAACAATATTTCAGTCATCTAACAGAAAGTAACAAATTTCTTTCTTTTTCTTCCCCGAGAAGAGTCGATACAATCCTTACATTTACCTTATCTAATAAGTTGTATTTATTTGTCACATAGAACAAAGACTTCAATTGAAAGGAAACAGTAAGAAAGCATAATTTATCTTTATTATTTTGACTATTTCCAAGTGACAAAATAAAGTCAGCAGTGCATTTATCATGTAATCAGCTAGATCTTCCTTCTGGAAATTGACCAGACCTGAAAATAATAAGATAATTATATTGGGAATGTAACTTGAAACTCAAGTTCTACCAGCACAATAAGTAAGCAAGTTTGCTTTTATGTACACAAAACTCCTATATATTTACTTTATATCTAAATATAAAACAAGAGGCCCAAGAGGACCTGAACACTCTACTTGCAACAGATGCTACATGTAAAATATATAAGGTCTAGGCCTTAAACTTTCAGGGAAAATGTTTTTTTAAAATTTCGCCTAAAATGTCACCGTTTTTTTGTGCTTATAGGCCCTGTGGCGGTGGCATTTGTAGTCAAATGACGCTGGTTCAAGAACTCGTCCAAGATCTAGTGGTTATATAACTGTCGTGCAAGTGTGATTTAGATTCAATGAAAAATGATGGTGCTATCCCATCTACAACATTTCCCCTATACAACTTTGTAAAACAGTGACCCCTGTGGTGGCCCCAAATTTGACCCCAGGGACCCGACTTCAACAAATCTTTTAGGAGACCGCCATGCAATGCTACATGTAATATATCTAAGGTCTAGGCCATGAACTTTCAGAGAAAAAGTTTTAACCTGCTCAAAAATTTTAACAAAATTTTGATGATGCTGAACACACACATGTGAAGTTTCATTCATATCCAATGAGTGGTTGCACAGATATCTTACCTGATAAAACACTTAAACTTGAAAAAATCAAGTCCAAAAGGGCTTTTACTGTTTCAAAATGCAACCTAGAGTTATGGTTCTTGTCTCTGTGTGTTCCATTGGTGATGCTGAACACACATGTGAAGTTTAATTCATATCATATCATTATATATATATATAAGTGAGTGGTTGTATAGATATTTTACATTATAAAAACCAGCAGCGATGCCAGGGCAAGTACAATAGCCCCCCTATTCTACGAATAGTAGATCTAAAAAGTTTTAAAATATTACATTTTTTTAGTTTAGTCTGTTGTATCATTTAATTGTTTTTAATATTAAAATGTCAAAATCCCTCAATTGCCGAGCCAAATGCTCTCATTGTATGAAACATAAAAAAAATGACCACAAATAAATAGCATATATAATATTTAAAACCAAAAATACAAAGACATATAAAAATTTACCATCTTCTTGTGAAACCCCAGTTTCTCTCATTAGACACTCAATGTTGCTAAATCCTGTGATTGATCATATCCAGTCTTCCACTGTTACATGAATCTGAAAAAAAATATTGTTAGCAAATAGGTTTTTTTCATTTATAGACTATAATTCATCAAATGTTTATTTACCTACCCCATGGTATATTTATTTAATAAAAAAAATAATTTCAGATACCTATGAAAAATAAAAACTTAATATTGAGATGTGAGGCCTTCATTCCCATTAATATGCATATGTCAATTAGTCACAACTGTCATGAGTGTTCAAACAAGAGCTGACAGCTAGAGTTATCTAACTAACAAAATTGAGTAAATCTCATAACTGCAACACCTTGTTTGAATTTTCAATCCAATACATGTACAGACTGCTAAGTTATAGAATTTCAAAGTCAAACAATGGCCATAATTTGCAAAAAAAATCTGACAAGAGTTATCCCACTTGATTAAGTTGGTTTCATAACTGCAAAGCCTTACGTAATGTTTATATCAAATACATTGAGTGGTAATAAATGTTGCTATATGGACATGATGGCAACAACTTTCATAATATTTATGCAAGAGTAGAATTGCTCTCTTTATTCTTTGATTAGTTGAGCTAAAAATCAATATTTACAATGTGAAGGTCAGCTTTGCTTGTAGCATAAATTAATTTTAAGATTCAAATTAAACTATTATTTCATTACATGTACAAGATTTATTCAGACAAATTAACTTAAATTAATTAATTAAATTAATTAAATATTTGTTTGCTGTGCTCTGACTCAGTATTTTTCATGTGGGTAGGTAGGTAGGTAATTTATTTATTTTTTGCTAAATTTGGATTTTGCATAGTCATTTTAAAGAAAAACAGACAGAAATCATAAAAAAAATTAAATGCTTTGAAAGTCAATGTAAACATTTGGTTACCGCGGTAGCTGCAATTTTGAGTGAGTAGGTAGGAGCATGGCAAACATCTATAAAATCTTTATTTCTCTTTGAATGATAATCTTTTTGTAATGGTACATGTGCAACTTCAATCCAGTTAGTCAGAGTGAATGTAAATCTTTGTTTAGCTGAATTACAGTGGTGGTTGAGACTAGGGGTAGAGCATGATCTGCCTTGCATGCAGATGGTCATGGGTTCAATTCGGAGTCATACAAAAAACTGGTAAGAAAATGGTATTTGAAGCTTCCTCACTTGGAGTTTGGTATTAAGAGGATAGTTCTAGGTCTGGTCACCCCAGTGTCAGTATAATGTGACTGGATGGGGAATCATATCGTGTGTCTACAGCATAACAAACCAGTGTGGCAACATTTACAGTACAATACTGTCTCCAATAGACATTGTTGTGATATAACTTAATTTTTTTGAAAGTGATGCTAAACAACATACAACCAAATAAGATATGCTTACCCCAAAGTGAACTTAAAATAAGCACTGCCTACCATCTTGATATTTGATATACATGCTTAGAAGCAATACACCATGGTTCGATGTAGCACTGTGAATCTTGCAACCTGAAAATACATTTGAATCCTGTTAAAATCTTCAAGAAATATGAGAGACTGTGCACTGACTAATTTTTTTATTTTTAATATCATGCTGATTTTTTTTAAAAAATGTTTGCCATGCTCCCAACATACTCATTCAATACTGCAGCTACCCAAACATTTTATCCGAAAGCTGCTGCTATCCGAAAGAGGGAAACTATTATCAATACCATCTGTTTTGTTACACAGTTTGAGTCAAAATTATGATTAATCAGAAGTTCCAATTCAATTAATTTATCAATACATAATTAAACATGTAAACTTGCATATTATTCATAGCCTGTAACCTGACACACATATCCCAACTAAATTGTGCAACTTTACTAAACAACCGTTGACAGTGTATAAGTTAATTATTACTGAGTAAACTAATCACCCTTTTTAGATTGTTTCCGTGTACAGGTTTCAATTGAAATGATTGTAAAACTATTTCTTCCAGAAGCCTCATTTCTGAACAAGGTCAATGTTCATTTGATTCACTGATTAAAACTGAAGTTCAGTGAGATATTTAGCATGCACTGGGTCTCACAAGCACAGTGCACATGGGACTGACTCTACCTCCAAATTCCAAATGATTGCATACTTTTACAGCACCCTGACTGAATTATAAGGCATAGTAGGAATGTTTGAAAAAACACTATAAATCTCTAAAAAACTAAAATCATTTTTAAAATTGTTGAAAAGCGTCCCATTATCATTAGTAAATAAAATACAAATGGTTAAGTACGCTGTATGTGAAATCCACCAAAAACAAGCAAAATTGATATCTAAATTGGAGTGATTTACCAAATAAAACCACATTTTAAAATAGACAACACTTAAACACTGATTGACGATCGTCGCATCATCATTTGGACACTTTCTAATATAAACAATTATAACATGTAAATCTGTGTTACAAATCAAATTGAAATCAAAATGAAATCATGCGACTCACTTAATATGTCCCAAAATATGTTTTTAAGCTGGAAATCTATTTTAGTCTATCCAAGGCGAGAAGCCCAAGTTAGGAAATCCCTTTTCAATATATTATTGTGGTTTGTTTAATATCAAATAGATATCCTTTTGACAATACAGGGTCAATGAGTATATTAAGACATGTTATGGGGGAAAACATGTTTTTGACTATTTTGACATAAGGCTAATTTTTTTTATACAATTAACAGAATAAAAAAAAAATTGTGGAAGGGGATTTTGTTTGGAATAGGTATTTGCAACATCTTTAATACAGTTTGACACAAATTCAATACAAAAAATGTGTATGATTCAAAGTTCAGAGGACAGTTATTTTGTTTCTGGTAGAGTTTGTTTTGTTTTTATGAACACAATTCAGAGGTACAGTAACACATAAATCATTAAGTTAATAATTTTATTACTGACCACTGAAAAGATTATTCCAAAATATATACTTATAAATTACATTGATTGTGAAATAAATTCTCATGGCAATTATCAAAATAAATATCTCAAATCTAGTTATAAGCAAATACTGATCAAATAACTTGCTCAGACACACACAGAATTTCTAGTAAGCATTGAACTCTTAGTTTATACTAATTTATTTTAGCTTGATTGCAAAGAAAGCTCAAAGCTTAATTATATATGAAATCTCTCTTGAGTCCGCTTCCTGGGTAAAACCATTATTGAGTTTTATTTTTCGAGAGTTATCTGGTTGAGCTTGGGATTGAACCCACAACCTCTGGCGTGAGCGGCAAAACTCCAACCACAGTCACCACACTGCCCTGACCCAAACATTGATAAAGTAAAACATTTAAAATGTATTTGTTTGTTTGTATGAGATCACCAAACATGGAATATATTACTTGTATATTTATTAGTATAATTTTGAGGATCCCACATTCCATCAAACACTAAATAACATATTTTATGTATTAATTAATTACATTATTTCTTAAATAGCATTATGTATCCAAGTTCTCTGTACACCAAACGTTGAAAATATATCAGAAATAGGGACCACTTTAATATATTTACTCATTGTTTACTATTTTGTAATTGCTTAAACGGAATTTATTAGGATTTTTAGAAAAAAAAAAAATGCTATAAACATTTTTTTCCAATAGATCATGTCTATATAATATCATACTCATTGACCCCGCAATACCAAAAGGATATCTATTTAAACATGCTTAAATAACATATTGAAAAGGGGTTTCCTTACTTGGACTACGCGCCTAGGTTAGATTAAAATAGATTTCCCGCTTAAAATTGCAACATATTTTGTGATGTATTAAACGAGTCGTGTGATTTCATTTTGATTTCAAATTGATCCATCATACAGGTTCACGTGTTGTAAAATTTGTTTCATCAAGAAGTACGAATGACGATGTGAAGAAGTATTAAAGTGCTGTCTATTTTTTTAATGGGGATTTTGTTTCAAGTCTACCACTGCAATTGAAACATCGATTTTGTCACGTTTTGGTGGATTTGATATACTAAACCATTCGGATTTTATTTATTAATGATAATGAGAGGCTTTTTATCTAATTTAAAAACAATTCTATTTTTTAAGACATTTATAGTGTTTTTTCCTGATATACTCCCTTTAAGATGAAGAAGCATCACTGAAAAAAATCATTTATAAATTTCTTATCCATAATTTTTGTTATACTGATTCTCAACTTCTTTATTTTCAATTTGTTCAAAATGTTACTTTGCAAGACATGCTTGAGATACCTTTATCAACACCAATATAAATTTTATTTGTAGTTAATACCTCATTTTCTACATCTTTCTTTTTTCTGTTTTCTTCTTTTATCATGCTAAATCAAAGACATTATACTATTTCCCATTGACAAATATCAAAGACCAGAATTTGAAGTAATGACATTTAGAAAAATTATACAATATGGCTCCATATGCGCCTCACTACACAGTAACGCCCCCTTTTTCCCCGCGGAAAACAACTTTTTCCCGTGGAAAACAAGGCCTATTTAATTTGGTTTTGAAATATTTTCAAAATGGTTCATAGAAGCTGTGATTTCTTGCTGCAGATGAGTAAAGCAAAAGTTAGTATAGCATATACTGCATTGAATAAGACATCAAAGGTGTTAAAAAAGTTAGTTTTTTTAGGATTTCCAACATATATGATATGCATGTATTTATGAGCATCTGAGGACTTCTTTTTTTTCAAAAAATCGCAGGGTGTCACTGCACCCTCTTTTAAAAAAAAACAAAGTGGTCAATCTACCAGTTATTGTGCATTTTTATGTGGTTTACATACCTGCAATGAAAAAAAAATGACAAAAAAATCTATGTGGAATTATTTTTTTACCATGGAAATACTAGACCTTATTTTACATTGAACAAAATTCAACTGTGTAGTGAGACCTATATGGTTTCAGTCTCTTATATAAAAGAAGATTCAGGGAATTCATAACTGATACAGGAACAGGAACTTTACAACTAATTCACTTTCAACTTTAAGTTATTAAAATGAAGTTGTATGGTTTGAAGTGACATATACTGTAGTTATATATTTTTTTTGTAATGTAACATTTCACCAATATTAGTGACAAGTATTGTAGATTTTACACTTAAGAAATTATATATGCCCAACATTGACTTCATTTCCACAAACACACATTCTCATCTACAAATTTAAAAAAATTAATTCAAATGTAGTTTTATCATATTTAATAACGTTGCAAAACCACCATGATGAATTTAATTTATATTAAAAACGAATGAAAACTAAATGCACTCAATACTTTTTCAAAAAATAAAAAGTGAAACCAAAAAATGCCTTAAGGTTACTTTTGAGACAACCCCTTTAAACCATGCTTGGCTAAATTCAACGGACCAAGTTACCTTTATCAACACAGTTATATTTATAAGCATTTAGCAATATATTTAAGTACAAAATGATGCATGAATAATACAACTACATTTGTATATTGAAACATCGTGTACTCATTAAGAAAAAAATCGTTTTCCCATTGATTAAAAAAAATAAATTGAAACTGCGGGTGGCACGATTTACCCAATACTACCCAATACTACCATATACTACCCAATACTACCACATACTATCGCAAACTAGCTACAAATACACTTAATTTAAGTGTGTTTGAGTTTATTCTTGCTTTATCTTTAAAAAATTTCTTTGATAAAAGATTTGCCATACATTATTATTTACTTTTTTTTATTTTATTCGGCAGATAAACGGTTATTCATACGAAATACTTATCAGTGATAATCACTCAATGTGCGTTGATTCATATCGCATTACATTTGTGTTCCAAAGTAATGATAATTAAGCTTTAAAAAATAATTTTCACATGAATAGTATAAATAAGAATGGGATTAAGAAGGCTATAAATATAAAGATGTATCTCCTGTATTTTGTATTAAAAGCGATATATACCCGAGGAATTTTTCCAAAAAAAAACACCTTTTTTGTTTGCAATGAAATCATATTCTTTTATATTGGCAAAATTTTATATATTTTTTTAATTTTTAAAAAAAAATTTTTTTTATGAAAATAAAATGGGTCGGGGCAGCATGAAAATTAGGATGCAGGATTATAAACTAGCAATTGATTTATTATGGCCTGAACAAAAATTCTTATTGATAACCGATGGGTGCGTGCGTTCTTATAATTTCATATTTGATTTCATTAATTATTATGATTCCCGCTTTTCAAATTCAATTTACATGAATATGTGCGTGTGTGTGTTTGTGTGCGGACGTGTGTGCGAGCGTTCATGCGGATGTGTGCGTGCGCGTGTCTATTTATTTTTTCTTTAATAACACTTCGTCATGCATATTGCGTTAATGCAAAGTAAGAAGTATTTAACCATGCTTGCTTCAAATTACAGGAAGCCGAATTGTTCGATATTTCTTTAACATATACTGGATTAAACTGAAGGCCTTCCATAACGGACATGAAAAACTACGTACAAACATCTATGTACCATAAACGAGTATTTTCATTTGTTTTGTTTTTCCGCCAAAAAAGGAAGGCTATTGCAGCCATTTCGATAATTCAGATCTGACGGCAATCACTGCTCACATGGCCGCATTAAAATTAATGTTTCTATTGAATTAAACGGATTAAACATGCACTTACCCTATTGTTTATAATAATCCATCATCAGAAACTATTACAAAAGCATTCATGGGCAACTTTTTGCAGAAATTCGTATATTGGTGCTTCCTTCTTGTCAAAATATGTAAACAAAAATGGCGTGTCAACTAAGGTCAACAAACAGGGGGTTCCCCGTTGTTCCATACTAGGCTATATAAAATTGTCGATCGAAATAATTTTTGACCAATTTGATATAGTTTTTATTTTATTAACATATTTGATTGAAATACCCAAACTTTTGTTTATTGAAATATGTTTGTTATAGTGATTTTTTGGCATGGTGTCGAGACTACTGTCAAATCAGCTGACAGCATCTCGTTGCCGGTGATAACACTTAGACGGGTACCATCTTTCAAAAGGCGCAGTGAAAATACGACGTTTGCCTGGTATCTAATTTTTTCAAAAACGGCAAATAAGGTATAAAACTATAGATTCTGAAAAAATAAAGAAAATTTGAAGATACCCATTTTTGCTGCGCCTTTTGAAGTTTTGCCAATTTTACATTTTCAGAAAACGCCAAAATTACGAAACGTCCGACGGCGTTACAAATATAAAACCCAAAGAACTTTGAATCAGTTATATTTATATATTGCATCATTATTCAATATATTTTGAAACATGAATTAAAATTTCGAGGACTTTAGTTATGTCATTATCTCAATATATTGAATTTAATAAGGTACTAAGATTTCAATTAAAAAGCGCGCGCTTCTTTAATGGGACTTTTTTGTGTTAAACTACTGTACAAAAATGAGCAGGTAATTCGGTGAATCCACGTTTTTTTTGTTCTCGTGGGTCCCGACTGCTTAACATATTTATACAGAACCTGTGACTCGGCAAATTGAACGAAATTTGAAAAAAAATGTGAACACAAGTAAAACACTTCTGTATGTAAATGTTGACTAATGTGTAATCTACATAAATTTCATTTATTTCTGGTTGTTGTTGCTGCTGCTGCTGCTGCTGCTGGTGCTGCTGTTGTTGTTGTTGCTGTAATAAGATGCACTGTCGTGTAAGCGATACGTGAGAATAAAAGTACTCGATACCGAATAAATAGATGGTGTTTAAACGCTGCTTTTCTGTGATCAGTTTTTTTTTATCAATTTCTTTATTTGAAACCTTATTAAATGTTCATCGCTCGCTGTATGTAAGAAATACTTGTTGTTTTTTGAGAGTTAAGTTAGCCATAATCACTTAATATAGTAAAGCACGACTCCCGAGATTCATCTGTTATTACGGCTGAATGAATATTAACCATAATAACACAATTCACGTGACTTTGTTGTTTACTATCAACGAATACACTTATACTGCACGTGCCATTTTTTTCTATAAATTTAGCCGCGCAATGTGGTCGCCATTATGCAATGCCAGCGAAACTTAAAATTATTTCTGTACAAAAATGAAATAGTGAAATTCAGTTTGGATTCATGGCAGCAAAGGAATAAATTGTAATAACTATACCTCGTCTCGTCCAATATGTTTTTACCCACAATACATATTCGTACAATGTATTCCCATATTGTACAAAACACTAAAATAACCTTATAATACTGTTACACATAATTACATAAAGATTTGATGTAAATGATAAATTAAAAATTGCAACATTCGCAATTCTCGTGTCAGCATGGACAAATAAACAAATAAACATAATTATTTATTAAATTTTATTCACAATTTCGATTTTTTTGGTTATAGATAATGACTTATTTTTGTAATGTTGTCCATTGATAATAACACGGACTAGAATGATATTCATCTTGAGTTGCATATATGGTTGCATTGTTCTATGTTTCTAAATTTACCATCTCCTATTGCTAGCTTATATATTATGTATGCGCAGAGCACCTTAGTATGTTACGACTAGTAATTTTATTATACGCTTTATATATATATTTAGTACTAAATTAGACCTCAAGGTTTTACATGGTATTGTTCAAGGCGATTCCGTTTATGTAGCATACCATGTTTAAAAATGCTTATCGTAGAGTATTTCCGTAATTTTAGATGTGTTATTTAGTTATAGTACTTCAAGCCATAAATAACGACACCCATTATAATTTAATATGCCAGTCATCGAATATAATTTGATTGGAAGTAGTTAAAAGCAAGTATGGTACTTTTTTAATGTTTGAAATAGTTAAAGGTCGCCAATATTTACCCAAATAAACCTAACGCAATGTGATAAAATAATATGATGATCTGTCTGTCTGTCTGTCTGTCTGTCTGTCTGTCTGTCTGTCTGTCTGTCTCTTCTCTTCCCTTACCGCCCAATTCCTCCCTTTTTTCCATTCTTCCTCCCTTTCCCTCAGTCTAAATGGCCATATACCGCTATTGCTATCGACAGCAGTGGCAAAATACCTCTATTGCTACCGACAGCAGTCGCCGTATATTGCTATTGCTGCCGACAGCAGTGGCAGTATACCACTATTGCTGTCAACAGCAGTGACAGTATACTGCTATTGCTGTCGACAGCAGTGGTGGCATTATACCGTTATTGCTGTCGACAGCAGTGGCCGTATTCCGCTATTGCTGTTGACAGCAGTCGCCATATATCGCTATTGCTGTCGACAGCAATGGCCTTATACCTCTTTTGCTACCGACAGCAGTCCCCGTATATCGCTATTGCTGCTGACAGCAGTGGCAGTATACCACTATTGCTGTAGACAGCAGTGACAGTATACCGCTATTGCTATCGACAGCAGTGATGGCATTATACCGCTATTGCTGTCGACAGCAGTGGCCGTATACCGCTATTGCTGCAGACAGCAGTGGCCATTTACGGCTATTGCTGCCGACAGCAGTGGCAATTTACCGCTTTTGCTGCCGACAGCAGTGGCCGTTTACCGCTACTGCTGCCGACAGCAGTGGCAGATTACCGCTACTGCTGCCGACAGCAGTGGCAGTTTACCGCTACTGCTGTCGACAGCAGTGGCCGTTTACCGCTACTGCTGCCGACAGCAGTGGGCGTATACCGCTACTGCTGCCGACAGCAGTGGGCGTATACAGCTACTGCTGCCGACAGCAGTGGGCGTATACAGCTACTGCTGCCGACAGCAGTGGCAGATTACCGCTACTGCTGCCGACAGCAGTGGCCGTTTACCGCTACTGCTGTCGACAGCAGTGGCAGTGTACCGCTACTGCTGTCGACAGCAGTGGCCGTGTACCGCTACTGCTGTCGACAGCAGTGGCTGTGTACCGCTACTGCTGTCGACAGCAGTGGGCGTGTACCGCTACTGCTGTCGACAGCAGTGGTCGTTTACCGCTACTGCTGTCGACAGCAGTGGCAGTGTAGCGCTTTTGCTGTCGACAGCAGTGGGCGTATACCGCTACTGCTGTCGACAGCAGTGGTCGTTTACCGCTACTGCTGTCGACAGCAGTGGGCGTATACCGCTACTGCTGTCGACAGCAGTGGTCGTTTACCGCTACTGCTGTCGACAGCAGTGGGCGTATACCGCTACTGCTGCCGACAGCAGTGGCAGATAACCACTACTGCTGTCGACAGCAGTGGCCGTGTACCGCTACTGCTGTCGACAGCAGTGGCAGTGTACCGCTACTGCTGTCGACAGCAGTGGTCGTTTACCGCTACTGCTGTCGACAGCAGTGGCAGTTTACCGCTATTGCTGCCGACAGCAGTGGCAGTGTAGCGCTATTGCTGTCGACAGCAGTGGGCGTATACCGCTATTGCTGTCGACAGCAGTGGTCGTTTACCGCTACTACTGTCGACAGCAGTGGCAGTGTAGCGCTATTGCTGTCAACAGCAGTGGGCGTATACCGCTACTGCTGCCGACAGCAGTGGCAGATTACCGCTACTGCTGTCGACAGCAGTGGCCGTGTACCGCTACTGCTGCCGACAGCAGTGGCAGTTTACCGCTACTGCTGCCGACAGCAGTGGGCGTATACCGCTACTGCTGCCGACAGCAGTGGTCGTTTACCGCTACTGCTGTCGACAGCAGTGCCAGTGTACCTCTACTGCTGTCGACAGCAGTGGCCGTGTACCGCTACTGCTGCCGACAGAAGTGGCAGTTTACCGCTACTGCTGCCGACAGCAGTGGCCGTGTACCGCTACTGCTGTCGACAGCAGTGGCAGTTTACCGCTACTGCTGTCGACAGCAGTGGCAGTTTACCGCTACTGCTGCCGACAGCAGTGGGCATGTACCGCTACTGCTGCCGACAGCAGTGGGCGTGTACCGCTACTGCTGCCGACAGCAGTGGCCGTGTACCGCTACTGCTGCCGACAGCAGTGGCAGTTTACCGCTACTGCTGCCGACAGCAGTGGGCGTGTACCGCTACTGCTGCCGACAGCAGTGGGCGTGTACCGCTACTGCTGCCGACAGCAGTGGTCGTGTACCGCTACTGCTGCCGACAGCAGTGGCCGTGTACCGCTACTGCTGCCGACAGCAGTGGCAGTTTACCGCTACTGCTGCCGACAGCAGTGGGCGTGTACCGCTACTGCTGCCGACAGCAGTGGGCGTGTACCGCTACTGCTGCCGACAGCAGTGGTCGTTTACCGCTACTGCTGTCGACAGCAGTGCCAGTGTACCTCTACTGCTGTCGACAGCAGTGGCCGTGTACCGCTACTGCTGTCGACAGCAGTGGCCGTGTACCGCTATTGCTGTCGACAGCAGTGGCAGTTTACCGCTACTGCTGTCGACAGCAGTGGGCGTATACCGCTACTGCTGTCGACAGCAGTGGCAGATTACCGCTACTGCTGTCGACAGCAGTGGGCGTATACCGCTACTGCTGCCGACAGCAGTGGGCGTGTACCGCTACTGCTGCCGACAGCAGTGCCAGTGTACCTCTACTGCTGTCGACAGCAGTGGCTGTGTACCGCTACTGCTGTCGACAGCAGTGGCAGTTTACCGCTACTGCTGCCGACAGCAGTGGGCGTGTACCGCTACTGCTGCCGACAGCAGTGGCCGTTTACCGGTACTGCTGCCGACAGCAGTGGCCGTTTACCGGTACTGCTGCCGACAGCAGTGGGCGTGTACCGCTACTGCTGTCGACAGCAGTGGGCGTGTACCGCTATTGCTGTCGACAGCAGTGGGCGAGTACCGCTATTGCTGTCGACAGCAGTGGGCGAGTACCGCTATTGCTGTCGACAGCAGTGGGCGTATACCGCTATTGCTGTCGACAGCAGTGGCAGTTTACCGCTATTGCTGTCGACAGCAGTGGGCATATACCGCTATTGCTGTCGACAGCAGTGGCCGTTTACCGCTATTGCTGTCGACAGCAGTGGGCGTATACCGCTATTGCTGCCGACAGCAGTGGCAGATTACGGCTATTGCTGCCGACAGCAGTGGCCGTTTACCACTATTGCTGTCGACAGCAGTGGCCGTATACGGCTATTGCTGTCGACAGCAGTGGCCGTTTACCGCTACTGCTGTCGACAGCAGTGGGCGTATACCGCTACTGCTGTCGACAGCAGTGGCCGTGTACCGCTATTGCTGTCGACAGCAGTGGCCGTATACTGCTATTGCTGTCGTCGTCGACAGCAGTGGCAGTATACCACTATTGCTGTCGACAGCAGTGGCAGTATACCACTATTGCTGTCGGCAGCAGTAGCAGTATACCGCTATTGCTGTCGGCAGCAGTGGCAGTATACCGCTATAGCTGTCGGCAGCAGTGGCCTTATACTGTATTGCTGCCGACAGCAGTAGCCGTGTTCCTCTATTGCAGCTGACAGCAGTGGCAGTATATTGCTATTGATGTCAACAGCAGTGGCCGTATATCGATATTGCTTTCAACAGCAGTGGACCTGTACCACCATTACTGTTGAAAGCAGTGGCCATATTCCGCTTTCATATGTCCATATGTTGACAGCAGTGGATATATATTGCTGGAAAGACAATTTAGAATTAACACTTTATATATTATTACATTTAATCAAATTTATTGATTTACATACATCAACATCTATGACAAACAGATGGACACTGAGGCAAATGAAACAAAATAAAATATCATGTAAAATGCAGCAATAATATCTCTCTATAACAACATAAGCAAACAAGACAAACACACAAGAATGCCACATTGACAAAAAGCAATTTTCAACAATTTAAGGGCAAAAATTCTTGACGTTTTTTTATAAATGTATTTATTGAAATAAGAAAATGATTACAGTTCTTTCTACTCTTTTACAGGTACCTCAGGTGATTATGCAGGTGCTTCATGGCTAGATTTAGAGGCAAAAGGTCACAAACGTATTCCTGAATTTTAAAAGGTATATTTTTTTAATGAAAAATAAATAATTTGTGGATCCACCTCGGAGATTTCTAAGACCCACTCTCGACCTTTTAGAAACCAGCGTTTCGGAGAACATTATTATATCTAAATATAACCAAGAAAAGTTACATGGGTGACAATAACTTGCAATCAGACTTCAAAACAATGTCTGCATTTAATTGTAAAAGCTCAAATAAAAACAGATTTATTTATAGTTTAATGCTGATGTCACAGACTAGTTGTATGTCACCTTGTTTATAGTATATGAGCTATGAATAATTATTACATTATAAAAAAATATATATATTTATCAGTCTACATATTTTTACTTCATATTTTTATCAGTGACAGTGCCGTATTGGATTAAAGGCAGCCATATTGGATTAAAGGCGGCCATATTGGTTTAAAGGCAGCCATATTGGAATTAGAAGGTCATACTGGATTAAAGGCAGCCATGAAAAACATACATCTAAAGTGCAACATCTAATTAACATTGTTACAAAAATTTATTAAAGTTTATTGTATGATTCTAGAATACTAGTAGTTGTCATTAATTATATAACCAAATGCAAACATTACAAATTACCTGTGGCAGCCATATTGAATAGTTCATAAAAAATACACAAATTTGTGCATGTGGTTTAATGCCATTTTCAACACATGACATGTTATTATATGGCATCAAGTTTTGTTGGTGGAGGTAGACCTCAGAATGAATCTGAGTAAAAGCACCATCCTTCCACAAATTAACTGGCAAACTTTCTCACACAAAGTTTTTGGATAGAGCTGGGCTCAAACCCATGAACTCAGCAGTAAGAAGTAAATGGACATTAGCATTCTGTCAAAAGAAACTAACAAAAGTTCTCAAATGAAGGTGTTTTTGACTGAGCTGGACTCGGACCAATGGCCTCATAAGAACTTTTCTTCAGACATGAAGGACCACAAGTATCATACTTCTCCAACATATGACTAGTTACAGTTTGTACATATGACACAGCAAGTTTTATTAGTGGAGGAAGACCTCAGAATGAATCTGAGTAGAACCACCGTCCTTCTACAATTGGTAAATTTTCTCTGAACTGAGCTGGGCTGAACCCCATGACCTCAGCACTTAAAGGTGTTCATTAGACGACAGCACCTTAGAACACTCAGCCATGGGCTACTGAAATTTACATGATCACCACTGAATAGTAGATTTCTGAGAAAATTTGAAAATTTGCCAATTCTAATCTAGTTACGAAAACTAAAAACTAAACCACACACCAGTAGGTTTAATCAAAATTAGTTAAATGGTTTAAAAAGGTTTTCCATTGCAACAAATGAAAAATTTACAGACATAAAATACAGCACCAGCATCCTCAACGGTATGGTCAGTTATCCGAGAATAATGCACAGAAAATTTGGTAAGCATTGAAATAAATATTAAAAAGGAAACGTTATTGGAATAAATGAACTGGGATTTTAAAATTATAAGATTGAATATTCCAGACTCACAAAACCAATTTTCAATAAGTCTATGTTAATAATTCTGCTGAATAAAAAATTGTCAATAAAAGCATCTTTTTTATGGAAACTATAATGATGGAAAATAAAAGAAGTAAATTGAATCTAAGAATGTAAATTACTAATTAGAAACCAGGCACCGTATTTATATAATATCTCAAATTAAGTATGCACTCAAGTTTCATTTTCAAATAACATTATTATATGTGAACTGTGTCAATATCAGTCAGTTATTAAGCTTATATAAGCTTTGGTTTCAGAATATTTTAAACAGAAATATTATTCATAATTTTTCTAAAGAAACAGATGTAATATTTCAACTTCAGTGCATACTCAAGTTGAGATGTTTTGTGAATGTCCAGGCTCCAGTATCTTGAAAAAAAGTAGGTATGATCAAAAGCTCAAGTTATATACATCCTTAAATCTAAGTTTTAGTTTAGATGGGGTTTAACACTTGTCAACATGTTACAGGTTATATGGTAAGGTTT
Source organism: Panopea generosa (assembly GCA_029582155.1). NCBI lineage: Eukaryota > Metazoa > Mollusca > Bivalvia > Adapedonta > Hiatellidae > Panopea > Panopea generosa. Next base: position 47,801,751 of record CM055909.1, on the reverse strand, counting down.
ATTATTGGAGGAAGATCTCTAACTCTTGAACATAAAAATGGCGAAATTTGAAGTATTTCTGGACAGAGCTGGACTCAAACCCATATCAGCCATGAGGACAGTGGTTTTAGGATGGTGTGTTGGACCACAGAGGACCCATTTTGAGTAAAAGAGTACACTGATGCACACTGATTTGGAATTGATTGATTGATTGATTGAATATTTAGCGTCATTTTTATGCCATCGAGGGCTAACAGACGATCAGTTAACCTAACCACTGTTTCCTGGAATTAACCAGTACTCGAGCACATCCCGTCTCCGCAAGTAACTGATAACTTTCCCAATTGAATCAGTGGCGAGAGACGAATGATGAGACACAATTTCGTATATCAATCATCACAGAGACTGTTGCCGGGCAGGGGATTTGAGCTAATTGGGCCCGGCACGATGATTTGGAATGTGAAGACAAAATTCATCTAGTTACAAAATGAACTAAATGTAATAAAACGAAAATTCAACATTATTTTCCTCATAAATTTACACAAAACACCCAAAATACTAAAATAATGAAAACAAGTTAAACAGATCAATCATCAAAATTAGTTTCAGATTGATACATCTTTTTTCAGATAAATACAAATTTAATGTAAGACAGTCACCCTGATGCAAAAATGACAAAATGGATGGAGTGAGACACATGTAACAAGATGAGAAACAATCTTTGCATAACTAAGGTGGCTGATTTGTGCCATGCCATGACAGGTTGACACACGGAATGTGAAAGCACAAAAATTTAAGTGGCACAAATTAGCCACCATACATAACATATCATAACAGATAAACAAAACCTTCACATTTATAAAACAATGAGTACATATGTCCTCATATAACCTCATTTTAGTAAAATTTACATACTAAAAACAGGTCTTTTGAAAGAGACAAACAGTGACTTTGAAAAAAATTCCACCAACATAACAAGAGGCCCAAGAGGGCCTGAGTACGCTCTACTGACTCATAGTGGCCATAGCACTTTTTGAAACTCTCCTATGCAATAGAAACATCGGGGCGGGGTTATTTTTTAACCCTAGGGACACCATTTGAACATATCTTACAAACCTATAGTTGGTCATCATTACTACATAAACCTCATATGCAATAGAAACATCAATGTGAAGTTTCAGTTTAATTGGCATAATGGTTTCAGAATAAATGAAAAAAAAAGAGAATTTTCTGTTTTCCAATAGTATCCCTATGTAAAATTCTAAGTCCCCTTAATGGGGCACTATAAATTTTAGCCCCTAAATTCTTACCTGCAATCAAACCCCTACACATAATTTATTTATATCAAATATGTACAAATCTGACATACAGGTTCTTAAGAAATCGATTTTAGTAATTCCCAATTTGTACCCTTTGGGGACCCTCCTGACCCCTTAAGACATAGGAACCCAGTCATTTTTACAAATCTGAACCTCCTTCACCTAACAATGCTTTAGTGAAGATATATGAAAAATCATTTTTAGTAACGGCTGCCATCTTGAATTTCAGATAGAAAAAAACAATCTTCTGTATGCCAGAGAAACATCCATGTGAAGTTTCAGTTTAATTTGCCAAGTGGTTTCAGAATAGATGAAAAAAAAAGAGAATTTTCTGTTTTGCCATAGTATCCCTATGTAAAAGTTTAAGTCCCCTTACAGGGCCCCTATAAATTTTAGCCACTAAATTCTTATCTGCAATCAAACCCCTACACATAGGGATAATTTATGCAAAATATGAACAAATCTGACATACCCGTTCTTAAGAAAACGAATTTAGTAATTCCCAATTTTTACCCTTTTGGGGCCCCTCTTGACCCCTTAAGACAGTGGAACCCAGTCATTTTTACAAATCTGAACCGCCTTCACCAACGAATGCTTCTGTGAAGATATAGGCAAAATCATTTCCATTTTAAAAAAAATAAAATAAAAAATATTATAATGACATGTGTCCCCCAATTGAACCCTCAGGGCGGGGTCATATTTAACCCTAGGGACACCATTTAAACAAATCTAACAAAACAATAGTTGGTCATCATTAGTACATAAACATTTTGAAAATCTGTTGAAATATACATGAGAAGAAAATTTTTTAAGTTTTGGACTATTTTTAGTAATGGTGGCCATCTTGAATTTCAGATCGAAAAAAAAAAAAAATCTTCTGTATAGTCTCCTATCCAATAGAAACATCCATGTGAAGTTTGAATTTGATTGGCCTATTGGTTTCAGAGGAAGTGCTGCTAACAGATGACGGACGAAGGACAACGTGCCATCGCATAAGCACTTCTGGCCTTTGGCCAGTAGAGCAAAAAATCATAAACATATATCTACATGATGCATAGGATATGAAATCTATATAACCGCAGTATGTATTCAGAACTTTCAGATATTAAATTTATTATTTAACATTATTTTGTCATATTTCCAAATTTATCATTACTTGTTTTATTAATTAAAAAATGTTCATGATTTCTTAAATATCAATATTCAGACAGTATAAATATATTACATGAATATTTGGATCTATGATTATTAAGACAGTATAAATATTTTACATAGATACTTGGATCTATGAATATTCAGACGGTATAAATGTATTACATGGATACTTGGATCTATGAATATTCAGACAGTATAAATACTATATATTACATGGATACTTGGATCTATGAATATTCAGCCAGTATAAATATATAACATGGATACCTGTCTCTATGAATATTCAGACAGTAGAAATGTATTACATGGATACTTGGATCTATGAATATTGAGACAGTATAAATACTATATATTACATGGATACCTGGATCTATGAATATTCAGACAGTATAAATATATTACATGGATACCTGTCTCTATGAATATTCAGACAGTATAAATATATTACATGGATACTTGGATCTATGAATATTAAGACAGTATACATATGTTACATGGATACTTGGATCTATGAATATTAAGACAGTGTAAATATTTTACATGGATATTTGGATTTATGAATATTCAAGCAGTATAAATATATAACATGGATACCTGGATCTATGAATATTCAGACAGTATAAATATATTACATGGATACTTGGATCTATGAATATTCAGACAGTATAAATATTTTACATGAATACTTGGATCTTTGAATATTCAGACAGTGTACATATACTACATGGATACTTGGATCTATGAATATTCAGACAGTATAAAAATATTACATGGAAACATGGATTTATGAATATTCAGACAGTGTACATATACTTCATGGATACTTGGATCTATGAATATTCAGACAGTTTACATATACTACATGGATACTTGGATCTATGAATATTCAGACAGTTTACATATACTACATGGATACTTGGATCTATGAATATTCAGACAGTATAAATATGTTACATTGATACTTGGATCGAGTAAATCTTCATATTGTAATACAATCATAGAGCAATAATTGATTACATTCATGGATATGAGCAAAGTTCTGGTCAACATAGTCGTGTTATATTCCCTACACAAGAATAGGACAATCATGTTTAAATACCACGGAAATAACCAATTTGGCATTATTCAAAATAATTTCCGTATAATTTATAAAATATACAAAATATATATTAATACGTTGAATGATTCTTCAACTTCAAAATCACTGCTGAAGAAATATTATTTTTTATCCAAATATTCAAACCGAGCTAAAAATAGCATGGTTTCCATCGGAGAAGGGTTATATATATAGTTTCAAAATGTTTACGGAAATATATATGTTGGTTTTATTGTAATTTACAAAGTTGACTACCTTCTCGGATTTTAAATGATTTGATTTAAAGTATGATATTTAACAATGTTCTCTCTTAAGTGGTGAGAGGTAAATGACCGTTAGACAACAGCACCGTAGTCCACTCTGCCACAGAGGACCCGTATATTACTGTACCTGAGAGGAAGATGAATTATTTATATCATTTTTTTTTTTTTTACTAACTGCCTTTAAGCATTATTTTTAAAATCAGTTTTCTTAATCAGGAAAAAATTCTATGAATGTCTTAAAAAATGGAATTATTTTTAAAATAAATAAAAAACATCTCATTATCATTAAGAAATAAAAACCAAATGACCTGGTATGTCAAATCCACCAAAACGTGGCATAACTGATGTATAAATTGGAGGGAAAACTTGAAATGAAATCCCCATTCTTAAAATAGATAGCTCTTAAATACTGCTTCATGTCATTCTGACTCTTTTTAAGATGAATCAATTTTACTTTGTGTCAATGGGGGATCTTCTCTTTAAAATAACAACGGCATAAGCCATCTACCCCACTCCCCAAAAACTCACCAGATTCCAAGTTACGAGTTACTTGTCAATGATCCACCTTATCGAATGGTACAGGGAGTACATTTAAATCCAAAGAACTTGTACACTTTCCCACACAGACTACAAATTCATCTGATGAAATGTTGAATATAATGTAAGAATGACTACACACACACATTTACTTCCAGGGGGAGGCAACTTCCGCATTGGAACTAATCATATGACACAATCCCAGATTAGGTAGACCTCTTCACTCTCCAAACTCTTCATTCTTTTACTATTATTGTTCATTTGTTATTTCCTGTTGTTTTCACTCTACTGCTATGCCAGTCTATAAGAGCACAACTGTTTTACTCACTGTCCATCTATTCATGCAATGTATACAGTGTATATATATATAGTGTAGCAAGACATGTGCCACTGTGTGGATAATTCTTCTCCTTGTACTCCATGAGGATATCAACATAATTCTTCTATATTTGATCCCACGGTCTTTGTTGTGCAGTCCATGGCGCTGTGAATAAAAAGAAAATAGTTAACAATGATCAAAACTTCAAATTGCCTTAACTTTACCAAAGTTTGAAAATGAATGTGCAGAATGAACCTGAATCTTGATAACTGCAGAGTTTCAGCAAATTCTATTCTATATTCAATTTGTCCTCTATTACATATGCACAAGTTACTTGCCATCACTTATTTGGCACCCTGAAAGTATGTATACATGGGCTGATGATTTACCCACACTAATGAACATGGCAAAATATGATTAAATGAACACACAATCCGTGGATACACACAAAATATTACTTTAACACAGGGACCTTTTCTAACAGTATCTACCGGAAACCATCATTTTACCAAAAATTAAGTAAAAAAGGGGGCATTACTCCTGTAAAATTAGGCGAACATTGACAAATATCCAACTTGGTCTGGATTTTATAATCATGCAGCTACAAACAAAATATTAATTATATATAGTTTATTAAGGTCTCATCATATGTACAATTATATAACACAGTATCAAAACAAACAATATATTAACAACAATGCCATTAAAAAAAAGAAATTACAAGAGACAGAGATGGACAGATCACCGGTGTTTCTGTCTTTTCCTATTCCTAAATACCTAAGGCCACTTACTGTTTATGGTGGCTTAAGGTAGTTCACTGCTCCATACGATACCACTGACCAAACCAACAAATCAAACTATTTTGTAAATACATCATATGGCATAGCACCTAAACTTTTGAATTTGGCAATTAATAAACCTAACTCAAGACCAGCACTTTGAAAAATAACTTTAGCTGGTACATCAAAGTTGAGGTGTTCCATTAGAGTTAACTAAAGATAAAATACATAGATCATTTCAGAAGTCATTGACCTGCATTCAATATGACCTCTAACAGACACTTCACAATTCTTTGATTGGCTGAGGCATAAACCATTGTCTGAAACAAGCTGCCAAAACATAGTTAGTAAATGAATGAAGACATACCAAAAAATATACATATAGCAGCAAATAGATGTAGCCTCACCTTCTATATTAACCACAGCCTTATCTTCTATATTTACTACAGCCTTATCTTATATATTTACTACAGCCTTATCTTACATATTTACTACAGCCGTATCTTCTATATTTATAACAGCCTTATCTTATATATTTACTACAGCCTTATCTTATATATTAACTACAGCCGTATCTTTTAATATTTACTAAAGCATTATCTTATATATTTACTACAGTCTTACCTTTTATATTAAAAACAACCTTATCTTATATATTAACAACAGCCTTATCTTCTATATTTACTACAGCCTCCATATCTTCCATATTTATTACAGTCTTATCTTTTATTTTTACCACAGCATTTTTCTTATATATTTATTACAGCCTTATATTCTACATTTACTACAGCCTTATCTTATATATTTACTACAGCCTTATCTTATATATTCACTACAGCCATATCTTCTATATTTACTACAGCCCTATCTTATATATTCACTACAGCCTTATCTTCTATATTTACTACAGCCATATCTTCTATATTTACTACAGCCCTATCTTATATATTCACTACAGCCTTATCTTCTATATTTACTACAGTCTTATCTTCTATATTTACGACAGACTTATCTTACATATTAACTACAGCCCTATCTTTTATATTTACTACAGCCCTATCTTCTATATTTACGACATACTTATCTTACATATTAACTACAGCCTTATCTGATATATTTACTACAGCCTTTTGTTCTTTATTTTCTACAGCCTGATCTTATATTTTAACTACAGCCTTATCTTCTATATTTACTACAGTCTTATCTTATATATTTACTACAACCTTATCTTATATATTTACTACAGCCTTATCTGATATATTTACTACAGACTTATCTTCTATATTTACTACAGCCATATCTTCTATATTTACTACAGCCTTATCTTATATATTTACTACAGCCTTATCTTCTATATTTACTACAGCCTTATCTTCTATTTTTACTACAGCCTTATATTCTATATTTTCTACAGCATTATCTTCTATATTTACTCCACCTTATCTTATATATTAACTACAGCCTTATCTTCTATATTTACTACAGCCTTATCTTATATATTTACTACAGCCCTATCTTATATATTCACTACAGCCTTATCTTCTATATTTACTACAGTCTTATCTTCTATATTTACTACAGACTTATCTTACATATTAATACATCCATATCTTTTTTTTTTACTACAGCCTTATCTTATATATTTACTACAACTTTATCTTCTATATTAACTACAGCTTAATCTCACATATTTACTACAGCTTTATCCCATATATTTACTACAGCTTTATCTTATGTATTTACTACAGCCATATCTCATATATTTACTTCAGCTTCATATTCTATATTAACTATAGCCATACCTTATATATTTACTACAGCCTTATCTTATATATTTACTACACTACAGCTTTATCTTCTATATTTACTACAGACTTATCTTCTATATTAACTATAGCCATACCTTATATATTTACTACAGCATTATCTTATATATTTACTACAGCACTATCTTATATATTCACTACAGCCTTATCTTATATATTTACTACAGCCCTATCTTCTATACTTACTACAGCCTTATCTTCTATATTTATTACAGCTCTATCCTATATATTTACTACAGCCCTATCTTCTATATTTACTGCAGCCTTATCCTCTATATTTACTACAGCCTTATCTTTTACATTGACTATAGTCTTATCTTTTATATTTACTACAGCCTCATCTTATATATTTACTACAGCCTAATCTTATATATTAACTACAACCTTATCTTCTATATTTACTACAACCTTATCTTATATATTTACTACAGCCCTATCTTATATATTCACTACAGCCATATCTTTTTTTTTTACTACAGCCTTATCTTATATATTTACTACAACCTTATCTTCTATATTAACTACAGCTTAATCTCACATATTTACTACAGCCTTATCCCATATATTTACTACAGCCTTATCCCATATATTTACTACAGCTTTATCTTATGTATTTACGTAACAGCCATATCTCATATATTTACTACAGCTTTATCTTCTATATTAACTATAGCCATACCTTATATATTTACTACAGCCTTATCTTATATATTTACTACAGCCATATCTTATATATTCACTACAGCCTTATCTTCTATATTTACTACAGTCTTATCTTCTATATTTACTACAGACTTATCTTCTATATTAAGTATAGCCACATCTTATATATTTACTACAGCCCTATCTTCTATACTTACTACAGCCTTATCTTCTATATTTATTACAGCTCTATCCTATATATTTACTACAGCCCTATCTTCTATATTTACTGCAGCCTTATCCTCTATATTTACTACAGCCTTATCTTTTACATTTACTATAGTCTTATCTTTTATATTTACTACAGCCTCATCTTATATATTTACTACAGCCTAATCTTATATATTAACTACAACCTTATCTTCTATATTAACTACAGCCTTATCTTATATATTTACTACAGCCCTATCTTATATATTCACTACAGCCTTAACTTCTATATTTACTACAGTCTTATCTTCTATATTAACTACAGACTTATCTTACATATTAATACAGCCATATCTTTTTTTTTACTACAGCCTTATCTTATATATTTACTACAACCTTATATTCTATATTAACTACAGCTTAATCTCACATATTTACTACAGCCTTATCCCATATATTTACTACAGCTTTATCTTATGTATTTACTACAGCCATATCTCATATATTTACTTCAGCTTTACCTTCTATATTAACTATAGCCATACCTTATATATTTACTACAGCCTTATCTAATATATTTACTACAGCCCTATCTTATATATTCACTACAGCCTTATCTTCTATATTTACTACAGTCTTATCTTCTATATTTACTACAGACTTATCTTCTATATTAACTATAGCCATACCTTATATATTTACTACAGCCTTATCTTATATATTTACTACAGCCCTATCTTATATATTCACTACAGCCTTATCTTCTATTTTTACTACAGCCTTATCTTCTATATTTACTACAGTCTTATCTTCTATATTTACTACAGCCTTATTTTCTATATTTATTACAGCTCTATCCTATATATTTACTACAGCCCTATCTTCTATATTTACTGCAGCCTTATCCTCTATATTTACTACAGCCTTATCTTTTACATTTACTATGGTCTTATCTTTAATATTTACTACAGCCTAATCTTATATATTAACTACAACCTTATCTTCTATATTTACTACAGCCTTATTTTATATATTTACTACAGTCCTATTCTATATATTCACTACAGCCTTATCTATATATTTACTACAGTCTTATCTTCAATATTTACTACAGACTTATCTTACATATTTACTACAGCACTATCTTCTATATTTACTACAGCCCTATCTTATATATTTACTAAGTTTTATATTCTTTATTTACTACAACCACATCTTATATATTTACTACAGCCTTATCGTATATATTTACTACAGTCATATCTGATATATCTGCTACAATCTTATATATTAACTACAGCCTTATCTTCTATATTTACTACAGTCTTATTTTATATATTTATTGGCCTATCTTATATATTGACTACAGTCTCATATTATATATTTACTACAGCCTCATCTTATATATTTATTACAGTCTTATCTTATATATTTACTACAGCCTTATCTTATATATTTACTACAGCCTTATCTTATACATTTACTAACGTCTTATCTTATATATTTACTACAGCCTTATCTTATACATTTACTACAGCCTTATCTTATATATTTACTACAGACGTATCTTCTATATTTACTACAGCCTTATCTGATATATTTACTACAGCCATATTTTCTATTTTTACTAAAGCCTTATCTTATATATTTACTACAGCCTTATCTTATATATTTACTACAGCCTTATCTTCTATATTTACTACAGAATTGTCTTACATATATAGTACAGCCTTATCTTCTATATTATAACAGTCCTATTTACTACAGCCTTATCTGATATATTAACTACAGCCTTATCTTATATCTTTACTACAGCCTTATCTTATATATTCACTACAGCCATATCTTCTATATTTACTACAGCCCTATCTTATATATTCACTACAGCCTTATCTTCTATATTTACTACAGCCATATCTTCTATATTTACTACAGCCCTATCTTATATATTCACTACAGCCTTATCTTCTATATTTACTACAGTCTTATCTTCTATATTTACGACAGACTTATCTTACATATTAACTACAGCCCTATCTTTTATATTTACTACAGCCCTATCTTCTATATTTACGACATACTTATCTTACATATTAACTACAGCCTTATCTGATATATTTACTACAGCCTTTTGTTCTTTATTTTCTACAGCCTGATCTTATATTTTAACTACAGCCTTATCTTCTATATTTACTACAGTCTTATCTTATATATTTACTACAACCTTATCTTATATATTTACTACAGCCTTATCTGATATATTTACTACAGACTTATCTTCTATATTTACTACAGCCATATCTTCTATATTTACTACAGCCTTATCTTATATATTTACTACAGCCTTAACTTATATATTTACTACAGCCATATCTTATATATTTACTACAACCCTATCTTATTTAGTTACTACATTCTTATCTTATATATTAACTACAGCCTTATCTCATATATTTACTACAGCTTTATCTTATATATGTACTACAGCCATGTCTTATATATTTACTACAGCCTTATTTTCTATATTAACTGTAGCCATATCTTATATATTTACTACAGCCTTATCTTCTATATTTACTTCTGCCTTATCTTATATATTTACTACAGCCCTGTCTTCTATATTAACTGCAGCTTTATCTTCTATATTAACTACAGCCTTATATTTTATATTTATTACAGCCTTATCTTCTATATTAACTTCAGCCTTATCTTTTATATTTACTACAGCCTTATCTTATATATTTACTACAGCCTCATTTTATATATTAACTGCAGCCTTATCTTCTATATTAACTACAGCCTTATCTTATATATTTACTACAGCCTTATCTTCTATACTTACTACAGCCTTATCTTATATATCTACGACAGCCTCAGCTTATATATTAACTACAGCCTTATCTTCTATATTTACTACAGCCTTATCTCATATATTTACTACAGCCTTATGTTCTATATTTACTACAGAGTAATCTTACAAATATAGTACAACCTTATCTTCTATATTAGTACTGTCCTATTTACTACAGCCTTATCTTATATATTTACTACAGCTTTATCTTATATATTTACTTCAGCACTATCTTCTATATTTACTACAGCCTTACTGTAGAGGACAATAAAATCATTTTAAGAAGACCATTTACCCCCAAAATTGAAGCAATAGGGAGAGTATATAAAGATGACTTTGGATATACAGCCATGGGATCTCAGATCAATTGTAATCAGTAGATTTAAAAGATCAGGTACAAATTAAGTAATTTACTTGATTTTTACAACTTGATATAAAATCATAAAGTATAATATATATCATATTTTAATCAATACTTCATGGAATACAGCACTCAAGTTTCAGTATATTGCTTGTTTGAATATTTAGTATCATTTTTTTGTCATTGAGGGCTAACAAACGTTCAGTTAACCTAACCAATCTTTAATTGGAATTCCCGAAGGTCAACCCCCAGTACTGGAGCAGACCAATCACCACAAAACATTAATAACTTCCCTGCTTGAATCAATGATAAATGAAGAATGACAATGTGGCTGGACTGGGATGATTTGAACTCATGACCCCTGGATTGATACTGAAGTAAAATGCCCGACTGACTGAGCTTACCTTGCCATATTCTAGTGGATATTGGAAGAAGTAAATTTCTCCACATTTTTAAAGGCCATCTTTAAGGCTCAGGTAAGGATTGACAGTGGTTCTACTATTATTTAATCTGAGCTAGACACTTTATTGTCACGGGTAAGGCTCAGTTAAGGATTGATGGTGGTTCTACTCATATTTAATCTGAGCTAGACACTTTATCATCATGGGTAAGGCCCAGGTAAGGATTGATGGTGGTTCTACTCATATTTAATCCAAACTAGACACTTTATCATCATGGGTAAGGCCCAAGTAAGGATTGATGGTGGTTCTACTCATATTTAATCTGAGCTAGACACTTTATCATCATGGGTAAGGCCCAGGTAACGATTGAAGGTGGTTCTACTCATATTCAATCTGAGCTAGACACTTTATCATCATGGGTAAGGCCCAGGTAAGGATTGATGGTGGTTCTACTCATATTTAATCTGAGCTAGACACTTTATCATCATGGGTAAGGCCCAGGTAACGATTGACGGTGGGTCTACTCATATTCAATCTGAGCTAGACACTTTATCATCATGGGTAAGGCCTAGGTAACGATTGATGGTGGTTTTACTCATATTTGATCTGAGCTAGACACTTTATCATCATGGGTAAGGCCCAGGTAAGGATTGACAGTGGTTCTACTCATATTTAATCTTAGCTAGACACTTTATCATCATGGGTAAGGCCCAGGTAAGGATTGATGGTGGTTCTATTCATATTTAATCTGAGCTAGACACTTTATCATCATGTGTAAGGCTCAGGTAAGGATTGAAAGTGGTTCTACTCATATTCAATCAAAACTAGACACTTTATCATCATGGGTAAGGCCCAGGTAAGGATTGATGGTGGTTCTACTCATATTTAATCTGAGCTATACACTTTATCATCATGGGTAAGGCCCAGGTAAGAATTGATGGTGGTTCTACTCATATTTAATCTGAGCTAGACACTTAATCATCATGGTAAGGCTCAGGTAAGGATTGACGGTGGTTCTACTCATAATTAATCTGCTCTAGACACTTTATCACCATGGGTAAGGCTCAGGTAAGGATTGATGGTGGTTCTACTCATATTTAATCTGAGATAGACACTTTATCATCATGGGTAAGGCCCAGGCCCAGGTAAGGATTGACGGTGGTTCTACTCATATTTAATCTGAGCTAGACACTTTATCATCATGGGTAAGGCCCAAGTAAGGATTGATGGTGGTTCTACTAATATCATATCTGAACTAGACACTTTATCATCATGGTAAGGCTCAGGTAAGGATTGACGGTGGTTCTACTCATATTTAATCTGCTCTAGACACTTTATCATCATGGGTAAGGCCCAGATAAGGATTGAAGGTGGTTCTACTCATATTTAATCTGAGCTAGACACTTAATTATCATGGGTAAGGCCCAGATAAGGATTGACCGTGGTTCTACCCATATTTAATCTGAGCTAGACACTTTATCATCATGGGTAAGGTTCAGGTATGGATTGACGGCGGTTCTGCTAATATTAAATCTGAGCTAGACACTTTATCATCATGTGTAAGGCTAAGGTAAGGATTGACGGTGGTTCACTCATATTTAATCTGAGCTAAACACTTTATCATCATAGGTAAGGCCCAGGTAAGGATTGACAGTGGTTCTACTATTATTTAATCTGAGCTAGACACTTTATTGTCATGGGTAAGGCTCAGTTAACGATTGACGATGGTTCTACTCATATTTAATCTGAGCTAGACACTTTATCATCATGGGTAAGGTTCAGTTAAGGATCGACGGCGGTTCTGCTAATATTAAATCTGAGCTAGACACTTTATCATCATGTGTAAGGCTCAGGTAAGGATTGACGGTGGTTCTACTCATATTTAATCTGAGCTAGACACTTTATCATCATGGGTAAGGCCCAGGTAAGGATTGACAGTGGTTCTACTATTATTTAATCTGAGCTAGACACTTTATCATCATGGGTAAGGCTCAGGTAAGGATTGATGGTGGTTCTACTCATATTTAATCTGAGCTAGACACTTTATCATCATGGGTAAGGCCCAGGTAAAGATTGACGGTGGGTCTACTCATATTCAATCTGAGCTAGACACTTTATCATCATGGGTAAGGCCTAAGTAACGATTGATGGTGGTTTTACTCATATTTGATCTGAGCTAGACACTTTATCATCATGGGTAAGGCCCAGGTAAGGATTGATGGTGGTTCTACTCATATTTAATCTGAGCTAGACACTTTATCATCATGGGTAAGGCCCAGGTAAGGATTGATGGTGATTCTACTCATATTTAATCTGAGCTAGACACTATATCATCATGGGTAAGGCCCAGGTAAGGATTGAAGGTGGTTCTACTCATATTTAATTTGAGCTAGACACTTTATCATCATGGGTAAGGCCCAGGTAAGGATTGATGGTGGTTCTACTCATATTTAATTTGAGCTAGACACTTAATCATCATGGGTAAGGTTCAGGTATGGAATGACAGCGGTTCTGCTAATATTAAATCTGAACTAGACACTTTATCATCATGCGAAGGCTAAGGTAAGGATTGACGGTGGTTCACTCATATTTAATCTGAGCTAAACACTTTATCATCATAGGTAAGGCCCAGGTAAGGATTGACAGTGGTTCTACTATTATTTAATCTGAGCTAGACACTTTATTATCATGGGTAAGGCTCATTCAATTGATGGTGGTTCTACTCATATTTAATCTGAGCTAGACCCTTTATCATCATGGGTAAGGTTCAGTTAAGGATTGACTGCGGTTCTGCTAATATTAAATTTGAGCTAGACACTTTATCATCATGTGTAAGGCTCAGGTAAGGATTGATGGTGGGTCTACTCATATTTAATCTGAGCTAGACACTTTATCATCATGGGTAAGGCCCAGGTAAGGGTTGACAGTGGTTCTACTATTATTTAATCTGAGCTAGACATTTTATCATCATGGGTAAGGCCCAGGTAAGGATTGACAGTGGTTCTACTAATATCAAATCTGAGCTAGACACTTTATCATCATGGGTAAGGCCCAGGTAAGGATTGACGGTGGTTCTACTAATATCAAATCTGAGCTAGACACTTTATCATGATGGGTAAGGCTCAGGTAAGGATTGACAGTGGTTCTACTCATATTTAATCTGCTCTAGACACTTTATCATCATGGGTAAGGCCCAGGTAAGGATTGACGGTGGTTCTGCCAATATTAAATCTGCTCTAGACACTTAATCATCATGGGTAAGGCCGAGGTAAGGATTGAAGGTGGTTCTGCTAATATTAAATCTGAGCTAGACACTTTATCATCATGGGTAAGGTTCAGGTAAGGATTGACGGTGGTTCTACTCATATTTAATCTGCTCTAGACACTTTATCATCACGAGTAAGGCCCAGGTAAGGATTGACGGTGGTTCTACTCATATTTAATCTGAGCTAGACACTTTATCATCATAGGTAAGGCCCAGGTAAGGATTGACGGTGGTTCTACTCATATTTAATCTGTACTAGACACTTTATCATCATGGGTAAGGTCCTGGTAAAGATTAATGGTGGTTCTACTCATATTTAATCTGAGCTAGACACTTTATCATCATGGGTAAGGTTCAGGTAAGGATTGACGGTAGTTCTGCTAATATTAAATCTGGGCTAGACAGTGACTTTATCATCATGTGTAAGGCTCAGGTAAGGATTGACGGTGGTTCTGCTAATATTAAATCTGAGCTAGACACTTTATCATCATGGGGAAGGATCAGGTAAGGATTGACGGTGGTTCTATTCATATTCAATTTGAGCTAGACACTTTATCATCACGGTTAAGGATCAGATAAGGATTGACGGTGGTTTTACTCATATTTAATCTGCTCTATACACTTTATCATCACAGGTAAGGCTCAGGTAAGGATTGACGGTGGTTTTGCTAATATTAAATCTGAGCTAGACACTTTATCGTGATGGGTAGGTCTCAGGTAAGGATTGATGGTGGTCTACACATATTTATCTGAGCTAGACACTTAACCATCATTGGTAAGGCACAGGTAAGGATTGATGGTGGTTCTACTCATATTTAATCCAAACTAGACACTTTACCATCATGGGTAAGGATCAGGTAAGTACTGACGGTGGTTCTACTCATATTTAATCTGCTCTAGACACTTTACCATCAAGGGTAAGGCTCAGGTAAGGATTGACGGTGGTTCTTCTCATATTTAATCCAAACTAAACACTTTACCATCATGGGTTAGGATTACATAAGGATTGACAGTGGTTCTTCTCATACTTAATCTGCTCTAGACACTTTACCATCATGGGTAACTCAGGTAAGGATTGATGGTGGTTCTTCTCATATTTAATCCAAACTAGACACTTTACCATCATGGATAAGTATCAGGTAAGGATTGACGGTGGTTCTACTCTTATTTAATCTGCTTTAGACACTTCATCATCATTGGTAAGGCTCAGGTAAGGATTGACAGTGGTTCTACTCATACTTTATCTGAGCTAGACACTTTACCATCAAGGGTAAGGCTCAGGTAAGGATTGACAGTGGTTTTACTCATATTTAATCTGAAATAGACACTTAACCATCATGGTTAAGGCTCAGGTAAGGATTGACGGTGGTCTACACATATTTATTTGAGCTAGACACTTAACCATCATGGGTGAGGCTCAGGTAAGGATTGATGGTGGTTCTTCTCATATTTAATCCAAACTAGACACTTTACCATCATGGATAAGGATCAGGTAAGGATTGACGGTGGTTCTACTCATATTTAATCTGCTTTAGACACTTCATCATCATTGGTAAGGCTCAGGTAAGGATTGACAGTGGTTCTACTCATACTTTATCTGAGCTAGACACTTGACCATCATGGATAAGGATCATGTAAGGATTGACGGTGGTTCTACTCATATTTAATCCGAACTAGACATTTTACCATCATGGTTAAGGTCAGTTAAGGATTGATGGTGGTTCTACTCATACTTAATCCGAACTAGACACTTGACCATCATGGTTAAGGCTCAGGTAAGGATTGAAGGTGGTTCTACACATATTTAACCTGAGCTAGACACTTTATCATCATGGGTAAGGCCCAGGTAAGGATTGACAGTGACGGTGGTTCTACTCATATTTAATCTGAGCTAGACACTTTATCACCATGGGTAAGGCCCAGGTAAGGATTGATGGTGGTTCTACTCATATTCAATCTGAGCTAGACACTTTATCATCATGGGTAAGGCCCAGGTAAGGATTGATGGTGGTTCTACTTCTAAAGGATTGACAGTGGTTCTACTCATAATTTATCTGAGCTAGACACTTTATCATCATGGGTAAGGCCCAGGTAAGGATTGATGGTGGTTCTACTCATTTAATCTGATCTAGACACTTTATCATCATTGGTAAGGCCCAGGTAAGGATTGAAGGTGGTTCTACTCATACTTTATCTGAGCTAGACACTTTATCGTCATAGGTAAGGCCCAGGTAAGGATTGATGGTGGTTCTACTCATATTTAATCTGTACTAGACACTTTATCATCATGGGTAAGGTCCTGGTAAAGATTAATGGTGGTTCTACTCATATTTAATCTGAGCTAGACACTTTATCATCATGGGTAAGGTTCAGGTAAGGATTGACGGTAGTTCTGCTAATATTAAATCTGGGCTAGACAGTGACTTTATCATCATGTGTAAGGCTCAGGTAAGGATTGACGGTGGTTCTGCTAATATTAAATCTGAGCTAGACACTTTATCATCATGGGGAAGGATCAGGTAAGGATTGACGGTGGTTCTATTCATATTCAATTTGAGCTAGACACTTTATCATCACGGTTAAGGATCAGATAAGGATTGACGGTGGTTTTACTCATATTTAATCTGCTCTATACACTTTATCATCACAGGTAAGGCTCAGGTAAGGATTGACGGTGGTTTTGCTAATATTAAATCTGAGCTAGACACTTTATCGTGATGGGTAGGTCTCAGGTAAGGATTGATGGTGGTCTACACATATTTATCTGAGCTAGACACTTAACCATCATTGGTAAGGCACAGGTAAGGATTGATGGTGGTTCTACTCATATTTAATCCAAACTAGACACTTTACCATCATGGGTAAGGATCAGGTAAGTACTGACGGTGGTTCTACTCATATTTAATCTGCTCTAGACACTTTACCATCAAGGGTAAGGCTCAGGTAAGGATTGACGGTGGTTCTTCTCATATTTAATCCAAACTAAACACTTTACCATCATGGGTTAGGATTACATAAGGATTGACAGTGGTTCTTCTCATACTTAATCTGCTCTAGACACTTTACCATCATGGGTAACTCAGGTAAGGATTGATGGTGGTTCTTCTCATATTTAATCCAAACTAGACACTTTACCATCATGGATAAGTATCAGGTAAGGATTGACGGTGGTTCTACTCTTATTTAATCTGCTTTAGACACTTCATCATCATTGGTAAGGCTCAGGTAAGGATTGACAGTGGTTCTACTCATACTTTATCTGAGCTAGACACTTTACCATCAAGGGTAAGGCTCAGGTAAGGATTGACAGTGGTTTTACTCATATTTAATCTGAAATAGACACTTAACCATCATGGTTAAGGCTCAGGTAAGGATTGACGGTGGTCTACACATATTTATTTGAGCTAGACACTTAACCATCATGGGTGAGGCTCAGGTAAGGATTGATGGTGGTTCTTCTCATATTTAATCCAAACTAGACACTTTACCATCATGGATAAGGATCAGGTAAGGATTGACGGTGGTTCTACTCATATTTAATCTGCTTTAGACACTTCATCATCATTGGTAAGGCTCAGGTAAGGATTGACAGTGGTTCTACTCATACTTTATCTGAGCTAGACACTTGACCATCATGGATAAGGATCATGTAAGGATTGACGGTGGTTCTACTCATATTTAATCCGAACTAGACATTTTACCATCATGGTTAAGGTCAGTTAAGGATTGATGGTGGTTCTACTCATACTTAATCCGAACTAGACACTTGACCATCATGGTTAAGGCTCAGGTAAGGATTGAAGGTGGTTCTACACATATTTAACCTGAGCTAGACACTTTATCATCATGGGTAAGGCCCAGGTAAGGATTGACAGTGACGGTGGTTCTACTCATATTTAATCTGAGCTAGACACTTTATCACCATGGGTAAGGCCCAGGTAAGGATTGATGGTGGTTCTACTCATATTCAATCTGAGCTAGACACTTTATCATCATGGGTAAGGCCCAGGTAAGGATTGATGGTGGTTCTACTTCTAAAGGATTGACAGTGGTTCTACTCATAATTTATCTGAGCTAGACACTTTATCATCATGGGTAAGGCCCAGGTAAGGATTGATGGTGGTTCTACTCATTTAATCTGATCTAGACACTTTATCATCATTGGTAAGGCCCAGGTAAGGATTGAAGGTGGTTCTACTCATACTTTATCTGAGCTAGACACTTTATCGTCATAGGTAAGGCCCAGGTAAGGATTGATGGTGGTTCTACTCATATTTTATCTGAGCTAGACACTTTATCATCATGGGTAAGGTCCAGATAAGGATTGACGGTGGTTCTGCTAATATTAAATCTAAGCTAGACACTTTATCATCATGGGTAAGGCCCAGGTAAGGATTGACTGTGGTTCTACTCATATTTAATCCAAACTAGACACTTTATCATCATGTGTAAGGCTCAGGTAAGGATTGACGGCGGTTCTACTTATATTTAATCTGAGCTAGACACTTTATCATCATGGGTAAGGCCCAAGTAAGGATTGATGGTGGTTCTACTCATATTTAATCTGCTCTAGACACTTTATCATCATGTGTAAGGCTCAGGTAAGGATTGACAGTGGTTCTACTCATATTTAATCTGCTCTAGACACTTTATCATCATGGGTAAGGCTCAGGTAAGGATTGATGGTGGTTCTACTCATATTTAATCTGAGATAGACACTTTATCGTCATAGGTATCGCTCAGGTAAGGATTGAAGGTGGTTATACTCTTATTTAATCTGAGCTTTATCATTACGGGTAAGGCCCAGGTAAGGATTGGCAGTGGTTCAACTCATATTTAATTTGAAGCTAGACACTTTATCGTCACGGGCAAGGCTCAGGTAAATATTGACGGTTCTTCTACTCACTTTATCCTCATTTTGCACAACTTAAGAAATGGTGTATTTGTCATCGACAAACAATATTTTAGTGCATTTCTTATGTTAATAATAATGTTATGGTCTCCATAGCAGCATGCATACATGTTAAATGTTCAGTGCAGCAGTTCAAAATGTTGAACAATTTGAAAGATAAATATGTGAACAAGAGGGCCAAGATGACTCTATATCGCTCATCTGACTGGCCTTGAGTCACCCAACTTAAGTAGATTATATATTACATGTACACGTACACTCAAAATTCCAGAAAGACGATATGAGCAAGTAGTTTTTTGAATTTTGATTTGTTTTGAACATGTAACAGATGCATAAAAGAGTTCAAACTTGGAAGAGGTTCACCCATGGTAAATGTCAGTGAAATTACATCAATATTAGGTCAGTAGAAGGCTTTTGAAGTTTTAACTATAGCTGTCTATACATTTGGAGACTGTTCCAAACGTAAGTCTTCGAACAAAGATAAAAATCCAGTTCCAGCACAAAACTAATCTGTTATGTTTGAGAACGGTTTCAAACTAAAGCATCAGACCAAACTATTGTGCACGAAACAATCCACAGTTCCAGCACAACAAATATTCCTATGAATTTCAAACACAAGCCTTCCTAAAGCCTATCGCTTGAAAGAATCTTTGTCGCAGTGTACTCTCCCCCAAAAACAATTAAGCTCCTCCTCTGAGATTTCAAGTTCACGTTGACACTGAAAATCTCCAGCAGACTTTTTGCTGTGAAGCAACTAGCTAAAAATATGGTATTGCTTTATTATGAAGCAGTAAACCGTCCCTGTCTGAACCATAAAAACTCTGACTTTTATATTCAGAAAAACACCTATTTTAAAATGGTTCATGATTTAAGAATAATATTTCAATTATTGATTATAATTGTATCATTCATCTTTTAATGATGAATTATCTTAAAATTAAAACTTCTGGTATAATATTGTATAATAATAGCAAAAATAAGTTTATTTAAAGAGTTAATTACCTCTTCTTATAATAATTGCTATATACAGACATTTATGCTATAAAACAAGAACATTAATTTGACATAAAATTAACCCCATCACCTAGCTGCCATGTTTTTTGACGAATCAAGATGGCTTGAACAAACTTGGTAGAGAGTCACCCAAGGAACATTTCTGTGAAATTATTTTAAAATCGAGCCAGTAGTTTCTGACAAGAAGATTTTTTAAGTTTTTACTATAGCTTATATTGTAAGCTAACCCAACCCCCTGGCCGCCATATTTTTTGACAAGTCAAGAGGGCTTGAACAAACTTGGTAGAGGGTCACCCAAGGAACATTTCTGTGAGTTTCTAAGTAGTTTCTAACAAGATCTTTTAAATTTTTACTTATTAAACTTGCCCTGCACCCTGGGGGCCATGTTTTTGGATAAATCAAGATGGCTTGAACAAACTTGGTACAGGGTCACCTAAGGAACATTACTGTGAAGTTATATCAAAATTGGCCCAGTGGTTTCAGAGGAGAAGTTGTTAAAAGCTAAAAGTTAGCGATGGACTACAGACGATGGACAACAGACGACGGACACCAGGCGATCACAAAAGCTCACATCTGAGCCTTTGGCTCAGGTGGGCTAAAAATAGCAATGATTTCCCTGTAAAACTCGCAGTAAATCATATATTATTGAAGACACAGCATCAATGTCTACATAGGTCATTCCGGTAATAATATGGCATGCAAGTGTTAGGAGTTTAAACAAATTTTTTACAAAAAAAGGCATAAACAAAATTCCATCTGAGGATATGGTGAATCAATGAGCGGAAATATAGTTTTGTGTCATTATCAGCAAAACACTGATCCAGACAATGTATATGCTTAGTAAAGCTTCGAGAAAGTTATTTGTATGCGTTTTGTAGTCTATAAATGGCACAAACTGTACAGTGAGGCATGAGAAACAATAATGGATGATAACATGTGGACGTCCTGTGTCAAAATCGCGTCAACGTCACATCAACATGGTAAAAGGTGCCTCAATAAGGATCGCCGTAATACAATTCATGAACTATGCTGTTAACTAAGGTTACAGTACCGTGCACATGGTAATTAAGAGTGAATAACATGCAAGTCCGTAGAGTGATCACAGAGTTCCTCGACTGCTAAAAGTTATAAGTGGAGCGATGAGCAAGAGTAGGGAAATAAACTGACGTCGCAACAACCTAATGTAAATCTGACCTGCGCCAGATAGGCTTACATGACATGTTTGAAATACATGTTACTATTTCATTTGAATACATTTTCTTCATATTTTGTGTACGGTTTGAAATTATACTAAATATAATACATGTAAAACTACAAATAAATCTGACATGTCATTTTTACATTACGAGATTTGTCCATGAACTTCTGGATAACCCCTCGTACATGTACCCATATTCGGCAGTGAATACACTATCAGTGTTTTCTCCAGCTTCAATTTTTTGGGGGTCATTGATGACCCATTGACTAAAAATCTAGGGGTCATTTTCAAAATCTTGGGGTCATCAATTGACTAGTTTTAAACTTAATCAACATGAATAAATGGAGTTAAAAAAAACATATTTTACTAAAACAGTTTTACTTCCTGTTTCATACGAATTTCTCCATCAAAACTGCAACTTAAGATAACAACTTCAAAACAATTTAACTCCAAACGAATGTTTCATTTCTGGCAATAAGTTACAACAACTTGAAACTTAGTAGTTGTTTTTATGATTTTGTCTCTTTGGTCGTGAACTTTTCAAATGTTATGGCCACAGCTCAATCACCAAGGCCCTAACTATTTTTAATGAAAAACACTAAAATTCTTTCAATATTTTATATTTGCTGAGCTACATGTATAGCATTATACTCTTTGGAAAACAAACTTTTTTTTGTTTTGTTTTCCAAAAGCATTTCTCTTCAAAGCTAGACTCATTTTAGAGAAATTTTATCTTAAAAGAAATAATATAAAATACATTTTAATGGAAACTTCACAAAAATTAATTAAATTTTTGAAATTAAGTAATCATTTTTCAAAATAAAATTAATTTCTTTTTTCAACAACCTTTTAATCGTCCGTTACAGAAACATAAACGGCGCCAGGAATACTGCCGTAAAACTTGGACCGGTCGATGTTTAAACTGGTATTAAAATGTCGCGCATGCTTATAGAAAACAAAATAAAAAGTTTTTCAGATAGAGTATCGTTCGTACATTTAAACAACTTTTATGAAAAGTTTCACGCTTCAACATTTCATCTTCATATACAAACAACCTAAAACTGGTTATATGTCAGTACTATTGTTGCAGGGTACGTTTGTTTTCACAGATGTTGTCTTCAAACTACACTATTGCTTTGCGGAAAATTATGTATGTGATCATAATCGTCTATGCGATTGCATCAATAAAGCGTTCGTAACCAATTAAAGCGTTTATTTAACTTGGTAGAATTGCATGACTGGGATTGCCCTGAATCAGACGTGATCTGTCAAATCAGCTGGCATTGTAAAAATAACTCTGAAACCAGCTTGCCGAAACAAATATGCGTAATTTGAATTTCTGTGTTTTTAAGGTTGCGTCATAGTGGACGCACTGAACAAAGTTGATTGCGTCAGATGAGAATTTATTGCGTCAAAAACGCAAGAAACGCGCTCTGGAGAAAACACTGCACTATCCTAAAAAATTTACACTTTTTCAGAGGTTTTATTCATACAAGTCACAGAAAATCATAAGAGGAGGAATAATGCTATGATTAAGAAAAGAAACATACCTTTTATTACAGATCTTTGCTTCAAATCTGATCCATCTGACGTACAACATCCATCTGATGTACAACATCCATCTGACGTATAACATTTCAGACAAGACCTTTGAAACGAGCTGATCATCACTTGTACTTTGCAGTCATTCAAGGATATCGTCATTCCAGACCCCTGGTTATTGATCCAAGTACTATAATGAAAGCAGGATCCATTACTTTTGGGTTGATTTTGTTTTTTAAAAAAATAAAAACTGATAAACAATAAAATAATTCAATATCTCCAACAAAGTTCCATGTTTTCTAAATAACTATGTTTATATTGAATTTTAAAAATTATTTTTTCTTAGTTATAAGAAATAAAAGAAAATGTACTGGTAATATTTATATATTCAAACTAAAAAACAAAATTTTCTATATGTTCACAATGTAATTTTAATAGTAAAAATCTATTTATAGACAAAATATCACATGATGACAAACCATAAATTTCTGTACTTTAGTGTAATAAATCTAACTGTATGTATCCCGGAAAGGGTCAAAACTAGCTGATAATAAAGCAATCAAAACCAGTTCCCCGTCAGTAGTTAATTCCACTACCAAAACCTATCAATTTAAAAAACAAACTAGTCACATTTAAAATTACTTCTCTGTACTTTTAAAGCATTTTTAACATCAACTGAACCTTTTCTATAGTACATGTAACTATAAAAGTTTGATTTTTTTGTATTAAAATATACTTGATCAAAACACTATGCATAAAAAGTTGACACCCTCCGCAGTACTGGGTATTCAAATGCTCATTAAACTTCCGAAACAGTCGTTGTTAGTTTTAATTTAAGTGAATTTTACTCTTCCAGATGATAGAATACATGTTTATTTCATCCCTGAGAGACTTTGCAAACGAAAAATAAATATAAAGCACATTATTAGTACATAGTTAAGAACGGATTTTGTTTACAAATTAATGTTCATCTCTTTCCGATAAACACCTTCGGCCCAAAACGGGGAGTTACGAAGCTTGTTCGGAAACGCGTCAGTCAGTAATATATGATCAGTTCACTTCAGAGAGAATCATAGTATGGGGAACTTTAGGGGATGCGGTTAAAACTTAAATAACCGCTTGCGGTTAGATAGTTTTTAAGAATGTCCCCTTTATTCCCCTTAATGTATAAATGAACTGGAACCCATGAGGACGTAAGCAACAAATCGTTCATATAAAATAAAATTACTTTTCTAATGACTGTACTAAACAGACCACCCTTGGTAGCCTCTCAATATTGACTGCGATAAAGTGATTTGTGACGTACTGATGATAGCGCGTGCGATCATGCGTATATGCAAGGGAGGATCTTAAGCAAGAGTCACTGGACCAAACCAGTATTCAGTACTCATTGTTTTTCAGTGCGTATAAATAATATAATGCATAATTCGATACAGTTATATTGCAGACATCGATATATATATTTTAAAAAAAGAAAACTGAATAATGATACATAATATAAGTGAAGCCATAACTTTCCTAATCTTGTTAATGATCCCCTTATCTGACGGTCTTAATCTGCACACTACCACTGCAGTATTCATTTGTGTACTTTGAAACAGTCGGAAAGCAACGGAGTCATTACGGAATTACAAAAATGTAAACAAAAGTTAAAAGTTCAGCCCCATGATCTAAGAAACACACATTTCGATCGAAGTTATTTATTTTCTCGCTTTTTTAAAAATAGTCACTAAGGGGTCTACAGGAATGGTTTTAGCAATACTATAAACACATTTAATTACAATCATTTTTGTTATTATCAGAAAATGTACATTTCGGAAGTTTAATGAGACTTTTAAGATAAAAACAATGATGTATGGTGCACATGACTGATGACAATAGTTTGTTGTTTTACCTTTTCTCACAACCAGTTGGTTAACTCAAATAAAGTGAAACAATTTGAATGTTTGAATGTGTAAGGCAATATTAAATTAATTGCTAGATTATCATCCCCATCAGCCCTCTAATTTTCATGCCGCACTGACCCTTTTTATTTTTATAAAAAAATAATAATAATAATAATAAAATAAAAAAATATATTAAAAACACATAAAAAAAATTTATAAATAAAAAATTAAATCCTTCCACCCTCCCCGTTTTTAATAAAAAGATTTGGACGATAATCTAGCAAATAATTTACAATGGCCTGAGTAATATATATTTACAGGTGTTTCCAATGACTGACTCACTTCAACTTCGACTTTATGATTGATCAGCCAGTTTGTAATCATTAACAATCAGGAGACCATTACCGACATTTAAACATTCAAAACAAAAATGCCAGAATGGTGCAGAAAGAACACATTTTCTTTGGGCAAATTCCAGCAATCCTTACTAATAAATTGATGGATGTCATGGGAAAAAAATGAATGCTTTGAAAGGCAATAAAAAAAAGTTTAGTCTGCTAAGTGAGCAGAATTTATTTTTAAGAATCGACTTCAATACGTAATAAATCAACTGCATAAGAAATGGCATCAGCATGCAAAACTGAAACTGTTACTCTAACTTGATATATGAAGTAGTTAAATATCTAGAAATTAAAACGTCTTATCACCTTGTCATGAAGTTCAGTTGCTAGTTGACAGCCTTCTAGTCTTGGTCAATCAGACTGACTATTTCAATGTATCACCATGCATATTAAAGCTGTCACATCCTCACTAAAGAGCACCCATGGTCACCTTAACATGGCAGCTTCATTGACAGGTTCCAATCTTGCCACCTGCAGACAGAAATATGATGAATTTTTGATACCTTTTATAAAAAACAAATCATCAAGTTCAACAGCAGAAAACAATTTTTATGTCTCACACCACTATTACATTTCCCTTAGGGATATGCAATTATAAAGGAAACAAAGCATACCTTGATCAGGTTGTTGTTTTTTAAATTCATTGCTTTTGTGAGACCTATCAATTTCCAGAGTATAAATATGTCTTTTCACCCATGATGCAGTTTCAACCAACAATTCTGAAATGACACACTGAAGTACAAAACCCTGAAATAAGAAGAGAAAGAGAACTTAAGTTTTATTTCTACCTCTTTCATCTGTAGGTCCGGAGTACTCAAGGGAGATAATAGTGGTGTGAGTCCTCCAGTGTCTCTAGTACATGAATATTCTACTGTCACCATTGAAGAGATAGAAAAAATATGAATTACAATTTTTTTTCTTTTCAACCTTTCAATATATTAGTTTTCATGCTTAATTCATCAAATATTAAGGCCATCCTTAAAAAAAGATTTGTTTGCTGTGAATACTTACCCAGTATTTTTCATGTGTGTAGGTAGGTAGCTAACTTTTTTTGTTGCAAAATTGTGATTTTGCATAGTCATTTTTAAGAAAAATTGACATAAATCATGAAAAAAAATTAAACGCTTTGAAAGTCAATAAAAAAGTTTGGGTAACTGCAACTTTGAGTGAGTAGGTAGGAGCAAGGCAAACAATTTAATTTTTAAGGACGGCCTAAGTTTAGTAAATAATCTATTTCAGTTGAATTGCGAAGAAAGCTCAAAGGGTATATGGACTGCTCTAGTGATCACTTCCTGCATAGAGCCAGTACTGATTTTTGTTTTTTGAGAGGCATTAACTCAAGCAAGAGAACAAACCCAAAACTCTTTTCACGAGTGCCCAATACTTGGGGAAATGATTGGTCAGGTTAACTGACCGTCTGTTGGCCCTCGATGGCACCAAATGATGCTAAATTTACTCTGTTATATTACTGCCCTGCTTACATATTTAAATTTATTCATGTCATCAAGGGCAAACAGACAATCAGTTAACTTAACCATTCTTTCCTAGGATACTGGAATGTTACCAGTAATCAAGCACACTCATCTACTTGTTTGAGCCACAGATATTTAATATAAATATCATGACTAATTTTATTGTACGTACATGTACATAAAAGTATTAAAAGTTATGTTATCTTTTATGTTTCTAACTGACAAAATGGTCTTAAATTAAAAGTATTCACTTGGTTATTTTGCTTTTTTTTGTGCAACACTAAACTCACTAAAAGGTATATCTTTTTTTTCTAGCGTTATACATTAACCTCCCCCAACTCCAAATATATATAAAAAGAAACATGAAAACCATTGACTAAATATATTATAATGACTACACATTTATTATCAGTATTATAGTAGTTATTATTTAATCTGATTTATCTACTATGAAATGAAAAAATACTTGTTTTATTACTTTCTCTTCTTGCGCATTCGAAAAAAATTCCCATAGTCATGCGTTTATTTTAATGAATGTAAATAAATTGCTTCTGTCAATGTTATTTTTTACAATAAAAAAGAAATGTCACTGTTAAGTGTTGCATGCCCCCCAAATGGTCTGTGAAAATAACAATATATGTTATAATAGGTAGCGATGTATCCATGAATATCAAGAGTAATGGACTGACATTTCAGACTAGACATGCAATTTCATGTTTTTTTACATTAAATGAGACCTTGACCTTTGTGTAACCTTGACATCTGATATAATGGTTTGGGTATTCAAACAGGTAAATGCAGGTGACACAACATCATGACATGCTGATCACTTGTGACAAGCTATTTTAAAATCCCTCCATGTAAGACAAAGTTACAGATCAGACATGAAATATCATACAAACTGAAAGTGTGACCTTGATGTAAGGTTAGGGGTCTTAACTTGACACATCATCATGTCATGTTGATCAATTAATAAATTGAGCCAAGTGTTTTTGAAATCCATCAATGTATCATAAAGTTACAGAACGGACTTGAAATCTCAAACAGACTCAAAGTGTTGTCATACAAACTCAAAGTGTGATCTTGACCTTTGAGGTACGGTCTAGGTCTTACTTGTGGCATGTTGTCATGTCATCTTGATCAATTGAGCCAAGTTAAAGACAAAGTTACAGACATGCAATATCAAACAAATTGAAAGTGTGACCTTGACCTTTGAGGAAAGGTTCTTGGTCTTACACTTAATTATGTCATGTTGATCAACTGAGCCAAGTGTTTTTGAAATTTATCCATAGGTGACAAAGTTACAGACCGGTCAAGAAATCTCAAACAAACTGAAAGTGTTATCAAACGAACTCAGTGTGACCTTGACCTTTGAAGTAATGCATGTGGGTCTTACGCACGACAAGTCATCATGTCAAGCTGATCAATTGAGCCAAGTGTTTTTGAATTTCATCAATAGGTGACGAAGTAATCAGACCAACACGAAATCTCAATAAGACTGAAAGTGTCATCAAATAAAGTAAAATTGTGATTTTGACTTTTGAAGTTGGAGTCTTGGTGTAACCGAGACATGTCATGCTGATGAATTGAGCCAAGTGTTTTTAAAATGCAACTATAGGTGACAAAATTACAGACTAAATCTCAAGTGGACTGAAGTGTTGTCAAACAAAGTTAAATTGTGACCTTGACCTTGGAAGTAAGAGTGGGTTTAAGTGCCACAAGTCATCATGCTATGTTGATCTTTTGTAGCAAACATTTATAAAATCCATCTATGCATGACAAAGTTACAGGATGGACACAAAATCTCACACAGAATCAAAGTGTTATTAAACAAACTCAAAGTGTGACCTTGACCTTTGAGGTATGCATGTGGGTCTTACGCGTGACACTTCATCATGCCGTGCTGATGAATTGAGTCAAGTGTGTTTGAAATAAATCCATAGATGACAAAGTTGTCAAACTAACTCAAAGGGTGACCTTGACCTTTGAGGTATGGGTATCGGTCTTACTCACAACACATCATCATGTTATGTTAATCATTTGTAGCAAGTTTTTATAAAATCCATTTATGCATGACAAAGTTACAGGTAGGACACAAAATCTGACACAGACACAAAGTGTTGTCAAACAAACTCAAAGTGTGACCTTGACCTTTTAGGTATGTGTCTTACTCATGACACGTCGTCATGTTATGTTAATCATTTGAAGCAAGTATTTATAAAATCCATTTATGCATGACACGAAATCTCACACACTCAAAAAGTATTGTCAAAACTCAAAGTGTGACCTTGACCTTTGAGGAATGGGTGTGGTTCTTACCCACAACATGTCATCATGTTATGTTGATCATTTGTAGCAAGTACTAACAAAATCCATTTATGCATGACAAAGTTATAGGCCGTACACGAAATATCACACAGACTCGCATTGTTGTCAAAGAAATTCAAAGTGTGACCTTTACCTTTGAGGTACGGGTATGGGTCTTACTCACAACACATCATCATGTTATGTTGAACATTTGTAGCAAGTATTAAATTTTATAAAATCCATTTATGCATGACAAAGTTACAGGCATGACACGAAATCTCAAACACTCAAAAAGTGTTGTCAAACAAACTCAAAGTGTGACCTTGACCTTTGAATGAAAAATTACTAACACTAAACCCTAGACACTTAAATACCCATTTGTCCGCCCAGACCAACCGACGGACGGACAGACGGACGGACGGACGGACGGACGGACGGATGCTGTGATTACTATATGCCACCCGTAATATTTTTTGGCGGGGCATAAAAAATCTATTTCCCAGTCATAGCTAAATTCAATTAACTTTATAACTTTTTTGTTTGTTATTTGTTTACTTAGTGATATTCATTTTTTCCTAAAAGATTGATTTTATTGCCCAAATGTGAACACAAAACTTATAAAAAATAAAATAAAACTCACCCTTGGTTGTGTAAACCTGTTTGCCCACTCATGGACAGGTTCATCAAGGTCCAAATCATCAGAACCTTCAGGCAAGTCCAGAAAACTCAGAATCAGCAGAGTCAGAAAAGTCAAAGTCAGAACCTGAAATGATTGCAAAATTTATTTAAATCGCTTATACGTTTAATATAAATTGATTAGAATGTGATGTTGTTTTATAATGACTAGTAGACATCATGCTGGTCTGCGACGCCTTATGGTTTTATTGCTCCATTGGTGGTCTAAAAATCTCAGCCACAGGTGTCAGCTGCGAAAACAAACCAGTATTGTCGCGTGCTGGTGAGCGTATTTCATTATTCCATATACCCCAGGATATAAAACTCAGATTTGTTAAATTGCAAATTTCATGATTTTATGACCCCCCTACTTCTAACCCATGAAGAGACAACTGTCAACCAGTAGTTAATAAGTACACAGTAGCACACTTGATCCAATCCCAGTATTCGCTATCAAAACAAACATTGATTTATTACAGTGTCAATGATCACAGTCAGCATGCATAATTTTTCCAAAAATATAAAAATAGACCACTGTATACATTTGACCTAGATCTTTCTGGAAAATTCCATGACCTTGCCTGATCGGATATTTATGGCTGGATGCTATTTTCAAATGTAACCTAGGGTGTCATGAATAATTTTACTGCGCAAACTGCAATGCTACACGAATATTAACAACCTGTCCTTGAAAAATAAATTGAAACATACTGTTTTTGCGATTGAAAATGGGGAGATTGTTGTTATTCCCATGTAAGTCTTGACAATTCTTTGACCTCGCGTGATCACTGATAAACTTAAATTGTTTTAGCGATTGAAAATGGAGGTTTTTGTTGTTGAGGTTCTGTTGTTCAACTTGAATAAATGGAGGTGAAAAAATACATATTTTACTAAAACAGTTTTACTTCCTGTTTTACACAAATTTCAAAATTAAAGATGCAACTTAAGTTAACAACTTCAAAACAATTTTACTTCCAACAACTTCAAAACAATTTTACTTCCAATAAATGTTTCACTTCTGGCAACAAGTTACAACAACTAGACACTAGTTGTCTTTTCCTTCCTAATTGCAGTTTCTTATAATCATGGCCACAGGGCCATGCACTTTTCAAATGTCATGGCCCCAGCTCAATCACCATGGCCATAACTATTTTTAATGAAAAACACTAAAATTATTTATTTCAATATTTTATATTTCAGCTGAGCTCCATGTTAAGCGTTACTAAGCATTATACTCTTTGGAAAACAAAACTTTTTTGTTGTTTTTATTTCCCAAAAGCATTTCTCTTCTGGCTCAAAGCTAGACCCATTTTAGAGTAAAAAAATAAAATAAAAACATTTTTATGGTAATTAAATTTCTGAAATTATGTATGTAATCATTTTTCAAAATAAATATAATTTTCGAAAAGTTAATTTCTTTTTTCCATAATGTTCATTAAAATAACATAAATGGCACTGGGAGTACGGCCTTTAAACATGGAGCAGCAGATGTTATAAAAGGTATTAAAATTCCTTGCATGCATGTCTGGATACCGTATAGAAAACAAAATAAAGAGTTTTTCAGATCGAGTATCATCCGTACATTTTAAACAATTTTTTTAAAAAGTTTCAAGATTTCCACATTTCATCTTTATATACAAACAACCTAAAACTTTGTATATACCATTGTTGCAGCTTATGTTTGTTTTCACAGATGTTTTCTTCAAACTACAATATTGCTTCATGGAAAATTAAGTATGTGATCATAATCGTCTATGCGATTCATCAATATGGCATTAGCCCATTAAAGCGTTTACATAACTGAGTAAAACCATGTGACCGGGGTTATTCTGAATGAGACCATGTGATCTGTTAAAACAGCTAGCATTGTAAAAATAACTCCTAAAACCAACTTTTCAAAACAAATATGCGTAATTTATATTTCTGTAATTTTAAGAATGCGTCATAGTGGATGCACTGAACAAACCTGATTGCGACAAATGAGATTTAATTGCGTCCAAAACGCAAGAAATGCGCTCTGGAGAAAACACTAATTTGGTGCCAGCTCGAGTACTGTTCCTGTCTCGTCTCCACACACTAATGCTGGGTTGGACACATTGAGTCCAAACAGAGATGGGATGCGGCTATGGATGCATTATCTGTGTCACCAACATACACTGGAGATGACTTGACCTCTGTTGTATTGACCAAGAACTGTTACCATACATCACCCTGAAACTTATTCCAAATAAAAGAACAAGTCGTATACCCCCATTCTATAGGGTAAAGAAATTCAAACCAGTTCCAGGGACTTCCCTTCACTTGAAAAAAATTGGCCAGGGTCACCTGAGCAGCTGAGGGGGGGGGGGGGGGGGGGGGGGGGGATTTTTAGAAGTTTTGTCATGTATCTGTGGTAATGCAGAAAAACTCTTAGTACAAGTTGACAAAACTGACTTGAATTGTCTGTTTCATTGTCCAATTGTGTCAGTTTAAACACGTATGTGTAATGTGCAGTCATTCAATTAAAAAAACACTCAAGGACGAAGGATTGTTTTCCCAATGGCTGTAGCACGATTTACCTGATACAGGCAAAATTAAACCCAATACTAACACAGATAATTTACACAATTTCATCCTTACGCTATATAAAATTTTATTCGACAAACAATTTACCATCAAATATAAGCTGTGTCAACAAAGCGTGCTGCATTTTTCGTGGGTAAAAAAACGGTGTTTCATACAATATTTTAATCTGTGAGAATCACTCTCCTACCGAAATGCGGACAGGTGTAAAACCTGGCGGTAGTGTTAAATTTAAGATTTTTAGAAGGAGTAGCTGGCGGCGCATACTAACTTCTTTATTCATTAACAGATTTTAAAAATGCTTAGAATATTTAGTTTCTGAAACTCAAAAGATAAATAAAATCCATTATCAAATGAATGAGATACAGACAGTTAAAATGAACACACCATGGCGACTAAATTTACGCCATATTTTTCGCTTGAAAACCTGGCGGTACCCTTGAACTTTTTTATTTATGATTGGAAATTCAATTTTTATACGTCTATATAAGTAACAGTATGCAGTTTTAGTAAAGCTAAAGTTATTAAAAATCGATCAAGTATTACGGAAGATATACTCTTACAAAATACGTACTTAAAATGTAACATTTCGCAATAAATTTTGCTGACCGAAAAACCTGGCGATACCCCTTAAAATCTTTATTTATTATTTGATATTAATTTGCTTTAAATGATTGTAATGCTGAAGCTCTGTAGTTTTCATTGATATAAAGTAAATTAAAATCGGATAAGAAATAAAGAAGTTACGAAGCAATGAACTTGAGCAATTATTTTAGCATTGATTTTTGTTCTTTATTCTATAGTAAATAATAAAAGTTTGAAGGCTTGTCATTCATAGAGAATCCCAAATGAAAGAAGTGAAACCTACATTTTACTGTTTGTCAACCTCTGCACTATCAAAATATGATGAAAAATGTAGGGGTCATGTGTCATATGAGATTTTTTTTTTGCTCACACTGGTGACAAAGTGAAAGTAGACTTCTGAAATCATGTATTCATACCCCAATTTCTAAGCATCAAATTTTTTTTCTAAATTCACAATTTAAACATGACAATGCTATCAAAATGTTTAAAATACATCAATAATGCCATTCAAATAAAAAAATGAGCATAAAAACAAGGAAAATGCATTTTAAAAGAAGAAGAAATGAGGATTAATTATAACCGCCATTATGCGACTACCCCACGGAAGCACTTCCTTTTTGCAATGGTGGTACTATGCCTAGATGCAGCATCAGTAGATAAAATAGATACTAGAAATAGTAGCAGATGAAGATGGCTGAAAGTTGCAGCAGTAGATGT
The DNA here is from genome assembly GCA_029582155.1 of Panopea generosa. Taxonomy (NCBI): domain Eukaryota; kingdom Metazoa; phylum Mollusca; class Bivalvia; order Adapedonta; family Hiatellidae; genus Panopea; species Panopea generosa. Next base: position 47,767,477 of record CM055909.1, on the reverse strand, counting down.
GGCATCAGTGGATGTAGTAGAAGTAGTAGCAGATGTAGATGAATGCAAGTTCTAGCAGTAGATGTGGCATCAGTGGATGTAGTAGAAGTTGTAGCAGATTTAGAAGGATGAAAGTTGCAGCAGTAGATGTGGCATCAGTGGATGTAGTAGAAGTAGGAGCAGATGTAGATGAATGCAAGTTCTAGCAGTAGATGTGGCATCAGTGGATGTAGTAGAAGTTGTAGCAGATTTAGAAGGATGAAAGTTGCAGCAGTAGATGTTGCATCAGTGGATGTAGTAGAAGTAGTATCAGATGTAGATGAATGCAAGTTCTAGCAGTAGATGTGGCATCAGTGGATGTAGTAGAAGTTGTAGCAGATTTAGAAGGATGAAAGTTGCAGCAGTAGATGTTGCATCAGTGGATGTAGTAGAAGTAGTAGCAGATGTAGATGAATGCAAGTTCTAGCAGTAGATGTGGCATCAGTGGATGTAGTAGAAGTTGTAGCAGATTTAGAAGGATGAAAGTTGCAGCAGTAGATGTTGCATCAGTGGATGTAGTAGAAGTAGTATCAGATGTAGATGAATGCAAGTTCTAGCAGTAGATGTGGCATCAGTGGATGTAGTAGAAGTAGTAGCAGAAGTAGATGGATGAAAATTGTAGCAATAGATGCAGCATCAGTGGATGTAATAGAAGTTGTAGCAGATGCAGATGGCTGAAAGTTGCAGCAGTAGATGTGGCATCAGTGGATGTCGTAGAAGTAGGAGCAGATGTAGATGAATGCAAGTTCTAGCAGTAGATTTGGCATCAGTGAATGTAGTAGAAGTTGTAGCAGATGTAGAATGATGAAAGTTGCAGCAGTAGATGTGGCATCAGTGGATGTAGTAGAAGTTGTAGCAGAAGCAGATGGCTGAAAGTTGTAGCAGTAGATGCAGCATCAGTGGATGTAGTAGAAGTTGTAGCAGATGTAGATGGATGAAAGTTGCAGCAGTAGATGTGGCATCAGTTGATGTAGTAGAAGTAGGAGCAGATGTAGATGAATGCAAGTTCTAGCAGTAGATGTGGCATCAGTGGATGTAGTAGAAGTAGGAGCAGATGTAGATGGATGAAAGTTGCAGCAGTAGATGTGGCATCAGTGGATGTAGTAGAAGTAGTAGCAGAAATAGATGAATGAAAGTTGCAGCAGTAGATGTAGCATCAGTGGATGTAGTAGAAGTAGTAGCAGAAGTAGATGGCTGAAAGTTGTAGCAATAGATGCAGCATCAGTGGATGTAGTAGAAGTTGTAGCAGATGTAGATGGATGAAAGTTGCAGCAGTAGATGTGGCATCAGTTGATGTAGTAGAAGTAGGAGCAGATGTAGATGAATGCAAGTTCTAGCAGTAGATGTGGCATCAGTGGATGTAGTAGAAGTAGTAGCAGAAGTAGATGAATGAAAGTTGCAGCAGTAGATGTAGCATCAGTGTATGTAGTAGAAGTAGTAGCAGAAGTAGATGGATGAAAGTTGTAGCAATAGATGCAGTATCAGTGGATGTAGTAGAATTTGTAGCAGACGCAGATGGCTGAAGGTTGCAGCAGTAGATGTGGCATCAGTGGATGTAGTAGAAGTAGGAGCAGATGTAGATGAATGCAAGTTCTAGCAGTAGATGTGGCATCAGTGGATGTAGTAGAAGTAGTAGCAGAAGTAGATGGATGAAAGTTGTAGCAATAGATGCATCATCAGTGGATGTAGTAGAAGTTGTAGCATATGTAGAATGATGAAAGTTGCAGCAGTAGATGTGGCATCAGTGGATGTAGTAGAAGTTGTAGCAGAAGCAGATGGCTGAAAGTTGTAGCAGTAGATGCAGCATCAGTGGATGTAGAAGAAGTAGTAGCAGAAGTAGATGGCTGAAAGTTGCAGCAGTAGATGCAGCATCAGTGGATGTAGAAGAAGTAGTAGCAGAAGTAGATGGATGAAAGTTGCAGCAGTAGATGTGGTCTCAGTGGATGCAGTAGAAGTTGCAGCAGTAGATGTGGCATCAGTGGATGCAGTAGAAGTTGCAGCAGTAGATGTAGCATCAGTGGATGTAGTAGAAGATGTAGCAGAAGCAGATGGCTGAAAGTTGTAGCAGTAGATGCAGCATCAGTGGATGTAGTAGAAGTAGTAGCAGAAGTAAATGGATGAAAGTTGTAGCAGTAGATGCAGCATCGGTGGATGTAGTAGAAGTTGTAGCAGAAGTAAATGGATGAAAGTTGTAGCAGTAGATGCAGCATCAGTGGATGTAGTAGAAGTTGCAGCAGTAGATGTGGCATCAGTGGATGTAGTAGAAGTTGTAGCAGAAGCAGATGGCTGAAAGTTGTAGCAGTAGATGCAGCATCAGTGGATGTAGTAGAAGTAGTAGCAGAAGTAAATGGATGAAAGTTGTAGCAGTAGATGCAGCATCAGTGGATGTAGTAGAAGTTGTAGCAGAAGTAAATGGATGAAAGTTGTAGCAGTAGATGCAGCATCAGTGGATGTATTAGAAGTTGCAGCAGTAGATGTGGCATCAGTGGATGTAGTAGAAGTTGTAGCAGAAGCAGATGGCTGAAAGTTGTAGCAGTAGATGCAGCATCAGTGGATGTAGTAGAAGTAGTAGCAGAAGTAAATGGCTGAAAGTTGTAGCAGTAGATGCAGCATCAGTGGATGTAGTAGAAGTTGTAGCAGAAGTAAATGGATGAAAATTGTAGCAGTAGATGCAGCATCAGTGGATGTATTAGAAGTTGCAGCAGTAGATGTGGCATCAGTGGATGTAGTAGAAGTTGTAGCAGAAGCAGATGCCTGAAAGTTGTAGCAGTAGATGCAGCATCAGTGGATGTAGTAGAAGTAGTAGCAGAAGTAAATGGATGAAAGTTGTAGCAGTAGATGCAGCATCAGTGGATGTAGTAGAAGTTGTAGCAGAAGTAAATAGATGAAAGTTGTAGCAGTAGATGCAGCATCAGTGGATGTATTAGAAGTTGCAGCAGTAGATGTGGCATCAGTGGATGTAGTAGAAGTTGTAGCAGAAGCAGATGGCTGAAAGTTGTAGCAGTAGATGCAGCATCAGTGGATGTAGTAGAAGTAGTAGCAGAAGTAAATGGATGAAAGTTGTAGCAGTAGATGCAGCATCAGTGGATGTAGTAGAAGTTGTAGCAGAAGTAAATGGATGAAAGTTGTAGCAGTAGATGCAGCATCAGTGGATGTATTAGAAGTTGCAGCAGTAGATGTGGCATCAGTGGATGTAGTAGAAGTTGTAGCAGAAGCAGATGGCTGAAAGTTGTAGCAGTAGATGCAGCATCAGTGGATGTAGTAGAAGTAGTAGCAGAAGTAAATGGATGAAGTTGTAGCAGTAGATGCAGCATCAGTGGATGTATAAGAAGTTGCAGCAGTAGATGTGGCATCAGTGGATTTAGTAGAAGTTGTAGCAGAAGCAGATGGCTGAAAGTTGTAGCAGTAGATGCAGCATCAGTGGATGTAGTAGAAGTAGTAGCAGAAGTAAATGGATTAAAGTTGTAGCAGTAGATGCAGCATCAGTGGATGTAGTAGAAGTAGTAGCAGAAGTAGATTGATGAAAGTTGCAGCAGTAGATGTAGCATTAGTGGATGTAGTAGAAGTAGTAGCAGAAGTAGATGGATGAAAGTTGCAGCAGTAGATGTTGCATCAGTGGATGCAGTAGAAGTTGCAGCAGTAGATGCAGCATCAGTGGATGAAGTAGAAGTTGCAGCAGTAGATGTTGCATCAGTGGATGTAGCAGAAGTAGTAGCAGAAGTAGATGGACGAATGTTGCAGCAGTAGATGTGGCATCAGTGGATGTAGTAGAAGTTGCAGCAGTAAGATGTGGTATCAGTGGATGAAGTAGAAGTTGTAGCAGTAGATGTGGCATCAGTGGATGTAGTAGAAGTTGTACATAACAGTATATGTGGCATCAGTGGATGTAGTAGAAGTTGTAGCAGTAGATGTGGCATCAGTGGATGTAGTAGAAGAAGTAGCAGAGGTAGATGGATGAAAGTTGTAGCAGTAGATGTGGCATCAGCGGATGTAGTAGAAGTTGCAGCAGTAGATGTAGCATCAGTTGATGTAGTAGAAGTTTCAGCAGTAGATGTTGCATCAGTGGATGTAGTAGAAGTAGGAGCAGATGTAGATGAATGCAAGTTCTAGCAGTAGATGTGGCATCAGTGGATGTAGTAGAAGTAGTAGCAGAAGTAGATGGATGAAAGTTGCAGCAGTAGATGTAGCATCAGTGGATGTAGTAGAAGTAGTAGCAGAAGTAGATGGATGAAAGTTGTAGCAATAGATGCAGCCTCAGTGGATGTAGTAGAAGTTGTAGCAGAAGTAGATGGATGAAAGTTGTAGCAGTAGATGTAGCATCAGTGGATGTAGTAGAAGTTGCAGCAGTAAATGTGGCATCAGTGGATGTAGTAGAAGTTGCAGCAGTAGATGTGGCATCAGTGGATGTAATAGAAGTTGTAGCAGAAGATGTGGCATCAGTGGATGTAGTAGAAGTTGTAGCAGTAGATGTGGTATCAGTGGATGTAGTAGAAATAGTAGCAGAGGTAGATGGATGAAAGTTGTAGCAGTAGATGTAGCATCAGTGGATGTAGTAGAAGTTGTAGCAGTAGATGTGGCATCAGTGGATGTAGTAGAAGTAGTAGCAGAGGTTGATGGATGAAAGTTGTAGCAGTAGATGTGGCATCAGTGGATGTAATAGAAGTTGTAGCAGTAGATGTGGCATCAGTGGATGGAGTAGAAGTAGTAGCAGAAGTAGATGGATGAAAGTTGCAGCAGTAGATGTGGCATCAGTGGATGTGGCATTAGAGATATTTATTATATGGATATTTGACCTGCTATAAAGTCAGGTAGCCTGATTAGAAACAATGTGTGGATGGAGAGATATTTATTATATGGATATTTGACCTGCTATAAATTTAGGTCGCCTGATTAGAAACAATGTGTGGATGGAGAGATATTTATTATGTGGATATTTGACCTGCTATAAAGTCAGGTAGCCTGATTAGAAACAATGTGTGGATAGAGAGATCTTTTATTATATGTATATTTGACCTGCTATAAAGTCATTAGCCTGATTAAAATGTGCGGATGGAGAGATATTTATTATATGGATATTTGACCTGCTATAAAGTCAGGTAGCCTGATTAGAAACAATATGTGGATGGAGAGATATTAATACCGGTATATGGATATTTGACCTGCTATAAAGTCAGGTAGCCTGATTAGAAACAATGTGTGGATGGAGAGATATTTATTATGTGGATATTAGACCTGCTATAAAGTCAGATAGCCTGATTAGAAACAATGTGTGGATGGAGAGATCTTTTATTATATGGATATTTGACCAGCTATAAAGTCAGGTAGCCTGATTAGAAACAATATGTGGATGGAGAGATATTAATACCGGTATATGGATATTTGACCAGCTATAAAGTCAGGTAGCCTGATTAGAAACAATGTGTGGATGGAGAGATATTTATTATGTGGATATTTGACCTGCTATAAAGTCAGGTAGCCTGATTAGAAATAATGTGTGGATGGAGAGATATTTATTATGTGGATATTAGACCAGCTATAAAGTCAGATAGCCTGATTAGAAACAATGTATGGATGGAGAAATCTTTTATTATATGGATATTTGACCAGCTATAAAGTCAGGTAGCCTGATTAGAAACAATATGTGGATGGAGAGATATTAATACCAGTATATGGATATTTGACCTGCTATAAAGTCAGGTTGCCTGATTAGAAACAATGTGTGGATGGAGAGATATTTATTATGTGGATATTAGACCTGCTATAAAGTCAGATAGCCTGATTAGAAACAATGTGAGGATGGAGAGATCTTTTATTATATGGATATTTGACCAGCTATAAAGTCAGGTAGCCTGATTAGAAACAATATGTGGATGGAGAAATATTAATACCGGTATATGAATATTTGACCTGCTATAAAGTCAGGTAGCCTGATTAGAAACAATATGTGGATGGAGAGATATTAATACTGGTATATGGATATTTGACCTGCTATAAAGTCAGGTAGCCTGATTAGAAACAATGTGTGGATGGATAGATCTTTTATTATATGGATATTTGACCTGCTTTAAAGTCAGGTAGCCTGATTAGAAACAATATGTGGATGGAGAGATATTAATACCGGTATATGGATATTTGACCTGCTATAAAGTCAGGTAGCCTGATTAGAAACAATGTGTGGATGGAGAGATCTTTTATTATGTGGCTATTTGACCTGCTATAAAGTCAGGTAGCCTTATTAGAAACAATGTGTGGATTGAAAGATCTTTTATCATGTGGATATTTGACTTGCTATGAAGTTAGATAGCCTGGTTAGAAACAATGTGTGGATGGAGAGAACTTTTATCATGTGGATATTTGACCTGCTATAAAGTCAGGTAGCCTTATTAGAAACAATGTGTGGATTGAAAGAACTTTTATCATGTGGATATTTGACCTGCTATAAAGTCAGGTACATGTAGCCTGATTAGAAACAATATGTGGATGGAGAGATATTTTATAATGTGGATATTTGACCTGCTATGAAGTCAGGTAGCCTGATTAGAAACAATGTGTGGATGGAAAGATCTTTTATTATATGGATATTTGACCTGCTATAAAATCAGGTACATGTAGCCTGATTAGAAACAATGTGTGGATGGAGAGATCTTTAATTATGTGGATTTTTGACCTGCTATAAAGTCAGTTGCCTGACATCAACCGACAAAAGCTTGCCTGTACAAAGAATAGTCAAGCCAAAATATAGATGCAATACGTTACCTGTTATGTGTTTGGAAATGATGGCGTTCAGCACCAATAGAAATAAACTTTGAAATTATCAGCTAAAGGCATATTGCCATAAGGTTACATACTGCACTAAGAAAGATTAATATCATCTTTCTCACTAGTGTATGATTGCATAAGATAGTTGGTTGGTTGTATATGGTGTTAGCGACGCTTTCAACAATTGTTCAGCTATATCGTGACGACTTCTACTTGAGACGGTATTTTAAGCATTGCCACACTGGAGCATCATGCCGCAGACACACGTTATGACACCACACTGAGTCACATTAAACTGACACCGGGTTGACCAAACCTAAAATTATCATCTAAACATTGAGCGCCAAACGAGGAAGCTTCTAGTATCATTTTTCAAATCCTTGGTATGACTGAGCAGGGGATTGAACCCACGACCTTCCGCATTTAAGGCGGGTGTTTTACTCCTAGACCGCCGCTGAGGTTACCTGCATAAGGTAACATTGCCGTTTGGAACGAAAGTTTTATTGACATTCTTTTGTCATATTTCGATATTCAACATTAAACTAACTCTTACCGCTTCAGCCTCCAGTATTGAAGAGTTACCCACTGAAATATCGAAAGACGAATGACGAATACCAAACTGGCTTCTAACAGCTTGAGGTTTGCCAACTACCTGTGGAGAAGGTTTTTTTACTATAGAACATGATATACAGTAAAACCTGCGTAAGTGGTCACCTCTATTAATCAGCCACCTGTCTTAAGCAACCATATTCTCTATTTCCCATGTCTATGCTTCCAGGGTAAATTAACCTGTATTAAGCAACAACCTGTCTTAAAAGGCCATGTTTACTCCTTCCATTGAGTGGCTGCTTAAGACAGGTTTGACTGTTTATTCATCTTACTAAGACAAAGTGATGTTGTGATGTTTTTAATAAAGAAATGAGGAACACTTTGCGATAAAGTTATAATTATAAATTGATGAAAGAGAAGTTAAATTATTAAAGAGACTTATTAGATTTGAAATCAGTTTATAAGTCATTTGATTAAAAAAAATAAAACTTAATTTTTTTGATACACCATTGAAATAGGATGCCAAATAATTATAGTGATTTGTGCTGAACATTGTGTGGTATCCTACAACTTTTAAGCTTTAATCTTTAGCTTAGTATAAACCTACCCGAGACGTGTTGCTCTCTTTATTTTGGAACTATTAGAGGTTGGGAGCGAATCCAGACAGAAAAACATGATGCCCACATGTCTCCATCACAAAATCGTTTTTGTAAACACTACCTATAGTGATGGTAAACGCCAGCAGTATATGAAGCATCACAGTCCGAACACCTCCTCGACTTCCTTTATACCAGAGGAAGATGGAATTGGCCGTGTGTGAATAATTGGATACCTTCCTTGTTTTCGAACCTGCACCATGGATATATAGTGCACCTCCTGTTTCACAAAAAACAGTCATGTTTTAAAAATGAGTTCAAGAAAACTCATAATTTGAAATAAACACTTGCAAATACATGCAGTAGCGTTGTTACTCTTGTGACAAAGGTCAAAGGGAAACAACTCTAGTTCAAAACGAACTTTCGATATTTTTTTCAAATAATAATTAGTATTTAATCTAACTTGTCGATTTTCTTTTATTAACAGTCAAAGGGAAATAAATCATGTTTATTAAAATTATACTCAATTGGGGATTAAAGGACAACAATCTTAGTCCAGTTGAACTTGTGACTTACTATTAATAGCCAAACGAAAATAACTTTTGATCAAATAGAAACGTGTGACTTGTAATTAATTAGATATCAAAGGAAAACAACTGTTGTTCAGTTGAACTCCCCTGACTTATAATCAATAATTGCCACAGTAAAAACATAAGACTTTAAAATTGAACTTGTAATTTGATATCAATAAATGACACTTATTCAACTTAACTAGAGTTGCTTGATTATATTCTCTCTCTCTCTCTCTCTCTCTCTCTCTCTCTCTCTCTCTCTCTCTCTCTATCTCTCTTTCTCTCTATATATATATCTCCCTCTCTCTCAAGAAACAGATACATATAAGCTATTTTATTTATAAAACAGTAGCATTCCCAGAAATCTCTCTCTCTCTCTCTCTCTCTCTCTCTCTCTCTCTCTCTCTCTCACGAAACAAATACATATAAGCTATTTTATTTATAAAACAATAGCATTCCCAGAAATCTCTCTCTCTCTCTCTCTCTCTCTCTCTCTCTCTGCCTGCCTGCCTGCCTGCCTGCCTGCCTGCCTGCCTGTCTGTCTGTCTGTCTGTCTGTCTGTCTGTCTGTCTCTCTCTCTCTCTCTCTCTCTCTCTGCCTCTCTGTCTGTCTGTCTGTCTGTCTGTCTGTCTGTCTGTCTGTCTGTCTGTCTGTCTGTCTGTCTGTCTGTCTGTCTGTCTGTCTGTCTGTCTGTCTGTCTCTCTCTCTCTCTCTCTCTCCCTCTCTCTCTCTCTCTCTGTCTCTCTCTGTCTGTCTGTCTCTTTCTCTCTCTCTCTCTCTCTCTCTCTCTCTCTCTCTCTCTCTCTCTCTCTCTCTCTATGTCGTTTGCGAGTATCAACCGAGCTTATGTAATTATTTCAATGCTTTTTTACTACTTTTCCTTATTTAAAATTACAGTTATAATATAATCCATCAAAATTATTCCAGATCGGATATGTGTACCTTAATTCATTCAAGCGTCTATTCAAAGTACGTTGTAGAGAGTGGGTTTCGTACGTGTTAAAGTGCTTTTTCGTGTATTTACATTATATTATTTAAACTTATTTGTTTTACATCGATTGTGAAACAATTTCTTACAACTTAAACAAGTCACGCTCAAAGTCTTCCTAGATAAAACCAATATTAAAAAAAAAAATCAGGCGGATAAAGTGTCTTGCCCAAAACCATGGTGTATTTACATTTGACGTATCTTCTTTCCATATATATTTTGAATACCTGATAATTACAATATATACAGGGATCAGTTAGTTAAAAACATATATCAGAGGTGTAGCTGCCTTTAGGTCTGAAAAATGAGGAAAAATAAAAACGCCAAAAATGCACTAATAAGTGATTGAGGAATAGGTTTAAGGGGTAACATGATTCAAACATGATTTGGTAAAAGGACAATCAGTGTGTATTCATTACAAGAACGTAGGTAATTTTATATACAGACCATACACACAGCTATCAATCCAAACCACATGTTTATGTTTACAAATTTTACGATATGAGCAAGCAGGCCAGTAGTTTAGCATCACCTTCTCTTCTATATTTGCGTAATTGCTTACCGGCCCGTTTTTTTATATTGAGAACCCCAGAATTACAATACAAAGGAACAATTAACTTACCTCGTGGGGAGTAAATTGTTCCTTTGTATTGGAATTGACCATGGCAATTTAGCCACTGACCTGTTCCACTTTGACGGACAGAACTATCTAGTTACTGTAGATTATTACAGTAGATTACAGGTTACCAGACACACGAGTTACAACAGTGATAAGCATTTTGGTAAACTGGGTATTCCGGATAACTTGGTCTCAGGTAATGGGCGGCAGCCTGGAAAACTTCCAATTGTTTTCGAAAGAATTGACTTTTTACACTTAAACTCTAGTCCATTACATCCTTTGTCTAATGGATTAGCCGAGAGGAATGTCCAAACTGTCCAGCGATTGCTACAGAAGGCAAAGGACAGCGGGAACGATCCCTATACTTGAATACAGAAACACCACTTTTCTCCATCACAACTGTTAATGGGTAGATTAACAGAATCAATTATCCCTGCTACGAATAAACATCTTATGCCCAACAAAGCAATCCCTGATATTGTACGTAACAATGTCCAACAATCAAAAGACAGACAAGAGTCTTATTTTTATAGGTCATCAAAAAAATTACCGCCTTTATTCGTAAACGATATGGTAAGTCTACAAGTAGGAAAAATCTGGAAAGGTCATAAAGAAACGCAGACCGTACCCATGTTGTACAAACAAAGGACGGCGGAATATACCGGCGCGATAGGCGAATCTTGAATAAAACAAATGAACAAAATCCAGAATTTATGGATTTCGCGCTAAATGTGAAAAGAATTGAACTATTCAATCGATGCTTCGGGAGAATCCTGAAATCTTTTCGCGACAATGATGCTTTGCATCAAGTTTTTCTTGTCATGAATGAGGCCGTGGAAATATACTGGGTGCCTGTAACTGTTACAGTTATAAGTAGAGCATAGTCCAGAGATATGTTACAGAGATACTATTAAAGGTGAAGTGCACTTTTTAGAACATTACATTCCTTTCTTCTTTAAATAAACAATTTATTAGATGATATTCACCGAATTGTTGTCTAAAGAATTGGTCACTGTAAATCCTTGATCTTGATGTAAAACTGTTCCTGTAGTTTCTCTCACAAGTTTATAGATATTAGATACTATATCGGTCAGTGTACAAGGCCCGTTCATATAGTCTGATGGTTAATATGTTTATAAACAAAGTTGTTATCAGGTTATCTCCTTCTGGGAAAACAAGTTGGCTGCTTTTAAGAAGCTTCCAATAGTTGGGTCTTATAAAGGAGGTGGCAATTAGAGCGAATGAAAGTGTAAGTTAGGGTTTGTATGAAATATACTTGTTTAATGATGTAAGGTGCAATATTTAAGTGAATGTAGGAAAGATAAAAACAACCGCGCACCGCGTACTTAATACATGGGTGGTACCAACACCCGATCAAGTGCCAGCTGATCCGGTCAAATTCCGGCTGCAGAGAAAGGCAAATGTGGTATGTTAAATGGGTTACATGCTGTTTAGGTGCACAAATCTGAATCATTATGCAGTTCCATTTGCATATTTAGTACGAAAATATATGGTTAAACTGTCTTGAAACTTACCATATATATTTTCAAACTTATTTGCTGTAATGTTCTATAAAATTTACTATTGTGAAAGTATATTTTTTAAATTAATTTGTGGATATATCATTTTTTTAAAAAAAACACACAGTCAAATAAATGTATTGTTCAAATATTTGTTTTTTATTTTTCAATATTTTCTTATCTAATATGCATAATTTATGACAATGCATAACAATTTCAAATTAGTGCATTAAATAAGGCACTATAAATTACAGCATTGAAACACCACAATCATAACACACATCGCATTTGCCTTTTAGGTGTAAACCCCCCATTGATTTTTGTTCATTATTCTATAGTAAATAATAAAAGTTTGAAGGCTTGTCATTCATAGAGAGACCAAAATGAAAGAAGTGAAACTTACATTTTACTGTTTGTCAACCTCTGCACTATCAAAACATGATGAGAAAAGTAGGGGTCATGCGTCATATAAGAGATATTTTTCTGCTCATTGTGTATATATATATATATATATATATATATGTACTGGTGACAAAGTGAAAGTAGACTTCCGAAATCATGTATTCATACCCCAATTTCCAAGCATCAATTTTTTTTCTAACTTCACAATTCAAACATGATAATGCTGTAACTACCCCACAGAAGCACTTCCTTTTACCAATGGTGGTACTATGCCTTTAATTGCAGCCGGAAAATGGCCGGTCAGCCGGAACCTAGCCTGATTTTAGTACCACCTCAATGTTCCGTTAAATTTCAATATATATTATTCTTATAATACATTTAAAAATATGTGATGTTTAATTTTTCTTCAACACATTAGATGTCCTAATGGGCATCCAGTTTATAAGTTGGAACATGTCATATTAAAAACGTCGCAATTTCTATGACTTCCGAACTCAGTGACTGATCGACCGACACACCGACCCACCAATCCACCCAACGGCACACCGACAGACACAGCGACAGACCGACCGACCAACCCAAACCAACCGACCCATCCACAGACCCACCATCAACACAACTGACCCATCCACATATCCACCGTCAACACCACCGACCCATCCACATACCCACAATCAACACCACTGACCCATCCACAGACCCACTATCAACACCACTGACCCATCCACAGACCCACCATCAACACCACCGACCCATCCACAGACCCACCATCAACACCACTGACCCATCCACAGACCCACCATCAACACCACAGACCCACCGTCAACACCACTGAACCATCCACAGACCCACCATCAACACCACTGACCCATCCACAGACCCACCATCAACACCACTGAACCATCCACAGACCCACCATCAACACCACTGACCCATCCACAGACCCACCATCAACACCACCGACCCATCCACAGACCCACCGTCAACACCACCGACCCATCCACAGACCCACCATCAATACCACCGACCCATCCACAGACCCACCATCAACACCACAGACCCATCCACAGACCCACCATCAACACCACTGACCCATCCACAGACCCACCATCAACACCACCGACCCATCCACAGACCCACCATCAACACCACTGACCCATCCACAGACCCACCATTAACACCACTGAACCATCCACAGACCCACCGTCAACACCACCGACCCATCTACAGACCCACCGTCAACACCACTGACCCATTCACAGACCCACCATCAACACCACGGACCCATCCACAGACCCACCATCAACACCACCGACCCATCCACAGACCCACCATCAACACCACTGACCCATCCACAGACCCACCATCAACACCACTGAACCATCCACAGACCCACCATCAACACCACTGACCCATCCACAGACCCACCATCAACACCACTGACCCATCCACAGACCCACCATCAACACCACTGAACCATCCACAGACCCACCATCAACACCACAGACCCATCCACAGACCCATCATCAACACCACTGACCCATCCACAGACCCACCGTCAACACCACCGACCCATCCACAGACCCACCATCAACACCACTGAACCATCCACAGACCCACCATCAACACCACTGACCCATCCACAGACCCACCATAAACACCACCGACCCATCCACAGACCTACCATCAACACCACTGACCCATCCACAGACCCATCATCAACACCACCGACCCATCCACAGACCCACCGTCAACACCACCGACCCATCCACAGACCCACCATCAACACCACTGACCCATCCACAGACCCACCGTCAACACCACTGACCCATCCACAGACCCACCATCAACACCACTGAACCATCCACAGACCCATCATTAACACCACTGACCCATCCACAGACCCACCATCAACACCACTGACCCATCCACAGACCCACCATCAACACCACTGAACCATCCACAGACCCACCATCAACACCACTGACCCATCCACAGACCCACCGTCAACACCACTGAACCATCCACAGACCCACCATCAACACCACTGACCCATCCACAGACCCAACGTCAACACCACCGACCCATCCACAGACCCACCGTCAACACCACTGAACCATCCACAGACCCACCATCAATACCACTGACCCATCCACAGACCCACCGTCAACACCACCGACCCATCCACAGACCGGCCATCAACACCACTGACCCATCCACAGACCCACCATCAACACCACCGACCCATCCACAAACCCACCGTCAACACCACCGACCAATCCACAGACCCACCATCAACACCACTGAACCATCCACAGACCCACCATCAACACCACTGACCCATCCACAGACCCACCATCAACACCACCGACCCATCCACAGACCTACCATCAACACCACTGACCCATCCACAGACCCACCATCAACACCACTGACCCATCCACAGACCGGTTATCAACACCACTGACCCATCCACAGACCCACCATCAACACCACCGACCCATCCACAGACCGGCCATCAACACCACTGACCCATCCACAGACCCGCCATCAACACCACCGACCCATCCACAGACCCACCATCAACACCACTGACCCATCCACAGACCCACCATCAACACCACTGACCCATCCACCGACCCATCATTAACACCACTGACCCATCCACAGACCCACCATCAACACCACTGACCCATCCACAGACCCACCGTCAACACCACCGACCCATCCACAGACCGGCCATCAACACCACTGACCCATCCACAGACCCACCATCAACACCACTGACCCATCCACAGACCCACCGTCAACACCACCGACCCATCCACAGACCCACCATCAACACCACCGACCCATCCACAGACCCACCATCAACACCACCGACCCATCCACAGACCGGCCATCAACACCACTGACCCATCCACAGACCCACCATCAACACCACTGACCCATCCACAGACCCGCCATCAACACCACCGACCCATCCACAGACCCACCATCAACACCACTGACCCATCCACAGACCGGCCATCAACACCACTGACCCATCCACAGACCCACCATCAACACCACGGACCCATCCACAGACCCGCCATCAACACCACCGACCCATCCACAGACCCACCATCAACACCACTGACCCATCCACAGACCCACCATCAACACCACTGACCCATCCACAGACCCACCATCAACACCACTGACCCATCCACCGACCCATCATTAACACCACTGACCCATCCACAGACCCACCATCAACACCACTGAACCACCATCCACAGACCCACCATTAACACCACTGACCCATCCACAGACCCACCGTCAACACCACTGACCCATCCACAGACCCACCGTCAACACCACTGACCCATCCACAGACCCACCATCAACACCACTGACCCATCCACCGACCCATCATTAACACCACTGACCCATCCACAGACTCACCATCAACACCACTGAACCACCATCCACAGACCCACCATTAACACCACTGACCCATCCACAGACCCACCGTCAACACCACTGAACCATCCACAGACCCATCATCAACACCACAGACCCATCCACAGACCGGCCATCAACACCACTGACCCATCCACAGACCCACCATCAACACCACCGACCCATCCACCGACCCACCGTCAACACCACCGACCCATCCACAGACCCAACGTAAACACCACTGACCCATCCACAGACCCACCGTCAACACCACTGAACCATCCACAGACCCACCATCAACACCACTGACCCATCCACAGACCCACCATCAACACCACTGACCCATCTGCAGACCCACCATCAACACCACAGACCCACCATCAACACCACTGACCCATCCACAGACCCACTATCAACACCACTGACCCATCCACTGACCCACCATCAACACCACTGACCCATCCACAGACCCACCATCAACACCACAGACCCACCATCAACACCACCGACCCACCATCAACACCACTGACCCATCCACAGACCCACCATCAACACCACAGACCCACCATCAACACCACCGACCCATCCACAGACCCACCATCAACACCACAGACCCACCATCAACACCACCGACCCATCCACAGACCCACCATCAACACCACCGACCCATCCACAGACCCACCATCAACACCACCGACCCATCCACAGACCCACCATCAACACCACTGACCCATCCACAGACCCACCATCAACACCACAGACCCATCCACAGACCTACCATCAACACCACTGACCCATCCACAGACCCACCATCAACACCACTGACCCATCCACAGACCCACCATCAACACCACTGACCCATCCACAGACCCACCATCAACACCACTGACCCATCCACAGACCCACCATCAACACCACTGACCCATCGACTGGCGTCTGAAACAGCGTCCTAGACCATACTACGCGTATTATCATTAGTAAAGCGATAGAGTAATAATTATCATAAGCTCATCAATTGTATTCTTATTATATATATCTTTATTGCAGACATCTAATCAGAATAAAGAGTTAATAAACCGGAACGGTGGTCTAGTGGTACAGCGTCCACTTCGCAGGCAGAAAGCCGTTGATTCGATCCCCAAGACCACTGCTGCGGTTATGCAATACAGTAGACTGGTGTGTCGAAATAATTTTGTTAAACAAGAGGTTGGACAGTTTATTAATCAGTATTAATACGACGATAAAACACTTAAATATGTTGGCAAAAAATCACAACTAAGGTTTATAAGATCTTAAAGTGGCCGAAAATATGTTTTTAGTAATTTGTATAAAGTACATATAAGGAGCATATATGCTGTTATAAAACTAAAAGAGGAAGCAAGAAGACGTCAACATATGTTAATTTTTATTTTATCATAATAAAGGTTATATTTTTAGACGTTGTAATATGTTTGCAATTTAATAATGAAATAGTTATAACGATAAAATTAAATTTCTCCTGTATGTTTCTATGTAAACTAAATATCACGGTTGAGCCAGGTAAGTATAAAAAAACCGCTATCAAGGGGTGTAACTTCTCTCAATAAGCCAGTGAAATGTCTGAAATAGTCCTACATGACAAATATACCAGAAATATAAATACAGAATATGCTTCCGTATGACTGACATAAATATTTCTAATTTCTTTTCTCTAAAAAATGCATTTTCACATTTTTGATAATCAACTTTTGGTATGGATGGCATTTTTAATCTATTTGAAACATTACAGAAGCATTGTCATATATGAATTTTTGAATTGTGTCACATTAGACAGAAAAAATATCTCTTGGATGAAACATGATTCCTAGTTTTTGTTCCTCATATTTTGGTAGTGAAGAGGGTGACAAACAATAAAATATAAGCTTCTTTCATTTGGATCTCTCTGTGAATGACAA
This sequence comes from Panopea generosa, assembly GCA_029582155.1. Classification (NCBI taxonomy): domain Eukaryota; kingdom Metazoa; phylum Mollusca; class Bivalvia; order Adapedonta; family Hiatellidae; genus Panopea; species Panopea generosa. The sequence continues at coordinate 47,750,076 of CM055909.1, read as the reverse complement.
AAGAATGTTTTTTTTATTTATTATAAAGGGAGATAATTGACGGTTTTAAGATATTTCTAGGTGCACGTTCATAATGTATGAATCGCATTTTCTGTTCTATACGTATTATATGTGAGTATACAAAGGTGTTTATATATGTTCTGCTCTCCATATATTGGAGGATAATAAAAAGTACCTATCTATATATTTGAAATAATGAATATTCATTAAGTAATTCATTAACTTGAAGAAAATGTTCGCTCATATTCATTTATAAAACCTGACGAGTTTAGTTTAAACATATGTTTATTGCTTTATATATCACAAGTTAACGAAAATGGTCAGGTTACAAGTTCTAGCAACATTACTTAAGGCTCTTCCCGACAAAATGTTATCGTACACATACTAATCTAGATGAATAACAATACATCTAGCATAGTTGAAAAAATAAAATATGTAAGAAATATTATATGTAAGAAATTAAGGAGAGAAGTACGATGAACTGAAAGGTCTAAAGCCTGGCAAGCGAAACCGGACGAGTGTCATTCTATCAATATCAAGAACGTTCTTTTATTACCATTTATGGTGGCATAATACTCAAAGGAACAAAAAAATCCTCATTCTCAAGACATGTAGACCTACAATACTTGAGAAAATCCTTGACGCACACTTAGGTTTTAAGAAATGCATACAGCAGGCACGTGAACTTCTGTTTTTGGCCAAACATGTCTACAGACATAAAGACAGTAGTTCTTAAATGCCCTATCTGTATTGAACACAAGAACGCAAATGCTAAGGAACCATTACAACTTAGCGAACTACCTGACAGACCGTGGCAAAAACTCGGTACTGATTTGTTCCACTGGAACAATTTTGACTATGCAGTTTTGGTTGACTATTACAGTAGATACCGCAAGTAAGTAGTCAACAAAATACAAAGTCAGTCTGTAATTGACCAACTGAAAAGTTTCTTTAGTCGCCATGGCATCCCAGAAACCGTGGTTAGTGAAAATGGCAACAAATAGAGTTCTCAAGATTTTGCAAATTTTTGTAAAACGATGGGATTTTAAGAATACAACATCAAGTCATATGTATCCGCAAAGTAACGTGTTATCGACTACCAAAACATACGTATGAATGGGTATATCTATATATCGACTACCAAAATATTTGTATTACATATATATATATATATATATATCGACTACCATAACATATGTATTGATGTGTTTGTCTATATCTATATATACCTTAACATGTATTAAGTGTGTATATGTTTTTTTAAAAAAAAACTTTTAAATTACACCTTGTTTACGTTTAGCGATCGCAATGTTGTAATTCAAAACCTTTTCAGGTGCTCGATACGCTCTGTGGTAACGTTTGTACCATAATAGGATGCAAGGTGTGTAAACTTATGGCTGAACAGTTGCCCTTTGCTATGTTACATGCACTATCTATAGGTAAGCGTGATAATACGTATTCATAGTCAGTTCTGAAATATCGGTGACAGGTGTGTGTGTGCTTAAACTTGTAGAGTGGTAGCTTTAACTAGTGTCATCGACTTATTGTAGCGGGTTTTTTTTGTTTATTTTAAAATTTGAAAAAGGCGAGTAATGGCTGATGCGAGCTACAAAGGTGGTTCTGCAACGTTATCGAGCCAGACTCAGTTGTTCGATAATAAGAAAGAGGGTAGAAAGACTCGAATACTCCTCGGAATTATCATATTCTTTGTACTGGCGGTTCTGGCGTTGGTTGTAGCGCTTGTGATAGTTTCTACAAAGGATAGTGAAACTGACGGACAAACGGGAGGGCCAGCATGGACGGTAGAGGAATGCCTGGGCAATCTAAACCACGGGTCGAAAACCCCGAGTTTGAACAAAGCAAATTGCGTGCTGGAAAGATATCCGTTGATCGATGGGTATGTTTATCAAATATTTTCTACTTCATTTTTAAAAAAATGAGACTTGATTATATATCATATATTAATTGTTTATATACATGATTATATATCAAATATTAATTGTTTATATACATGATTATTTATCATATACTGATTGTTTATATACATGATTATATATGATATATTAGATGTTTATATACATGATTATATATCAAATACTAATTGTTTATATACATGATTATATATGATATACTAATTGTTTATATACATGATTATATATCATAAACTAATTGTTTATATACATGATTATATATCATATATTAATTGTTTATATACATGATTATATATCAAATACCAATTGTTTATATACATGATTATATATGATATACTAATTGCTTATATACATGAATATATATCGTATATTAATTGTTTATATGCATGATTATAAATCAAATACTAATTGTTTATATACATAATTATATATCATATACTAATTGTTTATATACATTAAGTTTATAAACAAGATCCTGGATAAACACTAAAATTGCTTAAAAATGTATCGCCACTGACGTCAATTCAAATGCTTTTGACACTCGTTTAAACATTTTTACATTTCACTATCAATGACCTTAATTAACAACACGAAGTAAGATTCAGGATGTCATTAAGGAAAACAATGCATATGTACTGAACTAACAATTACTGCATACCTTTATCATAAGCAAAAAAACGTAACACACAAAACATCGCTTGGTCATTTCCGACGTAGGCGTACGTAGGCGGAAATTGCCGAGCGATGTTCCGGGGACTACGTGAACTGCATGTCTCGTTTGTCAACGTATCTGACATGCTTTATTAAGTTTCAGTAAACTCTGCCTGTCAATATGAAATGTAACAAGTGTCCTCACTTTTTTAACTTATGGATGAACATGGTCCGGTCAAGTGAAACTTAACACGCATCTTAGTTATTTTTTGGCTTGGTAGGACACGACCGGGTCAAGTGAAACCTATCGTATTTTTTAGCTTTCTTTAACTTAGGGTAATACGACACGGTTAAGTACGGTGTTCCGTTAGGGCCATCGTGCTATCGCTTTGTCAACAAGCTTACGCGATACCACGATGGCACGAAAACACGATTGTGACAGTACGATGACACGATGGTGGTGACATGATAGCACGATGACGATGACGCGATGACACGATGGTGATAGAGCGGTGGCACGGCAGCACGATGACGATGACGTCATCGTGCCATCGTGTCATCACCATCGTGTCATCGCGTCATCGTCATCGTGCTATCATGCCATCACCATCGTGTCATCGTACCATCACTGCCTTCCTGCCTGTCTCTCTGTTTTTTGTTTGTTTATGTGTTCGTTCGTTCGTTCGTTGGTTCATTCGTCCTTTCGTTCATTCGTTTGCTTAAATATTCTAGCAGCATGTTTACGCCATCGAGGGCTAACAGGCGATCGGTTTTACTAAACACTTTTTCCTGGGATCCTGGGATGCAAACCAGTACTCGAGTAAGTATCTCTGCAAGTAACTGATGACTTTTTCTGTTGAATCAGCGATGTGACACAAATGACAATAAGGCGCAGTGCCGTATATCAGTCAATCATCACAGAGACTATGGATGGGCGATATATCACCTTTGGTAGAGTTTTGAGTGTCGAAAAAGAAAGTCGAGTGTTGAGTAAGAATGTCGAGTGTCGAGTAAGAAAGTCGAGTGTCGATTAAGAATGTCGAGTGTCGAGTGAGAGAGTGGGAAAGACGAGTGTCTAGTAAAATAAACTGAGTATTAAGCAAGAAAGTCGAGTGTCGAGTAAGAAAATATTTTTGGTAGTTAAACACCAATTAAGAATTAGTGAGCACTGTTCAAAGTGGATTGGTCATACGTGGTAAAGACAGGTCCGATCAGTTGGTAACGAATCTGACTGTCAATCCAGAAGTCATGAGTTTGAACAACCGCCAGTAATCTACAACACATTCTCTGTGATGACTGATAAACGACTATCAGTCTCATTGTCATTCGTCTCTAACCACTGTTTCAAAAGAGTTATGGACAAGTCGTCCCAAAGACAACTCGTCCCACATTTTGAGACAACTCGTCCCGAGTTTCGAGACAACTTGTCCCTTATTTAAAGACAACTTGTCCCATCAAAAGACAATTCGTCCCAATTAATTCCTGTATCATTTCAAACGGGAAAAAACATCAGTTAGTTGCGCAAATGAGTTCAAGTAACTGATCGTCTGTTAACGCTTACTTAAAATGTATTTATTTCACTTTGATTGTGACACAAGTTATTATTATAAATCACGTTCGGTGTATTCTTGGGTAGAAACAGTACTAAGCATATACGAATATAGTGTCCGTCTCACACATAACCGTGGCGGAGGATCAAACCCACGACCCTCTGATCCTCTGTTAGCTCTCGATAGCATAACAATTACGCTAAACACTCAACATAACAATCAAATGGTAAGAGAAGAGTGAACAAGTTCATTGTTCAAGTGACACATGACTGAATGTACATTGTATTGTACTGTTGGGTGTTTATTGTCGTTTTTAACAATTGTTCAGTGCTGGCACACATGAGTATCATGCATAACCCAAAACCTTTTAGACAACTAGACTAGTAATTCACAGCGAAAACTTTGGAATTCATTAAAATTGTTTAATTGTTTTATTATATATCCATTGTCGTGTTAAAATAAAGTACACGAGTAAGCGTTCCTCTTGATTTTCCATTTCTAGTTATAGAAGAAGTATAATAAGAAGAAAAAGGAGGAGGAGAAGAAGACAATACATAGTTTCTCATCAAAGTACAATGTTGCAGTAATATGCATATTTAAACACATAAATACAAAACGAGTTGAATGACTTACATGTTCATACTTTAATATAAAGACATAGCTATACCTTCCGATACTATTATAAGAATCCCACTTAAATACAGGAAGGCGATGCTACAATAGCACGATGACACGATGGTGATGGCACGATAGTACGATAGCACGATGGTGATGGTACGATGACACGATGGTGATGTCACGATAGTACGAAAGCACGATGGTGATAGCTCGATGACACGATGGTGATGGAACGATGGCACGATGACGTGATGTAATATCGCGTCATCGTCATCGTGCTGTCGTGGCATTGCTCCATCACCATCGTGTCATCGCGTCAGGACTCACACCACTATTATCTCCCTTGAGTACTCCGGACCTACAGATGAAGGAGGTAGAAATAAAACTTTAGTTCTCTTTTTCTTCTTTTTTCAGGGCTTTGTACTGTAGTGTTTTGTTTTTTGCTAGCATGAGTTAAATGGTCAGTATTTTAGAAATCACCACTAAAAATTTGATGCTGATACCAGCTTTCTGGACAATTCTGTGTCATTTCAGAATTGTTGGTTCGAACCGCATCTAGGGCGAATAGTTGACATATTGTTACTCTGGAAATTGATAGGTCTCACAAAAGCATTGATTTAAAAAAAAACAACCTGGTCAAGGTATACTTTTTTTTCTTTATAATTGCATATCTTGAACCAATGAAGAATTTGAGCCCAGACACATGCTGCAGAATTTAATTTTCACTCTGTTTTGGACATAAATGTTACAATGGAGCCCTATGGGAAATGTAATAGTGGTGTGAGACGGTCATCGTCATCGTGCTATCGTGTCATCACTATCGTGTCATCGTACCATCACCATCGTGCTTTCGTACTATCGTGCCATCACCATCGTGTCATCGTGCTGTCGTGGCATTGCGTATGCTTGTTGACAAAGCGATAGCACGATGGCCCTAATGGAACACCGTAGTCAAGTGAACCCTATCTTAACTCTATAACATTTTACACCGACTGTATAAATTGAAGTGACATTTAATGTATGGAAAGTAATGTAAATGTATGGATATTGACATTCTGAACCCACCTGTGAATAATTTTAATGGATGTACTAAATATTGAATAGTATTTACAATAGTTTACGGTAAAGGCAGTCTCGTCTGCTCACAATTATCTCAATGTGCTCCCTTCTCTTCCATCGTGTTAAATGAAGCGGTCCTTATAGAGTTTATACTGAGTCATTTGAATAACAAATAAAAAGCATAGATCGATGCAAAAGTTGTATATATATAACAATGTGTCATAATACTACACTATCCAAATATAGGAATCTATTTTAAACTATAAGTTGATTAATTATCAAACCATACCAATGATTAAAAAAATATGTTTAAAATAATTCAATTAAATATCTGATATCAGTTGCTTATCTACCCATCATGGGTTGGGAGGCTTTACATTAAAAACTGTAGTTTAATTGTATGACGGACAGGCGGACGGACGAAATAGGAAAGACGTATTGATATGTGTATGCATGTCATCTCTTAAGGATGTGAAATGAACATGAAAGTTAAAAACCACATGTTCTATTTTCTAAGATGAATTTGATCACGAAAACGGTTAGTTGTCGTCCTCGTTTTTGTGCTATTTAAAGTTTGATATGATACCTCGTGACGTTAAAACTTGCGTCATTAAAGATATCATTATATTATACTTATGAAACTGAACTTAAAAATGAGGATCATGATGAAAATGGTTTTATAATCTTTGACAAAAAATGTTAAAGTTACTCTTACCTTCTATATATATATCTGTCCTTTATCTAGCATGTGAGTAGTCACGAATCCTTTACTGGATCCTACTCATATAAAGCTATCAGTTCATGTATGTAAATTATCTGTTGCATGCAAAAACATAGTCTATAAGACATGGCCGACACCAAATTTATTTGGTTTGGCAGATGCCTTGATGTTGTGTCTATGGTTTGCATTGTAGGTAGGCGCTCTCGCTGTAGTCTGATCTGTATATTTATGTCTTGGTTATTCGCAAATAATCATCTCCATAATTATATATATGCAAGCCTAGAAATTTTGATTGGGGGCTCTTGGTTATTCCGCGATCATTAATTAAAATGTAAATGACCAATACCGCATTTTCGGTGGTTGTGTATGTATTTTTTTATGTAAAACATATATCAATTACTTAGGGACTTTTATTTATTTTTAAAGAGATTAACAATGTTCATATTCATCTACATATAAGTGAAATGTGTGTTTTTTACCGGTGATGTGCAAAAAATATGAAGAACACCGGTTATTACTGTATCGACGGTATAGAATCGATGACCGATTTATGTTCGATGTTTGAACTGCCAAAAAATTGGCAATCAACTGATTAAAAAAACTTTGACGATCACAAAATTTCTCATTTTGCAGTATTGTGAAGGGTCTTAGAAATATTAATAAAAAATGACTCAAAACATTGTAAATCATCAAACTTTGGGTATAGATGGTATAAGAGATACTCCAAAGTATACAAATTCAACAGTTTTCTTCTGTATACGCCTCCCATTCACCCACTAACCATGTTTTAAAAAGTACCGTAATGAGTACTGTACTCGGGTACCGTCGATACCGCCTTATATTAGCGCCCGATTATGATGGTACCCTGTGCCATATTGCGTTTTATTCACTTGTTTCATTTTGAATAGAGTTCCTTAACTTTAGTTTTAGGCTGGCCTCCGTAGAGGCAAGGCAAACCAATTAAGACCCAGACACTTTTCTACGTTATCAGTTTATTTTTCGTTCATAAAAAATTTACTTTCATCCAACAAATACATAAAAAAAAGATCAAGAACTAATTTACTACTTTCTCTTGAGTAGTTTGACTTCATAGCCATAAAATCATGATCAATAACAAGTTAAATTCGATTGTAAAACAAGTAATCACAACTTTAAAAAATCACGCTCGAAGTTTCTTTGGGTAGAACCAGTACTAAGCATTTGCATAAAAGGTTCTTGCTCAAGGACGCCACATATAGCCGTCAGGGGGAGGATCGAACCAACTTGACCAATAAGTAAATATCACATAATTAATCGAAGTATATTGAGTAGTGCAAACTACAAATTTAGATGAGATATAGGTAATCGTGAAATGCATTGAATTGCATTTTGTAACACCTTTTATGAACTAATAAGTGCGTAAATGACCGCTTTTATTCGTAAACAAGCGTCCACTACGCATATTTACGTGTATTGTTACATACGCGTGTATCTAAACTCCCATTGGAAAGTGTCCTATTCAAGTGAGCGTTTATTTTTGTTTAAAATCGAACATTTAATGATCGGTCTAAACCGACTTAATGTGGAAAAGGTGAAAATATGGATGGTTGCCAGGGGGGCACCACTGACGTTAAAATTGCCTATTTTCGGCCGAAACACAACATCATATAACAGACAAGATGTATTCGATTAATAACCGTGCGAAAGTATCATAAAATTTGACGACTTTCGAAAATCCATGTGCGAACCCGCGAACCACTTTGAACATCCTTTTTACACCATAAATTTAACCACGAAGAGAGCTCAGATTATTTACACAGGCTTTATGGGACTATTTCATTAGGTAGAGTTTATTACCACATAATTCATTATCATCAATAAAATCTGGTACTCTCCGAACGTAAGATGCGTTGTGATTTTATGATTTTTTAAATTCGATATTTTTAGTTAGTTTTAAACGTTCAATTTCGCACAATGCCTCATAAAAATAAATAAAGTGAAAATAGATAATTAGTTGGTCTCCAGTTTCAGTGAGCTGTAGTCATCGCTCATTAATCACCTACCAACTGAACAAGTTTACAATTATCACCAATTTATTGTTTTATATTTATCATTTCCTGCTGTTGAAAGAGCCGCTGTGAAACATTGCGTTGAATTTCGTGTATATTTGCAACCATGGGGACCGTCTCACTAACCTTCGTAAGTCTTAAGAATTTCGGACGAACAAACTGTGACATCCAGGAACGTTTGATTTGCGCACAAGTTTTGCAAATTTGAAAATGAATTTCCCGACTTTCGAATTTTACTCTAAGAATTTAAATTTACGGGCGTTATGGAAACGGAGTAATACAGAGTAAATAATACACAACTAATGATAACACATGTTTGTACTTTTGTTTTACATTAAAAATTGATTGATTTATTGAATTAATGAATATTTAGTCAATCAATCAGTCAATCAGTTTTGTGATATGTAAACAGTATTTAAGCAATACCTGTTATCATACCAAAATAAATAGGCAAGATGTTTCAACTTGCCATAAAAAAATAACTATCGTGAAAAAAATTGTCAAAATAATATACATAAAATCAAGGGCTTATAAAGAAGACTGAATAGGCAATTTGGATCTCTTTACTAAACGTTTATAAAATAGCATGCGAAAAATAAATAACTTGGCAAACTCATGATTCAAATTTCACAGGCAGCTGATTTCTTTTACATTAAATGTAAGGTGTATGCACCCTGGATATAAGTCCTTGATAAAATGTAAATAATGTAAAAGTGCTGATGTTTACACTTTGTCAGTGTAGTCATGCATTCTTAGGCATAAATTAAAATATTGTTTGTTTTTCCTTTACCTATCCATCTTTTTTATCTTGGGGAGGTAGGTAAATTTTTATATTATATTTTAAGTTTGTGCTTTGTCTGACAGAACGTCTTACTATTACCTTTCTCTTGCACATTATCTCTTTAAAGTGGCATAAAAAGTAACGGACGATGTTTATTTTATAAAAAAAAAAGAACAACATCTTTAAGAATGACAAACATTTCCGCAGATGTACTAGTAACAGAAACGCTGGATAGTATACAACATTTTGGCAACAGCCAACAATGAAAATGTTTTGTTTTTTTTGTGAATGCAATAAAATTCTGATAGTAGGAGAAATGTTATCGGGTAGGTGGGTAAAGAACAAACAAACAATATTTTATGTTAGGCCAATATGACCCAGACGTTTAAAAGAAATGTCAGAACATCCTTACAGTGTGAGTAAGCACATATTTGAATACAAACCGATCTAATTTCAACAAGATTTCAACAGTTTATAACAAGATCTTATTGCGTCATGTTATCAATTTTTGAATGCATTAACATTGTATTTACAGTAAGCAAAACTGTCAGGTTTCATTTTTTTTTTATAAATATCTGCCATAAAAAAGAAGTAATCGAGTTCATTGCAATAGCTAAATTGAAGATATATATGATACATTCAAGGTACAGCATAAAACAAAAACAAGATTACATTATATAAGATTGATTGATTTATTGATTGATTGATTGATTGAATATTTAGCGTCATTTTTATACCATCGAGGGATAGCAGATAATCAGTTTACCTAACCACTGTTTCCTGTAAGGTTAACCAGTACTCGTGCATACCCCATCTCCGCAAGTAACTGATAAATTTCCCTCTTGATTCAGCGGTGAGAGCCGATTGACAATAAGCCGCAATGTTGTATATAATCACGGAGACAGTGGCCGGACGGGGATTCGAACTCACGAACCCCGGATTGATAGTCAGACACGCTAACGACTGAGCTAATCGGGCCCGGCACATTATGTAAGAGTAATCGAAATAAAACCCTTGAAATTGGTATAAACAGCAACAGACTACCACATAATTTGATCGTTATCGTAAAAAAGGTCTCGATTATATTGGTTTACATTATAAGATGTCGACACACAAAACTGGAAAATAGGGTTTTATGAAATGCGTTATTTTGAACATTGCCAATTGTGAGATATTTAACACTATATTAAGAACGGTAAGAAAAATCTTAATACGCTTTCTTAAGTGTATAATATACCATTGATGTTGTCCATATCATATTTAATGTATTTAATTAAGAGCTGTCTAACGCAAATATTCATATGAATGGACGAATTGTTCAAAATTTCCTGAACGATAATCTCATGTTACTCTAGTGCTTCTGTCAACAATGGTACAGTGGCGAAAGCAAAGGCGTTAAAATTAAGATTGGTTTTAACCAGTTTAATGTAATTTACTGTTTAACTGGTTAACAACAGTCAAAATTCATTCCCTGATTTTAAGGTTATATTATTTATTTTAGTTCAATTGCGAAATATCGGAGCCGGTTAGCTGAGGCGGGAACGTGGCTAACTATCAGTCCGTTGGTCGAGAGTTCGAATTCCTTCCCGGCCACCGTCTCGGAGATTATTGATATTCGGCAATGCGTGCAATTGGCATTCGTCTCTTAACGCTGATTTAAGTGGAAAAGTTATTAGTTAGTTGCGGATATGGGTGTATTCGAGTACTAGTAAAACCACCCAGGATCCCGGGAAAGAATGGTTAGATAAACTGATCGCCTGTGCATCCGATGGCATAAAAATGACGCTTAATATTCAAATTTGATTGAAAAATTAGCTTAGACCTTTTTATGAATCGAGTCAGTTTTCTAACATGACATCGGGTGGAACCTTCGATTCTGGGTCGAACCCGCGACCTCTGGCCTGAGCGGTCAACATTTTCTTTTCACTTTAATCAGTGGTTTAAGCATTGGTTATAAGCATAATACTACCACTGGAAACAGAAAATGCTTCCGTCAGGTAGTCGCATAATGGCGGTTATGAATACAATGTGATCCTTGTATCTTTTTAAAAATACATTTACCTTATTTTAATGCTCATTTTTTTATTTGAATGCCATTATTGATGTATGTTTAACATTTTGAAAGCATTGCCGTGTTTGAATTGTGAAATTACGGGGAAAAATGGTTTTAAATTAAGGTATGATTTCGGGAGTCTACTTTCACTTTTTCAACAGTGTAAAAAATGACAAGAAAAATATCTCATGCATGCAACATGACCCCTACAATAAAATAAGTTTCACTAATTTTATTTGGGTCTCTCTATGAATGACACTATTGGCAACTTTTTTTTTATTGACTATAGAATAAAGTTGTGAGCTTACACCTACTGTCGAACCTGTACAAGTGGTCACCTCTATTAAGCAGCCATTTGTCTTCAGCAGCCACATTCTCTATTTCCCATGTCTATGTTTTCAGAGCAAATTAACCTGTATTAAGCAACAACGTGTCTTAAAAACACTTTGCTCCTCCCTTTGACTGGCTGCTTAAGACAGGTTTGACTGTTTATTGATAATAAATTTATGTTTATCATATCTCGTAACGGTGAAACCGACATTTCAAACGAATTTGGGGAAACATAGGCGGGTATGATACAAAGGTCCATGAGTACTTATAAAACTCGTCAAACAAACATTTGAGAAAAGCACCGGTTTGCTCTTCCTACTCCCGAAGCTCCACCAATGAAAACTTTTGTTGTTTTAACACTTGAAATGCAGGGATGTTTGTCAAGTATTTATTATGTTATATTTTAAGACCAATCCAAGTACTCGTAAATAGTATTTAAGGTTTTATGAGTTCTACACAAAAAGGTTATAAACGTGTCGTTATTGACAATGTTCCCTGCACTCATGATAGTCGAACGTGTTGGTAGGCTCGATATTTCGACCCCTTTCGTTCCAATGTTATTTTGACTTTTTTTTTTAAAAAATAATATATTATGTTGCATTGCATTGTGCTGTATGACATGACAAGGTACGGCGCGGCACGACACGGAACGGCACGTAACGGTACGGCGCGTAAACATGTTTATGAATGACGAAATTTTTTTGAATTTTCATCGCCTTCGTGAATTTATAATAATCGATACCTCTCTTAAACGGGAATAAATCGTGTTTTAAATATGTATACCCGAAAGGTCAGTCATTCATATATGCAGATTCGCTGACGTAAATTAGCGGAAATTTTCCAATTCAATCGTATAAACTCGGCCAATTCCGACATCATCAGGTATGGGCATGATATAGAAATACATAATTTTATGGACATATTTTATTTTCATTTTATTGCTACCTAATTTTTTGGATTTGAGAAATTGAATGTGGAGCATTGTACGGAAAATAGTATTGCAAGGCAAATGAACATAAACACTCTATCCCAGAAGAACATCGTCTGTCGTGTTTATGTCGTGAAGAACATCGTCTGTCGTGTTCATCTCTTGAAGAACATCGTCTGTCGTGTATATGTTGAAAAGAACATCATCTGTCGTGTTTATGTCATGAAGAACACCGTCTGTCGTGTTCATGTCGAGAAGAACATCGTCTGTCGTGTTTATGTCGTCAAGAACATCGACTCTGTCGTGTTAATGTCGTAAAGAACATCGTCTGTCGTATTTATGTCGTGAAGAACATCGTCTGTCGTGTTCTTGTCGAGAAGAACATCGTATGTCGTGTTCATGTCGAGAAGAACTTTGTCTGCCGTGTTCATGTCGAGAAGAAAATTGTCTGTCGTGTTTATGTTTAGAAAAACATCGTCTGTCGTTTTCATGTCGTGAAGAACATCGTCTGTTGAGTTCATGTCGAGAAGAACATCGTCTGCCGTGTTTATGTCGTAAAGAACATCGTCTGTCGTGTTCATGTCGTGAAGAACATCGTCTGTCGTGTTCATGTCGTAAAGAACATCGTCTGCCGTGTTCATGTCGTGAATAACATCGTCTGTCGTGTTCATGTCGTATAGAACATCGCCTGTCGTGTTCATGTCGTGAAGAACGTCGTCTGTCGTGTTCATGTTGGGAAGAACATTGTCGTTTTCATGACGTTCTTGCCGAAAAGAACATCGTCTGTCGTGTTATTGTCGAGAAGAACATCGTCTGTCGTGTTCATGCCGTGTTTATGTCGTGAAGATCATCGTCTGTCGTGTTTATGTCGTAAAGAACATCGTCTGTCGTGTATATGTTAAAAAGAACATCGTCTGTCGTGTTCATGTCAAGAAGAACATCGTATGTCTTGTTCATGTCGAGGAAAACATTGTCTGCCGTGATTATGTATAGAAAAACATCGTATGTCGTGTTCATGTCGTGAAAAACACCGTCTGTTGTGTTCATGTCGAGAAGAACATCGTCCGTCGTGTTCATGTCGTGAAGAACATCGTCTGTCATGTTCATGTCGTCTGTCGTCTTCATGTCGTGAAGAACATTGCCTGTCGTGTTTATGTCGTGAAGAACATCGTCTGTCGTGTTTATGCCGTGAAGAAAATCGTTTGTCATGTATGTGTTGAAAAGAACATCGTCTGTCGTGTTCATGTCAAGAAGAACATCGTATGTCGTGTTCATGTCGAGAAAAAACATTGTCTGCCGTGTTCATGTCGAAAAGAAAATTGTCTGTCGGTTTATGTTTAGAAAAACATCATCTGTCGTGTTCATGTCGTGAAGAACATCGTCTGTTGTGTTCATTATGTGAAGAACATCGTCTGTTGTGATCATTATGTGAATAACATCGTCTGTCGTGTTCATGTCGTGAAGAACATCAGCTGTCGTGTTCATGTCATGAAGAAGATTGTCTGTCGTGTCCATGTCGAGAAAAAAATCGTCTGTCGTGTTTATGTCGTGAAGAAAATTGTCTGTCGTGTTTTTGCCGAGAAGTGTTCTTGCCGAGAAGAACATCGTCTGTCGTGCTCATGCCGAGAACATCGTCTGTCGTTTTCATGTCGTGAAGAACATCGTCTGTCGTGTTCATGTCGAGAAGAGCATCGTCTGCCGTGTTATTGTCGAGAAAGAACATCGTTTGCCGTGTTATTGCCGAGAAAAATATCGTCTGTCGTGTTCATGTCGAGAATAGCATCGTTTGCCGTGTTATTGCCGAGAAGAGCATCGTCTGTCGTGTTCTTGTCGAGAAGAACAACGTATGTCGTGTTCATGTCGGGAAGAACATCGTCTGTTGTTTTCATATCGTTCTTGCCAAGAAGAACATCGTCTGTCGTGTTCTTGCCGAGAAGAACATCGTCTGTCGTGTTTATGTCGTGAATAACATCGTCTGTCGTCTTCATGTCGAGAAGAACATCGTCTGTCGTGTTATTGCCGAGAAGAATATCGACTGTCGTGTTCATGTCGTGAAGAACATCGTCTGTCGTGTTCATATCGTTCTTGCCAAGAAGAACATCGTCCGAGAAGAACATCGTCTGTCGTGTTCTTGCCGAGAAGAACATCGTCTGTCGTGTTTATGTCGTGAGTAACATCGTCTGTCGTTTTCATGTCGTGAGTAACATCGTCTGTCGTGTTCATGTCGTGAGTAACATCGTCTGTTGTGTTCATGTCGTGAGTAACATCGTCTGTCGTCTTCATGTCGAGAAGAACAACGTATGTCGTGTTCATGCCGAGAAGAACATCGTCTGTTGTGTTCATGTCGTGAGTAACATCGTCTGTCGTCTTCATGTCGAGAAGAACACCGTCTGTCGTGTTCATGTCGTGAAAAACCTCGTCTGCCGTGTTCATGTTAAGAAGAAGTTGATTTGTTGTGTTCATGTCGTGAAGAACCTCGTTTGTCATGTTCATGTCGTGAAGAACCTCGTCTGCCGTGTTCATGTTAAGAATAAGTTGATCTGTTGCGTTGATGTTGTGCTTCAAGTATCAAATGTAAGAGTAAATCGTGTATATCCACACAAAATAGCGTCTCTCTCACTTGCTGACGTTAACATAAAACCCTCTTTAAATATGTCCGAACAACGACAAATGTTTGCTAAGAAAGAAGTCCACCAACTCTTACAATGATTGACACCATCGCCGACAAATGTTCCAATATCAATCCTAAACTGACAGAAAGCGCAGTTCCGTTTCGGTATATTTCTATTCTACATTATTACATCTTTCATTTTAATATTTAATGAATTCTATTAACATATCTGTACACTTCAAAACAGTTCAGAACAGTTCAGAAAAGATTCCCATCTCGGAGCTTTAACCCGAATCTCACTGCCTACCGAAACCCAGCTCTCCTGCCTAAAAACCCAGACCTAACTTTGTCTCCATCCCAGACTTAACTGCTTGACTCGAAGATCTAGCTGAACCTTAGATCTCACTGTCCTAAAAGCATATTCACATCCAAACTATATGCTTCCTTTATAACTATGTCCCCTGCACTCCAATTATCATAAAATTGACAGTTAATTCACGTTTTGCATGCGCATGCTGAACAGATGTTGCGATATAAAATTGGACACACGTTATCCTGTTGAAAGCCCAACACTTATCAGAAGTGTGACCTCTGAAGTACTCCCATTCAGTATACAGACATGTAATTAAAACAAGGCAATACGAGTATGTGATTAAAACAGGGCAATACGAGTATGTGATTAAAACAGGGCAATACGAGCATGTGAGTAAAACAGGACAATACGAGTATGTGTTATATCAGGACAATACCTATATCTATTATGATATATCAACACATTATGGCAATACATAAAATTTGTATATTTGTATTTACAGACACAACGACTTGTCTTACCGCTACCGAATGTTCGCCAACAACTCAGTTTACAGTGTCGACTTGAGGGCCAATCTTGGCGAGCTGTGGAATAAGTCAGTCTCACATACCGACATTCCCAGATTGAGGAAGGGAAAACTAGGCGCACAGGTATGTAATTCTCAACTATTCCTAAACTGAGTAAGATAAAACTAGGCGCACAGATATGTTATGCTCAACTATTCTTAAACTGAGGAAGCGAACACAAGGAGCACAGGTATGTATTGCTCAACTATTCCTAAAATGAGGAAGCGAACACTTGGAGCACAGGTATGTATTGCTCAACTATTCCTAATCTGAAGAAGCGAACACTAGGAGCACAGGTATGTAATGCTCAACTATTCCTAAAATGAGGAAGCGAACACTTGGAGCACAGGCATGTATTGCTCAACTATTCCTAAAATGAGGAAGCGAACACTTGGAGCACAGGTATGTATTGCTCAACTATTCCTAAAATGAGGAAGCGAACACTTGGAGCACAGGTAAGTAATGCTCAACTATTCCTAAAATGAGGAAGCAAACACTTGGAGCACAGGTATGTATTGCTCAACTATTCCTAAAATGAGGAAGCGAACACTTGGAGCACAGGTATGTATTGCTCAACTATTCCTAAAATGAGGAAGCAAACACTTGGAGCACAGGTATGTATTGCTCAACTATTCCTAATCTGAGGAAGCGAACACAAGGAGCACAGGTATGTAATGCTCAACTATTCCTAAACCGAGTAAGATAAATCTAGGAGTACAGGTATGTAATGATCAACTACTCCTAAACCGAGTAAACTAAATCTAGGCGCACAGATATGTAATGCTCAACTATTCCTTATCTAAGGAAGCGAACACTAGGAGCACAGGTATGTAATGCTCAACTATTCCTAAACTGAAGAAGCGAACACTAGGAGCACAGATATGTAATGCTCAACTTTTCCTTATCTGAGGAAGCGAACACTAGGAGCACAGATATGAAATGCTCAACTATTCCTTATCCAAGGAAGCGAACATTAGGAACACAGATATGTAATGCTCAACTATTCCTTATCTAAGGAAGCGAACACTAGGCGCACAGGTATGTAATGCTCAACTATTCCTAATCTGGGAAAGCTAAATCTAGGCGCATAGGTATTTAATGCTCAACTTTCCTAAATCGAATAAGCTAAATCTAGGCGCACAGGTAAGTTATGCTCAACTATTCCTTAACTGAGGAAGCGAACACTAGGAGCACAGGTATGTAATGCTCAACTATTCCTAAACCGACTAAGATAAATCTAGGAGCACAGGTATGTAATGCTAATCTATTCCTTAACTAAGTGAAGGAACGCTTTTCTTAAACTAAGGAAGACTGGAAGACTATGAACACATGTACGTAATGCTCAGCTATTCCTAGACTGAGAAAGAGAAAGCTATGAATATATTAATTTTCTTACTTACTCACTCACTAACTCATTCACTCACTTTTAATATGTCCAATCCCTTAGATAATACTTGCATTTGTACTCGGGTTATATAGATTCCTATTTAAGGATGGCGGAATTTACCGATTACCTACGATTGTCATATACGATTCATGATTACATGTGCTTTGTGTTCCAGTTTTGGGCGTGTTATGTATCATGTAAAACACAATATAAAGATGCCGTCCGTCAGTCTCTGGACCAATTAGACGTCATCAAAAAGTTCGTGACCCGCTATCCGGACACGTTCCAGTTTGTTACAACGGCACAAGGTAGTTATCATCATATTGCATCCATTTATATGGTACAATACATGGTATAGGTTCTCGAAGCCCCAATATTGGCCATGTAAAATGCAATTCTTTTAAATACGTATTTTTTAAGCAAAGTTATGTGTATTTGTATTAAATATACATTATTCTTTTAAAATATGTATATTTATCTTTTAATTTCATGTTATTTTATTTGTAGAATAACCCTCAAAACAGTTAGAATTAAGGAAAATGCTTATTTCCTCAAATTTTGTCCTATTTTTGACATTTAAATAGTTTTATTTTATTAAGAAGGCATTCTTGCAACATAAAGATATTTGTTCTGATAATTGTCTGTTACACTATTAGTAATATGTGTAAATATTGCCTTTTGGCAAGAATGCCTTCACTGTTAAAAAAACCATGATATTTTACCTAAAATGGCTTAAAATCGAGTAAAATTGCATATTTTTGCTGTTTATGTTCACTTTATTGATATTTTATTAAGCGAAAAATGTCAAATTGAAAAAACAAAAAATACATTTAATAAAAGAATGAATTAAAATTAAAATAAAAAAACATGAAATTTTGCAAAGAAATAATGAGTAAATTTATTGCATTATACAGGGATATTTTGGGTGGTTCGTCGTCCTTACTGGAATACCATTCAGATATTAAAATAGCAGTTACTTTAACATGACACGTTATAACAAAATAGTATATGTGCAACATTAACGACATCAACAACAACAACAACAACATCATCATCAACATCATCAACAACAACAACAGCAGCAAAAACAACAACCAACAACAGTTATCAATAAAAACAATGAAATAAGTGTTTAATTTTGCAATTTAAGAGCATTTCTTAAAATTTTCGAAACTAATTTCGCAGTTGATCCCAACTATGTATATGACTATATATTGCACAATGTTACTATAAGTACTAATTGTTGTCTGAAATCTACGATTTTTTTAAAAGTAAGTAGAACTTACATCACATCGTAGAACTGGTCGGAATTTCACCGCTCATGACGGACTGGGTATTACGAATGGGACAATTTCGCGCGACATGCAAGGCCAGTGTTCTCGGGTTCGTTTTACTGTCAACGTAGTAACTATTTGTTAGAGTACAAGCTCCACTATGCTATCTGCTGACGGTGAATTAACACAGATCAATGTGTATCTAATGCATCTACCTTGAATTTCACATTTTTGGAAGCTGAAGTTAAACTTTTTTAAACTTTTTTTTGAAACTGCATAATTTATTGCAAACAATTTTTGTAATTATTTTTTTTTTTTTGGCAATTAAATGTATTAACAATAATCTAATATTTTGCAAACTGGTAACAAAACTATGCATTGGTTACTGTGAAATTTTGAAAAAGGGTTCTCTGATTTGAATAATGTAGTGAATTATATCAAACCGGCCCAGGGCATTTTGCGGCTTTTATATGGTATTTTCGGGTTTAAAGCTGCGGAATCCGGCAAAGGAAGTACAAGAACCGAACCAACTTCTCTGGATAGGAGAACGTAGAAGAAATATACACAGTACTTGGAAAGATATATCTAGAGAAGATACCAAGAAACGTACTTTGATCATTTGAAAAGTTTGTACAGTTTGTAAATTAATCCCCATTTTCGCACGCTACAATTAAGTTTTATAACCAGACGCAGTTTGCAAAAATTACTATTGACACTTTTATAACACGATTTCGGCTTACCGCAAGACGTTGCTCCTTTGGAAATTGCCGTTCCCGATTAACACAATCGGTAACGTTTCTGACTATTAATCCAGGGGTCCTGAGTTCGAATCCAGGCCCGGCCACAGTCTCCGTGATGATTGATTTACGAACTTACGTATCATTACCATTCGTCTCTAACCGCTGATTCAAGTGAGAAAAGTATCAGTTACTTCCGGAGATGCGGTGTGCTCGAATACTGATCACAGGAAACGGTGGTTAGGTTAACTGATCGTCTGTTAGTCCCCGATGGCATAAAAATGAAGATAAATATTCAATCAATCAATCAGTCAAACATTTAATCAATCCTTTTAAAATCAATATAAAATTATCCGGGATTGAATCGTGCTTGAGACAAATTCCGCGAAAGTAAGAGAAAAACTCAAAAATGAAGGTTCTATCTAACAATGACAGTTTTACACTTATTAGAATCCCAGAGTATTGTCTTGACAGTTGTGTCCGTTTTTTCATTACTAGGTATACTTGACGCGTTTCACGCTGGAAAGATTGGTAGTCTGGTGGGACTGGAAGGCGGTCATTCTATCGACAGTAGCCTCGGTACTCTCCGTATGTTTTACGATCTCGGCGTCCGTTACATGACCGTTACCCACAGCTGCAATACACCATGGTAAGCAGGCGTGCGCTAAACAGCTAAAGTGTCTCACAGCACAGTTGAATTGTGGCTCTATGTTCTATATCAAATAAGGTCTAGAATTAATAGTAACATTTTTAAAATAACATTTTTCATAGCAGGAATGAGTCTGCTCATAAAAATGCACAAGTACTGGTGGGTTGACCAGCTTGGTTATTTTAAAGAAAGTGCAAGGACACCCCTATTTTTTTTAAAAGTCTACAAATGCATTAAAGAGATTATATCAGGATTTTTCAAAATTTTAAAATTGGCTAAAACATTTTGTTTCCAAATACCATGCTTGTGTATACTCACTGACCCCGTATTGCCAAAAAGATATTTATCTAAACATGCCAAAATAATATATTAAAAAGGGCTACCCTAACATGGGTTACACGCCTATGTTAGACTAAAATAGATTTCCCGCTAAAATGGCAACATATTTTGTGATGTATTAAATGAGTCGCGTGATTTCAATTTGATCCGTTATACAGATTTACGTAGTAAAACTTGTTTTCTCTTAGAAAGAGTCCGAATGACGATGCGAATGTCAACAAACAGTATTCAAGTGCTTATCTTTTCTAAAAATGGGGATTTCGTTTCAATTTTACCACTCCAATTTACAAATTGGTTTTGTCACGTTTTGGTGAATTTGACATACTAAACTATTCGGTTTATTTTATAATTGATAATAAGATGATTTTTATCCATTTTGATCCATCTTTAAATCGTTTATCGCATTTTATAAGAAAGATATACACAATGGAATATACAAAGACTGCAAATATGCAAATTAAGGTACGAAGCATTCAAAATGTATTTAAATATATGTCAGTTGAAGTTCGATTTATGCCAGTAGTATGTGTATAATTTCAGGGCAGACAATTGGATAGCAGATACTGCCGATTATAATGTAACAAGTGACGGTGACAAACACAACGGTCTCACGGAGTTCGGCAAGGTACAGGGGGAGGGCAAATGAACCACATGAACGGATAACCATATCAGAATGCTAAATTTTATATATTTCTAACTAATGTTCTGCCGAGATGCCGAGTTCAGTTGAATGTTATTTTACATTGGAATGGGTAGAAGACGGGGCTAACATCTAGTTTCCGGCACATTACGGGTTATGTATATGGTAGTCAGTTGTATTGGTTGATGACAAACCGATTGCACACACCCATGAATCTGAGTAAAACCACCGTCCTTCCTCAAGTGACTTGCAAATTTACTCAAATAAAATCGTTGCATCGACCTTAATTCGAACATACGACGTCAGCTGTGAGATATCAGAAGCTACGGAACATCTATAATATCAGTAGAAGATGTAAATTTGTGACACAAACGACGTAAAAAGTAAATATTTAAAAAAAGAATTCCGTATTAATAATATCGATAACAACAACAACAACAACAACAACGGTAACGATAATAAAAGTATAAATAACAATAAAGATTTTTTAGTTGTACCGTCAGTCAAAATAATAATAATTGTTTTTCGAGTCTGTATGAACAAACAACTGAATCAATAGGTTGGTGTTTAAGGTGAATTTTCTGATAGTTCATATTAAAAAAGCATGTCAACTTTCTACCGATCCACTTCTTAAATAAACAAACAACACCGTTTAAAAGAAACCACAAACCTTTAAAAGAAACCACAAACCTTTAAAATATTCATTTACTTCATACATGTCTTATTATGTTTATTATATATGCAGTATGCGTGTGTGTGAACGAGTGTGTGAATGTGTGCATGTTGGTATAGATCTGGCTACATTTTATATTTATTATTGCCATACTGGTAATCCTTTTTTTTCTACAGAAAGTGATATTGGAAATGAACAGACTGGGAATGCTGGTGGACCTGTCACACGTTGCAAAGGCGACTATGGTTGACTCCCTGACTATTGCTCGAGCGCCAGTCATCTACAGTCATTCTTCAGCATTCACGTTATGCAATCACTATAGAAACGTCCAGGATGACGTGCTCAATATGACGGTGGGTGTTTGTGTTTAAATTCGAGATTTGTTAGAATCTATGTATTTGATATTTCATTCAGTTGCATGAGCGTCAAACATTTGACCATTATTTAATTATACTAGACGATCTTTTTTTAGACTGGGGTTTAACGCCATTTTCAATATTATCATGTTTCCCTAAAACTGGCCATACATCATAATAACATTAAAATACACTTTTTGAATGAATAAATGAATGGGGTTTCACGGCGTACCAACACATTTTAGGTTATTTGTTGCCAACATGAAGAAAAATTCCAGATTCACTCTACAGGTACAAACAAAACAATTAACATACAGATTTAACAAATCACATCATCAAATGAATAGGCAGATTGAACCTAGAACCTTATACCTGCAGAACTGCAGAGTTTCAGCAAATTCTATCGTATTACTCAAATTATTGCAGTGTTACGACATACATAAGCCACCGTGATCCGGGCCATTCTTGCCATCACTCATATGGCTCCCTGGAGCCATACAGTGGTGTGTAATTTAACCACAATAGTGAACATGAAAACAAATGATAAAATGAACATGATACCAATTCGGAGGATTCCTACCCCTCTACAGAGATAGACAGTGATTCTATTCTTACCCGGAACCGCACGAATTGATACACTTTATAAACTGCTATTCTCAAAACGACTTACACCGTTAACTATATAGAATGCGATAACATTGAGTAACACAGCTCGTACTTTGACTAAATATATTAGTTTAATGGGTCCTCTGTGTTCCAGTGGTCCAAGACGCCGTCTCAAGATCATTTACCTCTCACCGCTAAGGTCGCAGGTTCGGTCGCTCCAAAAACCTTATGTGAGAAAGTTTACCAGATACTTGCGGAGGGACGGTGATTCTACTAAAGTTCATTCTGAGGTCATCCTTTATCAATAAAAGTGGATACGCCACATATAGCCTGAAATGTGGCGAAATTGGCGTTGAATTCCATTCAAAAATATAAAAAAAAATAAGAATAAAATATTATTTTAACTTTACCAACATTTAGAAGCACAATGGCGGCGTGGTGATGGTGAACTTCTATGACAAGTATGTCAACTGTTATCCATCAAACCAGACTGTTCCCACTCTCAAACAAGTCGCAGGTGAGTCGAAATTAAGGTTTATTTATTTATTTATTTAATTATTCAAACTGTGGTCTAGTCATAGAGCGTCCGCCTTGCATGTGAAAAGTCGTGGGATCGAATCCAGACCGGGTTATACCAAATATTTGAAAAATGATGCTAGAAGATTCCTCGCTTGACGCTCAGCATTTAGTCTATCCCAGAACCCGATATCTCTCAAATCAGGTCAATTAATAGTTTATCCCAGAACCCGATATCTCTCAAATCAGGTCAATTAATAGTTTATCCCAGAGCCCGATATCTCTCGAATCAGTTCAATTAATAGTTTATCCCAGAACCCGATATCTCTCAAATCAGGTCAATTAATAGTTTATCCCAGAGCCCGATATCTCCCGAATCAGGTCAATTAATAGTTTATCCCAGAGCCCGATATCTCTCGAATCAGTTCAATTAATAGTTTATCCCAGAGCCCGATATCTCCCGAATCAGGTCAATTAATAGTTTATCCCAGAACCCGATATCTCTCAAATCAGGTCAATTAATAGTTTATCCCAGAGCCCGATATCTCTCGAATCAGTTCAATTAATAGTTTATCACAGAACCCGATATCTCTCGAATCAGGTCAATTAATAGTTTATCCCAGAGCCCGATATCTCTCGAATCAGTTCAATTAATAGTTTATCCCAGAACCCGATATCTCTCAAATCAGGTTAATTAATAGTTTATCCTAGAGCCCGATATCTCTCGAATCAGTTCAATTAATAGTTTATCCCAGAGCCCGATATCTCTCGAATCAGGTCAATTAATAGTTTATCCCAGAGCCCGGTATCTCCCGAATCAGGTCAATTAATAGTTTATCCCAGAACCCGATATCTCTCAAATCAGGTCAATTAATAGTTTATCCCAGAGCCCGATATCTCTCGAATCAGTTCAATTAATAGTTTATCACAGAACCCGATATCTCTCGAATCAGGTCAATTAATAGTTTATCCCAGAGCCCGATATCTCTCGAATCAGTTCAATTAATAGTTTATCCCAGAACCCGATATCTCTCAAATCAGGTCAATTAATAGTTTATCCCAGAGCCCGATATCTCTCGAATCAGTTCAATTAATAGTTTATCCCAGAGCCCGATATCTCCCGAATCAGGTCAATTAATAGTTTATCCCAGAGCCCGATATCTCCCGAATCAGGTCAATTAATAGTTTATCCCAGAGCCCGATATCTCTCGAATCAGTTCAATTAATAGTTTATCCCAGAGCCCGATATCTCCCGAATCAGGTCAATTAATAGTTTATCACAGAACCCGATATCTCTCGAATCAGGTCAATTAATAGTTTATCCCAGAGCCCGATATCTCTCGAATCAGTTCAATTAATAGTTTATCCCAGAACCCGATATCTCTCAAATCAGGTCAATTAATAGTTTATCCCAGAGCCCGATATCTCTCGAATCAGTTCAATTAATAGTTTATCCCAGAGCCCGATATCTCCCGAATCAGGTCAATTAATAGTTTATCACAGAACCCGATATCTCTCGAATCAGGTCAATTAATAGTTTATCCCAGAGCCCGATATCTCTCGAATCAGTTCAATTAATAGTTTATCCCAGAACCCGATATCTCTCAAATCAGGTCAATTAATAGTTTATCCCAGAGCCCGATATCTTTCGAATCAGTTCAATTAATAGTTTATCCCAGAGCCCGATATCTCCCGAATCAGGTCAATTAATAGTTTATCCCAGAGCCCGATATCTCCCGAATCAGGTCAATTAATAGTTTATCACAGAGCCCGATATCTCCCGAATCAGGTCAATTACTAGTTTATCACAGAGCCCGATATCTCCCGAATCAGGTCAATTACTAGTTTATCACAGAGCCCGATATCTCCCGAATCAGGTCAATTACTAGTTTATCCCAGAGCCCGATATCTCCCGAATCAGGTCAATTACTAGTTTATCACAGAGCCTGATATCTCCCCAATCAATCGGGAGAGCTGGGTTCGTTCTACAGACTAGGTCTATTAACCACCAATGGAAAAAGCAGGGAATTCTATGCCTGTCCCAAAATTCACAGCAATTGAACGCTTACTAAATTATGACGTCATTCAAATTTTCCCTGAAGCAACTGAGCAATCAGCGTGCTCTTAACAATTGCTACTGAACGAACCGAATCGGGAGAACTGGGTTCATTCTACAGACTAGCATTTAGAGGATAGTTCTTGGTCTGATCAGCCCGGGGTCAGTATAATGTGACTGGGTGGGGTATCATACCATGTGTCTGCGGCGTGATACTCCAGTGTGACTGTATAATGTGACTGGGTCGGGTATCATACCATGTGTCTGCGGCGTGATACTCCAGTGTGACTGTATAATGTGACTGGGTCGGGTATCATACCATGTGTCTGCGGCGTGATACTCCAGTGTGACTGTATAATGTGACTGGGTCGGGTATCATACCATGTGTCTGCGGCGTGATACTCCAGTGTGACTGTATAATGTGACTGTGTCGGGTATCATACCATGTGCCTGCGGCGTGATACTCCAGTGTGACAGTATAATGTGACTGGGTCGGGTATCATACCATGTGTCTGCGGCGTGATACTCCAGTGTGACTGTATAATGTGACTGGGTCGGGTATCATACCATGTGTCTGCGGCGTGATACTCCAGTGTGACAGTATAATGTGACTGGGTCGGGTATCATACCATGTGTCTGCGGCGTGATACTCCAGTGTGGCAGTATAATGTGACTGGGTCGGGTATCATACCATGTGCCTGCGGCGTGATTCTCCAGTGTGGCAGTATAATGTGACTGGGTCGGGTATCGTACCATGCGTCTGCGGCGTGATACTCCAGTGTGACAGTATAATGTGACTGGGTCGGGTATCATACCATGTGTCTGCGGCGAGATATTCCAGTGTGACAGTATAGTGTGACTGGGTGGGGTATCATACCATGTGCCTGCGGGGGTATCATACCATGTTTCTTCGGCGTGATACTTCAGTGTGCCAGTATAATGTGACTGGGTCGGGTATCATACCATGTGCCTGCGGGGGTATCATATCATGTGTCTGCGGCATAATACTCCAGTGTGGCAGTATAATAATGACTGGGAGGGGTATCATACCATGTGCCTGCGGCGTGATACTCAAGTGTGACAGTATAATGTGACTGGGTCGCGTATCATACCATGTGTCTGTGGCATGATACTCCAGTGTGACAGTATCATGTGACTGGGTGGGGTATCATACCATGTGCCTGCGGGGGTATCATACCATGTGTCTTCGGCGTGATACTTCAGTGTGCCAGTATAATGTAACTGGGTCGGGTATCATACCATGTGCCTGCGGGGGTATCATATCATGTGTCTGCGGCGTGATATTCCAGTGTGGCAGTATAATGTGACTTGGTCGGGTATCATAACATGTATCTGCAGCTTGAAACCCCTGTGTGGAAGTGTTCTAGGTCTGGTCGGCCTGGTGACAGTATAATGTGTCTGGGTTGGGTATCATACCATGTGTCTGCGGCGCGATACTCCAGTGTGGCAGTATAATGTGACTGGGTCGGGTATCATACCATGTGTCTGCGGCGTGATACTCCAGTGTGACAGTATAATGTGACTGGGTCGGGTATCATACCATGTGTCTGCGGCGTGATTCTCCAGTGTGGCAGTATAATTTGACTTGGTGGGATATCATACCATGCGTTTGCGGCGTGATATTCCAGTGTGATAGTATAATGTGACTGGGCCGGGTGCCATTCCATGCGTCTGCGGCGTGATACTCAAGTGTGGCAGTATAATGTGACTGGGTCGGGTATCGGACCATGCGTCTGCGGCGTGATACTCCAGTGTGACAGGATAATGTGACTGGGTCGGGTTTCATACCATGTGTCTGCGGCGTGATACTTCAGTGTGGCATTATATTGTGACTGAGTCGGGTATCATAACATGTGTCAGCGGCGTGATTCTCCAGTGTGACAGGATAATGTGACTGGGTCGGGTTTCATACCATGTGTCTGCGGCGTGATACTCCAGTGTGGCATTATATTGTGACTGGGTCGGGTATCATAACATGTGTCTGCGGCGTGATTCTCCAGTGTGACAGGATAATGTGTCTGGGTCGGGTATCATAACATGTGTCTGCGGCGTGATTCTCCAGTGTGGCAGTATAATGTGACTGGGTCGGGTATCGTACCATGCGTCTGCGGCGTGATACTCCAGTGTGACAGTATAATGTGACTCGGTCGGGTGCCATACCATGCGTCTACGGCGTGATACTCCAACGTGGCAGTTTAATGTGACTGGGTCGGGTATCAGACCATATGTCTGCGGCTTGATACTCCAGTGTGACAATATAATGTCACTGGGTCGGGTATCATACCATGTGTCTGCGGCTTGATACTCCAGTGTGACAGTATAATGTGACTGGGTCGGGTATCATACCATGTGTCTGCGGCTTGATACTCCAGTGTGACAATATAATGTGACTGGGTCGGGTATCATACCATGTGTCTGCGGCTTGATACTCCAGTGTGACAGTATAATGTGACTGGGTCGGGTATCATAACATGTGTCTGCAGCGTGATACTCCAGTGTGGCAGTATAATGTGACTGGGTCGGGTATCATAACATGTGTCTGCGGCGTGATACTCCAGTGTGACAGTATAATGTGACTGGGTCGGGTATCATAACATGTGTCTGCGGCTTGATACTCCAGTGTGACAGTATAATGTGACTGGGTCGGGTATCATAACATGTGTCTGCGGCTTGATACTCCAGTGTGACAGTATAATGTGATTGGGTCGGGTATCATACCATGTGTCTGCAGCGTGACACTCCAGTGTGACAGTATAATGTGACTGGGTCGGGTATCATACCATGTGTCTGCGGCGTGACACTTCAGTATGACAGTATAATTTGACTGGGCGGGGTATCATACCATGTGTCTGCGGCGTGATACTCCATTGGGTCGGGTTTCAGACCATGTGTCTGCGGCGTGATACTCCAGTGTGACAGTATAATGGGACTGGGTCGGGTTTCATTACATGTGTCTGCGGCGTGATAGAAGACACCGTCGCGATATAAAAAATGCTGCAATCGCGTTTCGCGTGTCGTGTGCTGCTGTTTAAATAATCATCGACGCTAAACTTCATACAACAAAAACAACTGTGTATGAAAAAAGAACTATATACTACACGAGTTGTTTCCCTTAGTAGCATAACGGGCAAACAGCATCTAGAATTTCTTATATCTTATTGTTATATTAAAACAATATCAAAATAGAATACAGTTCGGCATTGAGATGAAAGATCAGTATAACAGTCTTTATTATGTGAAGTCTCAGCATTTAGTGAATGGAAATGCATACTCATGCAGCACATGTATGAAGTATGCAGACTGATGCCTGGTTCATATTTGCCCCGGGCGTCGTGCGATAAATGGGTCTACTACTTTCCGTACGATTTTTGAGACATCGTAGGTGGCTACTGGCTACGGCGTATGTGTTCACATTGTGTACAAGCATCGTGCGATTTCTAGTACGGGCCCTCGGGGCAGGCCGGGACAAAGCTGTACAGAGGCTGCGCGGAGATTGTACGGAAATCGTAAAATTTCAGTGCAGTTGCCGTGCAGTCTCCGAACGGAAATCGTACGGAGCCCGTGCGGCAACATTGCGATAGCTGTGCGAGGGCCGTGCAATTGTCCCAGGAGAATACAATCTCCGTATGAAAATCTCACGGTGGCTTCCTGCCTTCGCACGGAAGTGGCACGGAAAGGGACATACGGGCAGGATACGGGCTCTGTAGACCCATCGCCCGCCAAATGCGAATTAGGCATGAGTAACTGCGTATAAAAAAATAAGTATATGTACTACACGAGTTGTTTCCCTTAGTAGTATAACGGGCACTTCGCTGTGGTCAGCTATGCCATAGACCTACATTATAACGTTTAGCCTTATTATCTCTATTTCTAACAGTCGAGGACCGTAACATTCTATTTAACATTAAAATTCTATCCTAGACTCAAATGAAAATGTCCATAAAACGGGGTCACTTTTTACTACTTCTTGCCCCCTGGAGTTGGGTACACACACCCCGCCGCACACTTTCCAAGTTTCACAAATTTTACTTTTCAGTTACAGATTTCTTAATAAATGAATTTTGTCACGTGATTTTATTTTGAAATATATCTATAACGTGCACATGTGCTATTTTTGGTTTTCAGACCACATAGATTATATTAAGAATTATATTGGAGTGGACTATGTCGGCATAGGGGCCGATTACGACGGCATCCCATCGTATGTATTATTTCTAAATATGAAGTTATGATATTTGAAATACTTTCCCTTTATACTGTATCACTTCAAAAACAACTGCAAACTCAGTGAATCATTTTAAAACTTGTTTTCCGTGATGGAAGCTCGAAATCCACATCAACTAGAGAAAAACTTCGATAGCTCGAACCCGACGGAACTGGACAAAATAATTCGAGTTAAGGGTTGTTCAAGTAAAGTATTTATCAACATTATACCATACATGTACATGTTGATACATCGAAACAGGAATACAGCCAGGGCCTGATAAGAACTTCGAGTTATACGTATGTGGTGTTCCAGCCGTATTCGAGCCATTGAAGTAACAACTACTGTAATTCGTAACGTGATATGCCACTGTGATTAATGTACTCATTGCTTAAGAGTGTATTAATATTTCACAGTTCTTGTTCTTAACCAGATAAATATTCAATAATACACTGTGATTGATTGTTATTGTATTCTTTAGTAAAGACAATGACAATGCCAATGACAATGACAATGACAATGATAATGATAATGATAATGACAATGACACTGATAATGACAATGATAATGATTATGATAATTATAATTATAGTTATAATGATAATAAGAATAAGAATAAGAATAATGATAATTATAATGATATATGATAATATTATGACAATAACGATAACTTATCACCTGTGTTCATTTATTTTATTTCACTATTTGATAAATGGTGGATTTCGTGCACTAAGTTTCTTTGTTTAAATATTTAAGCGTTATAATTATGCCGTCGTCATTCGAGGGCTAACAGACGATCAGTTAATCTAACCACTCCTTCCTTGGGTGCTGGACGGTTAACCAGTACTCGTATACACCACATCAATTAAAATCACTGTTTAAGGACGAGCGACAACGAAAGATGCAATGTCGCAAGTCAATCATAACGGAGACTGTGGCGGGGCAGGGATTCGAACTCACGGCACATGGATTGATAGTCAAGCGCGTTACCGACTGAGCTAACTGGGCCCGGCATCATGCAACAAGTAATAACCAATCACTTGAACTATTTCGATTTAACATCTAGGCAATCCCTCCCCAAATGTAAATGTATTTAATGTACATCGATAGGTCTTATTACCGAAATAAAATCTTGAATGGAATGCCCACTATACTGATCTTTTTGCACATGTCTTTGAATATCATCTGATGGATTTTTATCTAGTTTGCCTAAAGGATTAGAGGACACGTCTAAATACCCCGACCTTTTTGCGGAACTTATTGACAGAGATTGGACATACGATGATCTGGAGAAATTGGCTGGAAGAAATCTCATCCGGGCATTCTCTGAGGCTGAACAGGTATGTATAACGCTAGTGTTCTACATTAAGAACGTATATAGCGAAATCGCTGCAGTTTCATTATCGGTAGGATTGTCGAACATCGTTCTGATTATAGCACCGCGCACGGTACGATTATCGCATTACGCGTGGTTGAATTATCGAACTATGTGCGGTAGAATCATCACGTGTTATAGTTTCATCGTTCCATGCAAAGTGCAATAATCATATTACGTGCGATAAAATTATCGTTTCGTATACGGTGTGATTATCGTACCGCATACGGTAGAAATATTAATTAAGCTGCGGTAAAATCATCGTACCACGTGCGGTTGAAATATCGGATCGATGGTAGAATTATCTTACCATGTTCAATAATATCACTTTACCACGTGTAAAATAATCTTACCACATTTTTGTAGAACTTATAACCACACGAGGTAGAAATATCGTATCAGATTGGTAGACTCATCGGACGATGCCTGGTAAAGTTATTGTAAAGCACATGGTAGCATTGAGGCCCTCATAGGAGTGATCTAGCAAACAATTAGTTTAAGGGATCTGGAGAACATTAGCCATTACTTTCAGGGACCCAGGGATCAAAGACCTAGTTTTCGAGTTCGGGGGAAATACTTTTAGGTAACTATGGAAAATATTTTTTGGATATGGGGAACAATGTCCATTACTTTAAGAGATCAAGGGAACAGGGATCCCATCCCGTGGGAGGGCCTTAGCGGAATTATCATATCACATGATGTAGAAATATCGTTCCACATTTAGTCGATTGCGCTAGATATATTGTACCACTCCTGTAAAATAGTCATAACACTAGTGGAATAATCGTACTACTTGTACAATAATCGTACGACTTGTAAAATGATCGTACGACTTGTACAGTGACCGTTCCACTTGTAAAATGATCGTACGACTTCTAGAGTGACTGTTCCACTTGTAAAATGATCGTACGGCTTGTAGAATGATTGTACCACTTGTAAAATGATCGTACGACTTGTAGAGTGATCGTACTGCTTGTAAAATTACCGTTCCATTTGTAAAATGATTGTACTACGTGTAAAATGATCGTACCACTTGTAAAATGATCGTACGGCTTGAAGAGTGATCGTACTACTTATAAAATGATCATACGACTTGTAAAAACTGCCATATACAAGTATATTAACCAGATAAGTGTTGAAAAAGGCGTTAAGCCGCATTAAAAAAAATATGTCTAATATGTCCGAGATTGGTGAATGATGATAGAATAAATGTGTTCTGCAGGTCCGTGACGAGATGGCGTACATGCCGCCATATGAAGATATACTTCCGACTGATGAAAGATGGCCGAATAACAATTGCAGAACCGGATTTTAGAAAATAGAGTACCGGACGATGAACGCATGCATGTTTCATTATTATGTTCATATGAATCAACACGGGTGCAGTAGATCCGTGTCTGTTGAAAGTTGAAATTTTACTTCTGAGCTTTCTTTGAAATCGAGCTTAAATATCCTAGTACAAACTAACAGTAATGTGCCACTCGTGCGAATATGCGGCATGGTATTGTGATACATATATAGATATAAAGTGTGTATTTAAAGGAAGTGTAACATGTTCATTACTTAAGGTCACTGTAAATGGTGGACATTAATGTTGTCTTAATATGATTAAAACGAGAGAGAGAGAGAGAGAGAGAGAGAGAGAGAGAGAGAGAGAGAGAGAGAGATAAAAGAAAGAGACATACATATATATATATATATATAGAGAGAGAGAGAGAGAGAGAGAGAGAGAGAGAGAGAGAGAGAGAGAGATAAAAGAAAGAGACATACATATATATATATATATATATATATATAGAGAGAGAGAGAGAGAGAGAGAGAGAGAGAGAGAGAGAGAGAGAGAGAAACAGAGAGAGAGGGAATGAGGGAGGGAGGGAGGGAGAGAGAGAGAAAGACAGAGACAGAAAGAGAGAGAAAGGAGTGTTGTGTTATACTTTAGCTTTTTAATTTATCAGTATTTCAATATAATCAGTGTTTTTATTTTGTGTTTCCATATGTACAGTTCTCGTATATTTTATCATACATTTATACATTATATCTGCATATAGAGATATATTC
Source organism: Panopea generosa (assembly GCA_029582155.1). Taxonomy (NCBI): domain Eukaryota; kingdom Metazoa; phylum Mollusca; class Bivalvia; order Adapedonta; family Hiatellidae; genus Panopea; species Panopea generosa. Next base: position 47,717,025 of record CM055909.1, on the reverse strand, counting down.
AATTTTGTATTAAAGGTTTTTGATATTCTAAATATCTGTTTAATTTTAGTATTATTTAGTTAGCTGTGCGTGTCTCCTTTTTAACGTTTACAATGCTAATGTGCGGAAAATATAAATAATGATGTACCCAACAGCTCAACAAGTATCGACTCCGTTTTAACACGCATGAGAGGTGAAAATAAAACTTTCAAATCAGATAATCAAACAACAAATAAATGTTTGTTAATGTAAGTATTAGTATAGAAAAGGAATATAAAAAAATGGCCGCCACGGTGAGCAATATAATTAACGCCTTTAAAGGTTTTTGAATAAACATTTATGAATGTACATGCATATGTATTTTTCATCCCAGATTTGTTATACTTTTCATCGTTTCATATATGTTACAAATCATTTAATTTGTTAAATTTGTGTTTTAAAGTGATGAACATGTTAGAATGATTTTGAAAAACAAGACAAGTCAGTTGTGTTTGGAATTATTATTCATGCCACCTTATATGCAGAGTTGATACAATACTCATATACTCATATTTGCGTTTTTACATATAACAACAACAACGACGACAACAACGCGACAACAACGACAACGACACACAAATAAATAAATAAATAAATAAATACCCCAAACAAAACTGAATTCTTTAAAATTATCTAAAGAAAAAACACGAGCGCCTTTGGAATACACATTCCTTCTTCAGGGGGTGAAAATGATAAGATAAAAATTATGACGTTTCAATTGTAAATAACGATTACGATTATATAAGCATGGAAAGATAAAATCACAATAAAAAATCAAACGTTCACAAATTATGATGTGTGCCTTTTTGAACATTTAAAAATTGAATCCATACCATCGATAGTGTCAACTTAGACAGTACAAGTTCTTCTTTTTATCACGAGTTTTAAACAACCGGAAAGAGTCGTATTAGACTAGTTCCGGTTCATATTGGCATTTTTTTTTTCGTATTTGCCGAGTTCGGTTTATATTGGCCGAGTTCGCGTCATTTGTCGATAACAAGGCCAAAGCAATAAACTTAACTTAATGTTGCTACTCGTTGAACAAAACGTCGTAAATGGTAAATGTTTACAAAACGATAGTTGCGTATTGAAAACAATTTACAGATATGCATCGGTGACATGTTTTCCGGCTTTATTAGAAAATGGTTTTGCACTTGATTTAAGGACGTTTTATACAGTTTTTCATACGCACAAATTCCGTGCACAAAGTGAAGCAATTCCGTTGAGACCTGCTAGTGTCACTACATATCATCATACTACAAATGACCCTATTTCGGATGGCACACTCATTTACGGATACGCCTGAAATTGGTCTCTTATACCACGGGTGGATCCCCGCTCCCCCCGCTAAAACTTGGCAAGCATAGGTTTTTTCTTCTACACATTTACTCCGAACTCAAGTAACCATCTAAACGATTTGTGTTAAAACAAATTAAGCACGTATTTGGTGTACCTTAAATATGTACAAACTTACTACTTCTTGCATGATTCTTGAGTATATTCTGCTGTCGCCCAGTGTTTGGTCTATTTTTTTAAGTTGTTTTCCTTGTCGTTAAATCTTTATCATTTTGGGTAATTTTACGCGAAAAAGTTTGTGATGGCGGCACCATCAAAGCGAGTAAAAAATATAAAAAAACGCTGAATAGCTTTTTTACAAGTAGATCATCATCTGTAGAAAGTTAAACGCAGAAGAAAATGTATGTTTATTTGCATGTCATGACGTGTGTAAATGATTTGAAATGGACCAGTCTGCTTAAACATGTATACAATTAAAATATCTACACTGCGCAGACCAAACCTTCAAAAGCACCAAGACAGAAACAACTAAACTGGTGGATAAACTGAGGCAAACAAATAATCAATACAACACTGAAATTTATGTTTCATCTATTTTCATTCAATGTTATATCAAAAAAAGATTTAGCCAGAAAAACAATATGCCATCGGCCTGCTCTTAACAAGATAGCGATGTGCTATGATTGTGTGAAGTCTAAGTGGTGCTGTAGCGTAATAGGTAAGGTGTGCGCCTGTCAATCTAGAGGTCTAAAGTCCGAGCCTGCCTTATGACATTTTTTTTTGTAAATAAAAATGTTTATAAAAAATTCAAGGTATACGTGTTATTATGTTTATCTTTATTTAAAATAATTAAGTTATAATTATATATACATTCACTTAAGTATATCCCCCCACACTAACATCAATTCCTGGATCCGCACATGCGCGTCCCCTCTTATCTGAAATCCTTGATCTGCCCCTATATACTGTGTTTAATATATGAAATATGCATACATGGTATAAAATATTTTTTAAAGCAATTTAACCTGAATATAAAATATAATAGAAATCTTAATATTTATAAAAAAAAAAAAAATGCTCATTTAGTGTAAAAACATTAATTTTGAAACAGCAGTTTATTTAACGGTGGCATACTTTAAGGGATTTTTTATTCAAATTACGCGGTAAAGTGTATTTTTTTATTTTAATTGTCATTAGAAAAGGTATCAGAGAGTATTTTGTGATGTTTTAGGCAAAATGTATCGATAAACTATATCCATTATTAAAATAAAGGCTATATTTTATTGCCAAATTGAAAAACAACTGACACTCTGCCGAAATGATTTTGTTTTTCTTTATATTTCATATCATGATTTCTTTAAAATGCACGGCAATCTATGGTTTCCATTATAAATTCTGAAAATGCTAAATTTGGCCAAAGAAAAGTAAAATATAAAAAAAGTATAATCAACTTATATTCTTTATGTGCTTGTGTTAAGAAACATTTAAAAATGTGGGTGGGACATGGCCGATGATTTTTTGATAAAGCAAAAATATATATAAGAAAAAAAATTAGTGTGATTTTTTAAACATTAAAAAATATACATTTGTTATCAATTTTTATCATGATGCTCATTTTCAAGTTCAGTATCTTATGTATGATAGATTGATATTTTACTGACCTCATTTTTAACAAAATTAACGAAACGTTAGCTTTAAACGAAGATATCATCTTTAAAATTAAATCGTGATTAATTACCTTTATGAGCCAACATCCTAAAGCACAACTTATGACACAAAACTGTTGCTAAACCACGGCCTCTTGAAACTAAAGATCACGTTTACAAATGAATAACGTAAGTCGTCTCATCGTAGAGCTGGCATTTTTACGACAATATATAACATTCTCGTTACAAATGGGAGTTAGCGGTCCGAATTCTCGCACAGAGTACTTTTACCCGGGACCCATTTAGCGCCAAACGTCAACAACGTAATTGACGTCAATTTTTAACGTGACTCCTTGACGTTTATAAAACAACGTCATGTGACTATACACATATATTCAAACATGGCAGAGAAAAAACAACGTTTGAATATAACAATAGTAATTACAGTAGAAGATGGAGATGAATAAATCCAAAAAGAAAAAGAATCGCACAAATGTTAACACAAATGGTAACGAGGATCGAGTGGTAAGAAACATATTGAAGAGGCTAACAATTATAAAATCGTGTATTGTGCATTGTCTTGAGGAAATACGTAACGGCATATTGTATGTTCTTGGAGTCGATACGAAGTCATTTTCATTCTCTTGCTGTGGGACGCAAACGAAAGATATTGACAACATTACAAGTAAATCAGATGATGGTCAACCATTTACTGAGCAGTCGTTTGATGAGGAGGTAAATTTGTTGAAACATTCCCAACACTCGCCGTGCTATTCTGTATCTTCCCCGCAGTTTAAAATCTTCGAAAGAGACGTGCAGCCGATTCATACTGGTTTGGCAGCACCGATAATGGTCATTGATAACAGAGACGGTAATTCAAATGTACTTATCGAACAAAGAGATAGAGTTTCACAAATTCAAACGAAAGCAGATATTCACTCAGAGGAAGGAAATAATAAAACAATGAAAGAGTTGCGCACTTCAAACGCGAAAAATAATTTTACTTGTGGTGGACGAGAAAATCTAAATTACATTGACGATTTTACACAAATATCCAATTCAGCGCCACCTTCGATAAATAATATTACTCATGTACAAATTTGTCATAGAAATGAAACGGATGCAACAAGTCAAATATGCTACGCTCTCAACAATACCATAAAATCAGAAGGAATTGAGACTCTTCGTTCAGAGCACGTACACACTATGTCAGTCGGAAGCGGTGACAACAATTTTCAAAATTGGCCAATATGTACGAAACCTAATGCAGAAAGATCTGGCAGAAAAATCTGGCCTCGCAAAAACACCCCCAAACGAACCCGACACAAATCATCAGACACAATTAAAGTCGAAAGTAGTAGCATACAATCAATGGATAATGCAGATGACAGTCATGGTATGCTTGATATTTCAACCGATCCTGATATCTATAACTATTCCTTTGTCGAGGCGGTAGACGAACAAATTCGACAGGAAAAGGAAGTAAGGCGTGTGAGTATTGCTTTAAAGAATGCCTTCGGTCCAAAAATTATCACACAATCTGTACCTCCCACTCGAAATACCCAAAGCACAGAAAACATACAAGATAATGGCACACCTAATGTAAAGCGCACCGATGCAAATGATACAACCGCTGCACTGCCAAAGAGTAAAGATGTCAATGATTCAACCGGTGCACGTTCCAAGTTCCAAAATACAACAGATTCAACCGCTACCCGTCCAAAGAGCACGGATGCAAATGATACAGCTGCTTCACGATTAAAAACCGGCAGAAAAATCAAGTATCCTCACGGATATAACGATAGAAAAGATGTAAATAGGGCTGATCGTATTATTGCCCACCCTGGGTACCAACATAATGGCAGAAAAATCCCGATGGATATCGGAACAGAAGAAACGACATATCCACGTCCAAACAAAAGCCTAGCTGTTTCAAAACAAGAAAAAAATACTGACAAGTCACTAATCAAAAGTAGTCTTCCAAAAGAAGCACTGCATAATGGCGTTGGAATTTCTTCAAATTTTGAAAATCATATTGAAAATGAATGCCAACCAAACAACACAGACATTTTACAAAATGATCATTCAAGACCAACAGAAATCATTAACGGCCAAATTCAAGTCAAGGTGGCTAATAACGTAACACATATAATTCCAAATGAAGATTCTGTCAAAAACCTCAAGTTTCTAAACATACCCGATGCTCCATTTGAGCTAGATATTGAGACAGAAACGAGTCGCTACTCTAGATCTATGTTAAAAGAACCGCCGAAAAAAGAAATAGACCCTCGTCAGAAAAGAAGAATACTTAACAACGTTCAGAATGTGTTCGACGGTTATAATAAGTACACAAAAATGCAGGGCACATGCGTACCTTCAAGACAAGATTTATACGGATGGTTAATGATATTGACAAACTGTTTGCTGAACGCAGCGTTCATGTCCACGGGATCAGAGGACGAGCAGTTGATATATGACGAGGTGATGCGACTTTATACCGAGGTTAACAATCGACTGAACAAGGACGCTACCAAAGCCCCTGGGGTAATGCCAATCATCAACAGTGGCCGTGTGGCACCGGAATCAAATCTCGCAGAGCCCAAGCAACCAAAGGCTGTCAATGAGAATGATGTCCCGTTAGAAATCATTGACGAGCAGCGGAATTATAAGGGAGGTGAACAACCTGAAGCTGAAGAGCACGACGCGAATGCAAGCATCGGATGTGGCGCTAGCAGCGAAAGTTGTATTGTTACATCTACAACCATTTCAACAGCAAGGACACGACCGATTATTGCCCCGGCTCGATTCAATCCAGTATTAAATGCAACGCCAATAAGCAGTTTATCAAACCAGCCCATGAGCTCTTCACATGTAGATCAGCTTCCGCAAGTACACAACACGGTGACGGGTACGGCCGATTGTCTAACTGGTATGCCACATACTGCAACAAATCAACCGAAAGCTGCCCCTCTCCGGTCATGGAAAGCGAACCGAGCGCCGGGCGCCAAATCGAAATGTTCTGAAAACAAATCAAGTGAAAACGCAGAATCGGTCAACGAAAGTCGAATTCCAAAGGAAAATGTCCGTCGGAAATTGATACCTGCAAGGAAATTGCCAACTTCTGAAACTGGCCACTGTCTACAGGCTACGCCTTCTAACCTGAATAACATGGAGACCATTCCGTCTGGATGTGCAATGAAAATCAACATGAAGGAGACTGGGGAAAATCTTACAAACACTCAAGGTAACTTATTTTTCTTGTTAAACTATTAAACTTGGTTTCAAGAATAATTGAAACAGGGCACCGCATTCAAATTCTTGTAAATCAAGTAAAATAAGCACATGTTGTGGTAAATAAACTATAAATGTATATGTTGCTTCCCCCTTATTAAAAAGAACTGATTTATGTGTTTTCTGCCATCTCGAATGATTGTCTTCCGTGGTTGAGTGGTTGGTCTAAGGCAATGTCTCCTGACCACTTCCCCAATAAAGAACAATTCGACATGCCATGCATTTAATCTAATATGTGATGCAAAATGGCGTTAAGCCCATTTAAAGTGTACTATGTTTTATAAAATCTCTGTTATTTAATGACATGCCATATTTTCTTAATATTTAATTCACGTATAAAGTCTCTAGAACTTGACTAGATAATGGACTGCCAATCTTACTCAGGGGGATGGCCGTATCTAGTGCGGTGAGCATATGTTACCAGACCCGTTTGCCTTATTTATTTCAATGTTCCTTGTATGCGTGTGATATGTATGTGTAAATATATTGGAAATACTATAAATTATGTTTAAACTCATATTATACAAGGCACGTTGTTCGATTGTTTCGTGGGTAGAGTCAGATCTAAGTCAACAAGAGGGGCAGGGTGAACCCAGAAGCTGTTCCTTGTGCCGACATTTTACCTCTAGAATACAACGTGTTTAAAGTATAACAAGAGGTCCAAGAGGACCTGAATCGCTCTACTGGCAACAAATGATACATGTAAAATATCTAAGGTCCAGGCCTTAAACTTTCAGAGAACATATTTTTTTAATTTTTACTTAAACTATGCTTATAAACCCTGTGGTGGAGGCATTTGTGGTCGAATCACGTTGGTTCAAGAACTCGTCCGAGACATTGTGGTTATATAACTGCTGTGCAAGTTTGGTTAAGATTCAATGAAAAATGAAGGTGTTACGCGTCTACAAGTAAAAGGTCTCTAGACGGGCGAACGGACGACGGACAATTTATCATGACATAAGCCCTATGCAAAATCAGTCGCTTTACTTTAAAATTTACATAAAATTTTTATTCAGCCGATTAGCTTCATAACTCAATTATCCATATTGACATTGTTTTAAATGAGATGATTTCTCACGAGTAAAAATAGTATATACATGTACATCAAATATGTAATCAATACAAATTATATAATTTAATGTCGTGTCGTGTCGCCACGAAACTGTTTTGCAGGTACCGTCCAACAGCGAACATGCACTGATGCTCAGCAAAAGGACGAGCCGGAGAGAATGGTTAACGCCTCTCACGTTGATAACGAAATGGTACCGAATTCTTGTTTTCCAGCAAACGGAATATGCCAAGACGGAAAGACTGACCGAAGCAACATCGAGCATCTCAGTGCAGAAGTGTTCAACTTCGTGTATGAAAATAAAAACAGAATCTTCAATTTCATCCACTTCCCGAAGGCGGACCAGCTCAAACTGAGCAATTACCAACAGGAGCGACAACGGCTATGCGATCTTATCAATCTGTATATAAAACAAACAAGTGAGTACACTTCTCCAAAACATAACGCTGATTAGATGTCCTCATATACACACTGCTGTCACTGAACAATTACCCGTCTGTACCGTCACTGAATAGTTACCAGTCTGTATTGTCACTGAACAATTACCCGTCTGTACCGTCACTGAACATATCCCAGTCTATATCGTCACTGAACATTTACCAGTCTGTATTGTCACTGAACATTTAACAGTATGTATCGTCACTGAACATTTACCAGTTTGTACCAGCATTGAATATTTACCAGTCTGTACTGTCACTGAACATTAACCCGTATTTATTATCACTGAACATTTAAGAATATGTACCATTACTGAACATTTACCAGTGTGTATTGCCACTGAAAATTTACCAATATATACCGTCATTGAACAATTACCAATCTGTATTGTCATTGAACATTTACCAGTATGTACCTTCACTGAACATTGACCAGTTAGTAATGTCATTGAACAATTTATCAATAAGTATTGTCACTGGACATTTACAAGTATTTACTGCCGCTGAATAGTTACCCGTCTGTATTGTCACTGAACATTCACCCGCCAATACCGTCGCTGAACATTTACCAGTCTGTACCGTCCCTAAACAATTACCAGTCTGTATTGTTACTGAATATTTACCAGTCTGTACCGTCACTGAACATTTACCAGTATGTATTGTCTCTGAAACTGAATTATTTCCATTTATTACGTCTACTCTGTATACCCAACAAAACAAACGAGACGTTTAGTAAACACGTGTCTAATTGAGTTTACACGTGTGTTTCAGATGAAGGGAGATCGTCAAGATATACCGCGGGAAGATCATCTGAACTAACCAAATGCATAGCGACGGTATTAGAAGCCAATACTGCAGAGCTGATGTCGAAAATGCAAGAAAGAACGCTGAAGAAGCAGACGAGTATCGAACAAACAAGTCCAGCAACATGCGAATTTCTTCCATCACCACATCAGACGACATTGAACCATCAATATTTGGAAACAGAAGGTAAACTAGCAATTATAGAACATTCATTTGTAGTCATGATGCCTCTGGACATCTACAAGGACATCCATTACTGTGCCAATTTATTAATATCGTGCACTGGAATAGGTTATAAAGCAGGATTGCGTTCAGTTCGGTTAAAACTGCTTACTGTGTTTATAAAAGTTAATGTTGCTCAAATGAACGAACAGTAAACGGAAGTCGGACTATATCTGCCCTGTCCCTTCATTTCTCTTCAAGTCACGTGATTAATCACAAGCAAATCTCAATTCTTAGCAAACGTTTACAGCAAACACGACGCTAAGTTTTATCAAACGTTCGCATACACATTACACGTTTAACCAAACTGGATCATGTCCTGATGTGCTAATACGTATCTGACCTGGATATGTGTGTGTATGAGGGGTGGGGGTTACAAAGCTGTCCATTTTTTCGTTTTACTAGACGAATATGCCGAATGAAGACAAACAAAACCATGTGACATTTCATTACTTTAACAATTCCCCGAAAACCATGTTTTTCAAACATTTTAGCTATTCTGTAACTATAACTCTATTTCATTCCAGAATTTTATGTACATTGAAGTAGAAAATAAAAAAAGCGTACAATTCAAATTTTGTTTTTTTATTTGTAAAACATTGATGCAATAGTTTGTTTAAAAAGCATGAAATGAAGTTGTTCTCTTGTTTCTATGCTATTCACTGGTTGTTTGGCTTAAATATTACTTCCGTAATTCACATTATGAAAGATGTAATGTGATTATAGTCGGAAACAAAATATGCATATTCATAAAATAATATATCAATATTTTCACATTTTGCATTGAGGCTTAAGTGGTGGCATTGTTTCCAGTGCCCACCGATAGGAGGCACGTCACACATGCTCAACTGATATCAACAATTTCTTAAACACAATGTTTAGTTTATACTAATTTATTTTAGCTCGATTGCTATGAAAGCTCAGAGCTTATATTAACCGCTCTCGAGTCCGCTTCCTGGGTAGAACCAGTACTGAGTGTTGTTTTATGAGAGGCACCGGGTCGACCGGGGAATCGAACCCGCAACCTCTGGCGTGAGCGGCCAACACTCTATCCATTAGGCTACCGCCCCACGTTTGATTCTACAAATATATTACCAAATGCATCAAACATTATGAGAAATTCAGCTGTGTTGTACGGACCTGTACATTTCTCTAAAATCAGTTGTATTTTTAAATTGTTTGCCTAATGGCTATCAAGTGAGCAAGGGCACCGCAAACCATTTTCAAGATAAAAATGTGGTAGTTAATGGAGTTTCATTTTAATGTATATCAATACATCAATCCAAACTGTTTTAGTATCTTCATCAAAATAACAAAAGAAAAAGATTATTTTTACTTTACCGCTAGAATAATTGTATAAGTTTGGTTGCGGAAACAATCAGTTTTAGCATTTTTGACTAATTAAAGGACCATAACTCTAAAGATAATGGTCAGAATTCGCTGGTTATCGAACCTGGCTCAGATTTTATAGAGATACACACTTTGTGTTAGTTGGCTTCAGTTCAGATAAAGAATACTCTAGTTATTGAGCGGAAACGGTAAATTTTAGCTTTTTTTTATTAATTAAAGAGTCATAACTTAAAGAAAATAGTCTGAATTGGCTGGTTATTGAACTTGGCCTAGATTTTATAGAGATTCACACTTTGTGTAAGTTTGATTCAGTTCTGATAAAGAATACTCCAGTTATTGAGCAGAAACGGGCTATTATAGCATTTTTGACTTATAAAAGGGCCATAACTCTAAAGATAATGATCCGTATTGGCTGGTTATCGAACTTGGCTCAGATTTTATAGAGATGCACACTTTTGTAAGTTTGCTTCAGTTCTGATAAAGAATACTCTAGTAATTGAGCGGAAAGCGGTAAATTTTAGCATTTTCGACTAATTAAAGGGCCATAACTCTAAAGATAATAGTATAAATTGGCTGGTTATTGAACTTGGCCTAGATTTTATACAGTATCATACTTTGTGTAAGTTTGATTCAGTTCTGATAAAGAATACTCCAGTTATTGAGCAGAAACGGGCTATTATAGCATTTTTGACTAATAAAAGGGCCATAACTCTAAAGATAATGATCCGTATTGGCTGGTTATCGAACTTGGCTCAGATTTTATAGAGATGCATACTTGTGTAAGTTTGCTTCAGTTCTGATAAAGAATACTGTAGTTATTAAGCGGAAAAGGGCAATTCATGCATTTTTGACTAATTAAAGGGCCATAACTCTAAAGATAATAATCTGTATTGACTGGTTATCGAACTTGGCCTAGATTTTATAGAGGTTCACACTTTGTGTAAATTTGGTTCAGTTCCGATGAAAACTACTCTAGTTATTGAACGGAAACGAAAAACTTGACGTCGCCCATCAGCCCGCCCGCTGACTTCGCCAATCTAATAACCAGGTTTTCAACTTTTAAAAACCTAGTTAAAAATAAAATTTACTTACACGTGTCCACTAGCATTGTTTTTTTTAGATGTCAACATATAGGATGTTTTTACAATCAGATTATCGTATTATATATTGTCCCCTTAGCAACTTCACAGAATTATGATAACTTTGGTGTATACGTAAATGCTGCTTAATAAACAAGTGAATGTAAACGACCGGGATTCTATAGTAATTAAAGATCCCATAGAAGCATTATGCAGCCTAAGCCCATTGTTGCTACAGACAATGAGTTTGAATACAGTGAAATTTCCATTTATCACTTCACCTTTTTTAAAAAATGAAATTACCACAAACAATTCACTGAGTAATCTCTTTAAAGTCACCAAAAAGCATAACATAAAATGTCATACGAACGGTCAAACGTAGATCTCGTGTAATGCGGTGCGTGTGTGATGAAATGAATGAAAGAACAACACAAACCACACCCCTCTTATAACAACTAGACTACTAGATACAAAAAGGTCAACCTAGATGCATTCAGTGCCAAGTTATGAACACGAACTTACGTACATAATGCATAAACCTATCATCGAATATGTATGAAACTTAACACGTGTGTTCACGTGATCTAGGAAACTTAAATATTTCATCAACTTACCCATAGGTCCTCGTTTCAAAATCAAATTTATCTCATAAAGCAATCATATCATGTTTTTTTCTTCTTGTCTCTTTTGTTTACAGACATGGCTCAAGACTTGCACATGGCACTGACGTCAACGCCCAAAAAACAACAAAGATGTAATGACGCAACACCCGGTTATAACACAGACTGTTATGAAGAAGAGGGCACCAATGTAACATCTTCAGAGATTGATCAGTATCTAAAAAGATTGAAAGAACTGCTAAACGACGACTTAGATATTACCGATGACAGCGAATTCGACACATCTGTTACCGTTGCAGACACGACCTTTGACATGTCCGAATTCTTAAACTTCACCAGTTACCTGGAGACGAATGACACCTTAGACTATAACTGTCTCACAGTGAAGCCTGGACATGGTGACCGACCAAACAAGAAGAAACTTGCAAACGCGTTCCGTGAGAAAAAGAAAACAAAAGGGCAGCCAAATAAACACCTTGAACAAACGAAACTCAAACCAATATACGAATTTGAGTACACTGAATGCGAGGAAGATGAAGAAACAGTGGGAGACACGAACAATGGTGCAGGTGAACTGGAAACCATGGAAACCAAACCAGATACGACTGGCGGAGGTGATGACAAGGCCCCCGAGAACGAGGTTGTTCACGTACTTGACGACCGTGAATTTAATATGGTTCCAGAGGAAGTCATACACAAAGATGATAACTCAAAACTAAAAGATATAGAAGGCATGTACAGCGTCGTTGCTTGTGACAACAAAAAGGAAAAGAACAAGAAAAAGAAGAAATGCAAGGAACCAAAGAAGATATTGAATATAGATTTTCAATTCATAGATAAACCATATAGAAGATATTAAAATAGCATCATGGCATGATGTAATTATAATAATAATTTCTATTTTTGTTCCATATTTAATGACGCAGGAATAATTATTTTTAATTATTGAAAAAATTAAATAAAACGACAACGCTGTTTGTTACTTCATTTCTTTATTTCTTTCCGACTCTCACCACGTGCCAAATGACGTGACTGTCAAGTCAGATCGGTATACAGAATAATTCATCATGGCGAATATGGTCTTCTATGATACATATCTACAGTATAAACACAGAATCGGTCTGCTATTTATTAAATTTCATGTATAAGGAAACACAAAACAGTCCTAGATAGAGGGAAGTAAATCTTGCCAGTACAAAATGTTTACATGCAGGGAAGATAACTAACAAACAGGTGTTAAGTAGAATGAAAAAGAATAATACATGACACATGCTAAATTATTGCTTAGATGCGTTTAATGTATGAAAATATAATGACTTATTTTTACATCAAATTAGAAAGACATCAACCTTAGGCCTCTTGTACGTTTTTTCGGGACAATATAGAATTATTATATGTAGCCATAGTCCTACTGAATATTAATGAATGTGGGTTGTATTATATGCAGCCATAGTCCTACTGAATATTAATGAATGTGGGTTGTATTATATGCAGCCATAGTCCTACTGAATATTAATGAATGTGGGTTGTATTATATGCAGCCATAGTCCTACTGAATATTAATGAATGTGGGTTGTATTATATGCAGCCATAGTCCTACTGAATATTAACGAATGTGGGTTGTATTATTTGCAGCTTATATATATATATATATGTATATAAAAGACTGAATTGATTTACTTTTCATAAACTACATGAAGCAGACTATGGCAGTTGTAGCCATAGTTCAAATAAATATTGAGTAGTGTTTTTTTTATTTGTAAATGTTTATATGTATATTTGGTAAAAAAAAAAGAAGAAGTTTTTCTCTAAAGTATGTGAGAAAAGAAAACAAATGAATTGAATTTATTTTCGTACAAGCAGTCAGAAATATTGAAAAATATAACAAAAACTTAAGACTCATATCAATTGAAAGTTACTATGTATAATAGATATTTATTTTTATAATCTAACAGCTAATTTGCATATAAAAAATTAATTCTATTCAGCTACATGTATATAAAAATTAGAACAATAAATACATGGCTAATGGTAATTTAAAATGATTGACTGACTGATTGATTGATTAATTTACAACCTTATGATTAACAGATTATATCATATCAGGCTAATATGAAGAGTAGCCATTAGCATAAATTGATCATAATGAAGATGAAGATGATGTTATGATAATGAATATAATTAAGCTCCTCAGTCAAACAGAATCATTTCAAACTTGGTAGTCAGATAATTCATTTTGCTTCAATGTAAAATGGTAATTTTGAATGTTGTATTTTATTTGAGGGTGAAAACATTGTTAATAATAAATTACGATCTATTACTGGTATTTATGTGTTATAAATAAACAGAAGACAATATTATATAACAAAAATTTTGTAAACAAATGATGTAGTAGTACAAAGAACGCGAAATCGTGAATTTACTGACAGTATATTATGCAGATTTCAATACCTGCAAATCTAAGAGCACCAACCAATCAAATCACAGGAAATTTCTGAAGGGTGTCAGAATAGTTCTCAAGATTTATTACACAAAATTTAAATTTTATTTAAACAAATCATTTCTAATCATTTTGACAGTAGTGAACATCTCTGGGATTATTCACCATTAGAGTTGATATAAAATGATTTTGTGTGCTTAAAACCTCTTTTAAAGTAGAATTTCAGAAATATTTTAAGTACATTATGCTTCTTCATAAGTAGTTTTCCAATAATTGTCATCACTCTCATGACACCCAAAGTAACATAGAAGAGATAAAATTATGTTGATGAGAATGAAAGCAATGATATATAACATGCAAAAAAAACAAGTCTAAAGTAGACCAAGATTGTTATAATATTGAGAGAAATGATAACTTTCTAGTAGAAAAATATTTGAACAATTTATTATCAAATGGCACTTTTTGGAGGATTCATCTCATGTAATACACATATTATAAACTAAAAATTTATCAGTCATGAAATTTAAAAAGCTAAAAAAAAATTTGAGATAGAAAAATTATTGTGAATTGCTTCACATCAGTGATAACAGTAGCAATCATTCTGAACACAATTTCCCTAGTAAAGAATTATGTGACAGCAAAAATCTGATTTCAATTTTACACTTGCAAACAACATGTAGATCCACGATATTTATATAACGGTTTCATCCATATCGCTGTTCCGGTTCTTAGGCTCCCAAGGAACACATTAATTTGAGACTGTAGTGTATTAAATGTTTCAGCAACGAGTATGCATATTTCATTTTAACGTCCTTAATCGACTTTTAATGACCAGAGTGACAACACTTTAAAGACTACCCGGTGATCCCTACGTCAAGGGACACGTCATTTGATATCGACATAAAATATGACCGAAATCCCAAGCAATCATTGTGTGCTTTTAAATATTCAATTTCAAATTTAAATTTAACTTATCACAAATGGAAAAAGTAGCTTGAACACACCCTCTTTTTTCCGGTCATATTATCGTAAAATGAATGCAGTTTAACATATGTAAAATTACAGAACTTGTACCAGAGCTGTTTTGTACAATCTAGCATGAATGTTCATAATTCCCGTGTTTAAATCAACCTCATCATAATAATTGGATGTAAATGCAAAAAATTATGTGTTTTATCTGTGTAAAAGTTATAATCTTACCACAGGAAACTAAGTAATTTTAAAATGTTATTAAAAACAATTTTGCATTAATATTGATAATTTCATTAGGGAAAAATTGTGAAAATCATCCGAAAAATATGAACCGCTAGGGTGGCTCTTTTAAGGAGAAACTGCGATATTTCATTTGAAAATTAAAGCTAACAAAAGCGGAAAACAAAATAGACAGGAACCCTACAAGCTAACTTAAACAAGTATGGCCTTACACCTGAATTTAATACCAATATAATATCTATGAAAAACATTTTTCAATCTAGTATATTAAATCTAGAATTATAACGAAAAGTTAATCTCTCACAGAAATTCCTTCAATACTGCATGGTTGTTGAATGGTAGAAGTAAAGAAGTAAATATGTTTCTATCAAAATGAAACAATATTTGCGGAACAAGGAAACAAATACCAATACATAAGCAGATATACAACATTAAACATGCAGCCTCATACACAATAATTAAGCATAGAGCCTAATACATCATAATTTAGAAAGATAATTCACACACAATAATTTAGCCTGGTACCTAATATACAATAATAATGCATGGAGCCTCATGTATAATTAGGCATGAAGCCCCATATGAAATAATTAAGTATGTATCCTCATAAAAACGATTTAGCATAGAGCTTCATAAACAGCAATTAAGCTTGGAGCCTCATACACATAACCAAAGGTGTATCATCATGCTGAACGCAGTAACAAGAGGCCCATATCGCTCTACTGTACAGATTAAAATTAATGTTATGTTTTTTTGATATTTAGCATCATTTTTATGCATGACAACCAGTAAACCTAACCACTTTCTTTAGATTCTGGAAGGTCAACCAGTACTCAACAAACTCTTCTCCGCAATTAACTGAAAACTTTCCTATTTGACTCAGCAGTGAAAAATGAATGATAATGAGATATCAATCATCATGGAGACTTTGGCCTGACGGGGTTTCAAACACAATCCCTGAATTTAAAATGAAGAGGACTATCATGTTATAGACACAATATTCTTAACAGGGATATATTTCAATGGGCAGTTAATAAAGGAAATAGTAAGTTGTATTTTTGACAGTCACATAAGTCAACTATTATACAGACATAATAAAATTAAAAATGTTCAGACAGAAATTTGAGCACTTGTGTAAAAAAAATTGTCTGAAATTTCAAGTTCATCTTGTGTCAATCTTATACACAAGTCAATTCAGATTTTAAGGTTATATACAACATTGTTATAATAATCCAATAAAAAAATAAAATTTTCATTTCATGAACAAAATAAAAAAAGAAAAAAAAAAGATTTTCTACAATTCAAGGACAAATAACTTTTTGACAGTCCAAATTGACTGGATTCTTTCAATGGAGGTTTTATATTTATAAATACAATATATATCGAAGTTGGATAAAAATTCGATCAAAAATAAAATCTCTACTTGATAAACAAGAGGATATTTTGACACTTTAAGGACAGATAACTCTGTCTATACCATGACTGTTTGAACAAATTATTTTTCCTAACTCATCTGAAATTTTATGGTTAATATACAACTGACATGATTAAAATCCAATAAATATAGACATTTTATTAGACAAATAAGATAAAAAGTTCACAGACAGCTCACTGACAAATTACCATGACATAAGCCCTAGCGGCTGTGCCGGCAGAGCTAACAATCAAGAACATACTGAGAAAGTTCTACGAATGCAATGAAGAGTATCTGGCGGAGACAAATATTGGATTGTCCCACCCGTTACTTCAGGTACATTTTTCACAAATGGAAATTTGTTTTCCTTTTCCATCATCTATAAATTAAACCTCAAGATATGTATACCAACGTACATGTACATGCATACTAGAACAGAACTCTAGATCAACATAAATACAAATTTCAACATTTAAACAAAAGCAAACCAGTTCCTGCATTTGATGCATAACTAGTGACTGGGACATCTGCACTTGCAGTATTCAATTAAATAACAATTAAATAGTTGAAACTGTGGACTGGCGAAGATGCACGTATCGGTCATTTGTCAGTTCCCATCTCATTTGCTATGTTACAAGTTTTTGCACATGCAAAATAGTATTGAGATCAGTATACAACAAAAGAAATTATGAAATAAAAACAAAAGGTCATTTTTGTATCTATATGCACAGCCTTGACCTTTGAAGGAAAGGTCATCATTTCACTTGTATAAGTTTAAATATACACATATGAATATTTGAGTTCTCATAACATAACACATGAAGAAATGCCAGAGGTTGGAATTAATTAAAGTTGATAAGGTTCATTTTAATATTTTATTTATTAATCAAGTTGACAAAAATTAACTAATCTTCCTGAGCATAATAGTATTATAGCCAAAGAGTTTAAATAAATTTAATAATAAATGTGCACAAATACAGGATTCTTTTTATCACATATTTCGGAAAAATGAAACATTTACCATTTATTTATCAGGTCCTCTATATAATAAACAAAAAAACATTCTATAAATAAAAAATTTTATATTTTAGTTTCTGGTAAGCCTTGGTCGAACTAATCAACAACATTTAGATATTCAAGCAAGTCAGAAAGATGCTCAGAATTTGTTGGTTTTTTTTTTTTGTTAAAAGGGTTCAACGTCATTTCAGGTTATATATAACATATCCAGTTTTATTGGTGGAATAGACCTCAGAATGAATTTGAGCAGAACCACCTTCCTTACACATGTAAATGGCAAACTTTCTCACATAAAGTTTTTGAAGCAAGCGGGACTTGAACCTACGACCTTAGGGATGAGAGGTAAGTGATCTTGTGACGGCGTCTTAGACCACTCGGCCACATTCAGAATTTTATGTACCGGAACCAAATAATGTGGTCATTTCTGATTGATGAATTAGTAGTGGTATTACACTAGGCTGATATCAAAGGTATGTCATGAGTTCATTACACTCCTGCACCGTAATGGCATCCGATTAATCTGAACATTGACCTTGAATGTGACAAAAAAGGATACAGAATGACTATTTTATCATATTCAAATACTTTTGCGATTTTGTCAGGACCAGAAAACAAGGTATATCAAAAGTCTACGACGCTACATTCGAAAGAAAATAAGAATTAAGTGCTTTAGATACAAATAAATCTAAAATAAAATATAATGTATATACTTCCAAACATTCATATGATCTCTAATAAAGAAATGCTGGACGAATTACACAAATAAAACAGAATAATAATATGGAATTTGGCAAGACATGAAATGATCACTATGTCGCCAGCAATGCTATTACAAGAAGACATTAAATGTTCCTAATTCACAAAAATACTATAACTCTATGTACTTACTATACAGTATATTTGTTAGGCAGGTTATCAAACCCATTTAATATCAACATTATGATGACATGCAACACAACAAGTGCTCAAAGCGCTTGTGATTTACGTAAGCAAATGATATTATACAGAATCTGGAGCTATTAAATAAACAGGAAGACACTTCTCTGACAGTACCTACAGACTCCTTTAAACAATTGTTTATTTAATTTGAGCAGAAAATATATACAGTCCAATCTGTGTAAGTGGTCACCTCTATTAAGCAGTCACTTGTCTTAAGCAGCCACATTTGCTGTGTCTCTTTTATATGCTTTCAAAGTAAATTAAACTGTATTAAGCAATATGTCTTAAAATGCCACTTTTGCTCCTTCCCTTGACTGGCTGCTTAAGACAGGTTGTACTGTATTCACAACTGTAGAAATCAATAATTGTTATATCTTCGAACACAACGCCTTTGAATTCCTCTCCAAGTAACCTTCAAGCATTTATATGCGTAAAATAACTTTTTCAATTATAATATTTAATAGGGAAAAAGCTTAGTATCAGATATTGGGATATTTTTGTTTAAAGCAATGCAGAGCTTAAGGGGTTTTAAAATGTAATAAAGCTGAGAAAATTTAGTTACATATAACTGAGGCAATAATAAATTTAATGTAACAAACAAGTTTTGAAATGGGCGATGTAAAATTTTGTGTCACAACTTTATATAATGTGAATTATGGGATGATAATTATAACATACTTGTACATGTATGAAACAAATTTTATGGTTTAACAGCTTAAATACCAGAAGATATGAATTCAAAGATGACCTAATTAACATAATGTCAAAATTATTATTTGCTTTCAAACAAAGGTGAAACTAAAGACAAGCAACTTTCAAACTGAACTATGGATTGTTCCAACAAAGACTGCAATCTAACAAAGAACAGCATTTCATTACCATTGCATAGGCTGCCATGCCTGTATTTGTTAACAAAATCACATTAGTCTGCCACACCTACAAGACAAATCATATTTGGGTATGAAATGCTTGTAAAATTTGCTACAAAATATATATCTTCAAATATAGTTTATCATTGGTTATCTAGAAAAAGAGCAAGAGAATCAATAAAATGGCTCCATGCTCCTTGAACAAGTGTTTGAGTATGTAATCTTCTGTCTGCATTTTTGAAGATATAGTCTGAC
Source organism: Panopea generosa (assembly GCA_029582155.1). Taxonomy (NCBI): domain Eukaryota; kingdom Metazoa; phylum Mollusca; class Bivalvia; order Adapedonta; family Hiatellidae; genus Panopea; species Panopea generosa. The sequence goes on along the minus strand of CM055909.1, from coordinate 47,697,047 downwards.
AATATATATAACCTAAAATAAAGTTCAAAAAGGAAGATGGTTATGCTTTATTTAAGACAAAAGTTGTCAAATGACAACAAAGCTCGCCCCTGAGTCTCTAAGTCCAAAAAGGGTTATAACTGTGCCAAAATGCAATCCAGAGTTATGGTTCTTGTCTGTGTGTGTTCCATTGATGATGGTGAACACACATGCAAAGTTTCATTCACATCCAATGAGTAGTTGCATAGATATCTTAAACTTAAACGCAAACGTTTAACCTGGGTGTCTACAGATGATGCTGACGTGACGACGCTGCTGGGGTAATGGCAATAGCTCTCCTTGGACTTTGTCCCGGCGAGCAAATAAGAGTTTCAGTTTCACACATTACCCTCTCTCTATCCATGTTCCGAGCATTGCATTTGATTCCCTTACATACTTTTGAAGATTATGTTCAGGACAAGCAAATATGAATTACAAAAGGAGAGATAATTATGTCATTCAAGATTTAAGGTTCTTTTAGCTCTACATTTTGACACACTGTCCTCTATACATGTTCCAAGTTACGTTGGATTCTGTTCCATATTTTTGAAAATATGCCCTGCACAAGCGAAAATAAAGGACAAAAGGGGAGATAATTATGTTAATCAAGAGTTAAGGTTATTAGCTCTACATTTTGACACATTGTCCTCTATACATTTTCCAAGTAACATTGGATTTTTAGCCATATTTTTGAAAATATGCTCTGCACAAGCGAAAATAAAGGACAAAAGGGGAGATCATTATGTCATTATCCATGGTAGAGTTATATATATTGATCTTTTACACTGAACTCCACATGTAACCCTCTATCGAGTTGCCAAATGTCTTTGAATACCCTTCAAAATCTTTGTAATTTGTGACAAGGATTCAGACGGACGCACGGACAGACAAGATGGCAGCTGTACGCTCAACGTTTGGGAAGCATAAAAATATCTAAACATGTGTGGATGAGCGGCTTGATCCCTTTCTTCCGAGGTACCAACAATAGGCATTGGTAAAATAAAACTGACAAGCATTTATCTGTATATGTATGCCATTTTTGTTTTCACCAAATATGTGCATTATAACTATTAACCAAGGAGTGGTTACATATGGTAGTAACATTAGTAACAGTAGATAGGTGGATACATGCCAGTCAATCATTTAGCTCTCTAATTAAAAATTACTCACTGAATCACTTTCAAATAATAATTTTGCCCTTTTTTTCCCCCACATTTTCCCAAATAATTATATATAAATATATATTGACATCTGTTTCTTTCTTCTTTTTCGAAAATCTAAGATTCATATCGTTCTATAAATAGAAAGCACTAGATTAATAATTGCATTAATAATACAGCAAAGCTCTCCAGTAGATATGTCATTGTTGATAGATGAAGCAATCTGTTCAGGCCAGCAAAGAACACTGATAATTGTTCCCGAAAATTTCTCATTTAAATTCATTTTTATTATCTTTACAACCATTCTTCATCTCTAACCAATCAGCAGCATTTATAATCCACCAATAACAGCTCAGGATCTACATCTGTATCCAATGACTGCCTCCTTTCTACCAGTAACCAATCAAAATTGACTGCATCCTCCTCTGTCCAATCAGAGCTCACACACTGAACTAGAAGTGAGACAGTCAATCACAGGCTTGTTTAGATATATTGGCTATACTGACCAATCAGCGGAGTCGATACATGGGTAACTAGTTCACAAAAATATCAAGGGTTCACTAGAGCACTTCTGGTTTGTCTAATTTTTTCCAGTCTTTTAGTGAGATGCTTGTTCTGATTTTGTAACTCCTCTATCTGGTTTTGACACTCTCGCAGCTGAAAGATCAAAATTGTCACATTCATCGTAATTAAAGTCGTAATTAACATTCAATTTTACATTATAAACATGCACACTGAGTCACTAACTTTTTTTAAATACTGCTACATGTACAGTGACCAAATTGTAAGATTTTATAATTAAATTAACATAACATTTTCATGCAATAGGGCCATTATAAATTAGTTGCTAGATTTTCATCCAAATTTTTCTTAAAACTGGGAGAACGGGAGGATTTTACTTTTTATTTTTATTTTTTGAATTTTTGTTGTTTTTTAATAAAAAAATGTTTTTTTTTTGTTTTTTTTATGAAAATAAAAAGGGTTGGGGCAGCATGAAAAAAAGGGGGCGGGCGGGGATGTTACTCTAGCAATCAATTTATTATGGCCCAGTGTTTTGTACCAATGGAATATCTTGATTACTTTCAACATACCGCTTTTGCAAACAATTTACGGATGAAATATGAAAATTATCGACTGCATATACATATACATTGCGACTATTGGACCAACATTAGAAATTCAAGGTCAGAGGTTATTAAACTTTGTTCCATGCTCAACTCAAGATTTCATGCTTAATTCAAAAATGATTAGACTCATTGACAAAATAAATGAATATATCTGTAACTTTCTACACCAAATCTGCATTAATACTTTTAAATTTGAGGTTGAATCAAGTGTTTGTGTTTTTATTTGTGTTTAAATATGAACCCAGGAAATTGCATTGTTATACAAATTTTGAGTTGAGCATCAAAACGATTTTATAATATCGGGGCAAGGTTTATGCAAAACTGGTATTGGGTTGGGTGCCATACTGATTATATTCAATTGGAACACGTGGAAGTTATACATGTATATACTATTGCCATTCTAATGACAAAGTACTACATGTAGATATTATAAACACTGATTTTTTTACAAGAAATCTTTTATTACATGGAGTATTTAACACAAGTATTTGTTTTTATTTTCTAAATGGGATTTAATGCCATTTTCAACACGCGTTTTATATGGCATAATATCCAGTTTTATTGGTGAAGGAAAACCTCAGAATGAATCTGAGTAGAACCACTATCCTTCCGCAAGTAACTGGCAAACTTTTTCACATAAAGCTTTGAAACGAGCGTGACTTGAACTTATGACCTTAGCGGTGAGGGTTAAGTGATCTTCAGGATCACAGAGGACTCTTGACTTTCTAAATTAGGTTCATAAATTGAATTACTAAATAAGTTTGTATAAAAACTCACAATACAGCAACTTTGTATAAATGCTGTCAGACTAAGTTTTGATATTTTCTATACTGCTCAATAAAAAAGAAACATTACCTCTCTTTGTAACCGTCTACGATCTGTTTTCAATTCATCTTCTAATCGTTCAGCCTCATCAGCATCATATTTAAATCGTTTAACTTGAGTTTCTAATCTATTTACCTGTAAAAAAAAAAAGTACATGGGTTTTAAGACAGGTAAATAAGTTTAAACTCAAACAAGAAGTAACTCCTGATAATTTAAACTATATCATGCAAATTCTTTACAAAATATACAAACTTATTTCATATCAAATGTCTAACACTGGTCAATTCTGTATTCAGGTAAAAATACTACCACACAACAACAACTATGCCAAACTATGCCAACATCAGCGATTATATTATTATATACTGTTGAATCAAGGCCCATTAATAATAAAAAAAAAAGTAGTGGTAGTGGTGGGGACCAAATAAACAGGTGTCAATGCCTGATACCAATACTAGTGTTGTACCCAATAAAAGCACATGTTTTACCCTAAACTACTGTTTTATATGCATGTATAATTATAAGGGGCCAAACATCCCACTAATAGCTTTAAGACTTAAATTACAGTTTTGATTTTTTTTTAAAATTGAAAAATTAAATCAATTTATTATTCTGCAAATGGATGAACTGATGTGGCATCATTTATAATGATGTTAGTTTGCTGTCCTACAACCCAGTATTTTTCATGTGGGTAGGTAAATAGATAAAACAATTTTTTGCCAGACTTTTATTTTAATATCATTTTGAACAAGAACGGACAGAAATAATGGGAAATTTCTACAGCTGCAATCTGAGTGGTTGAGAAGGAGCAAGGCAAACAAACATTTGTTCCAGTACAACCTGAGTTTACATTGTATACTTACCGTGCCATCTAAATTTGTTATTTCTTGTTCTGCTTTTTGAAGCTTCAACTTATATTCATGGATCTGTTTACTTGCTTCTCCTGAAATTACAAATAACAACATGCACATGATGTGTTTAGAACATACTTATTTAACTTCGATACAAATCACACTAGAATTCTTCCTTGGTAGAGCCATTACTAAGCACATGCGGAAAAAAGTGTCTTGCTCAAGTTCACCACATATAGTGGTGGGGGAGGATCGAAGCCACAACCTTCGGATCCTGGGTTTGATGTTCTACCACTGGACCATGCACTCCACAATGATGGGTGCTTTATGCATGCATGAACAAAAACATATGTACTGTTTTTTTCACTGTAAGATTATAATTATTAACTTTACCGTTTACTATTATAAAACTTAAAAGTTTCCACCAAGTTTAACATCTAGATATCCAATTGCATCAGGTGGTACTATAGGAGAAAGTATCATACATAATTTCACATACAGAAAATAAACCACACAGCCACAGAGTTCAGTCTTAATTTTTTTGAAAGCTCAAACCTGATTACAAACAGACAATGTGGACACAATTTGCCATAAGGCTTCACTGGGGTATAAAATCTTATTTTTTTATCATCACAAGCTTTCAGCTGCAAAGATATCCATCAGATCTATGCAACATTGTTAAGCGAGACGATAGTGTAGTAGATAGTGATGGTTGCTCACACCGGAGAGGTTGTGAATTCAATCTACAGCTCGACACAATGCTTCTCAAAAAACAACACTCAATACTGGGTCTAACCAGGAACTGGACTTGAGAGCACTTCATATAAGCTCTAAGTTTTCATCGCAATAGTAAGTATAAACAATGCAACATTGTTATTTCCCCAGGAGAACAGTGCTCTCCTATTGGTATATTCATGTGTATTTACTTACTTTGAACCTCATACAACTCCAGCTCGGGACCATTCAAGGTATTCACTTTAGACTTGGACGTTTCTTTCTTGGCTTTTTCTTCATCTAATTTTTTATTTACTTCCTCAATCTGCAATATACACGCAAAACTTTGTAACTTTACCTATAAACATTACATCAGTTGATTAATTGCTCCTTTAATAAAAGTATTAAATTACACAAAACTTATTGGGCACAAACTTAAAACATAGTTACAGAAGAACTCAATAATGAATCATGTCTTAGCTAAAAAGTCGAAAAATTTACATTAAACGTACAGTCAGTAAACTTCCAAAAGAAACAAAACCATTCATCTTATCAGACTGTAAATATATAATTTTGGCTAAGGCTATTAAAAATTAATTGCCAGAGTATCATCCAAATTTTTCTTAAAAACGGAAAGAGCGAAAGGATTTTACTTTTTATTTTTATTCTTTGAATTTTTGATGTTTTTTAATAAAAAATATATTATTTTTTTTATGAAAATAGGGAGGCAGGTGGTGATGATAATCAAGCAATAAATTTATAATGGCTTAAGCCTATGAGAGGAATTTCTTAGACAAAGAAGACAGCTATTGTAATTATTGAGACTTCGATGTCAATTATTGAAGCCTTTCTCAGACTTAAAGGGTAATTATAAGGATTTTTCCGAACTTTTAAAATTGTCTAAAATATGTTTTTCCAATATACTATGCCTATATACACTCACCAAAAGGATATCTATCTAAACATGCAAATTAATATATTAATAAGGGATTTCCTGACTTGGGCTATGCACCTAGGTAAGACTAAAATAGATTTCCCACTTATTTGTGATGCATTAAATGAGTCATGTGATTTCATTTGATCCGGTGTGCACAGGGATTTCAAAGTTGTGCCCTGCAACACAAAATCTGAATGGGCAAAGATGTTTTTCAGTAGAAATATAGTGAATTTTAATAAAATATAGGAGTTTATGAGGGGATTGGTACACCATCCTTTTAAAGAGTAGATCTGCCATTGATACAGGCTTACAAGTAAATACTGTTTCATCTTAGACAGAGTCTGAATGATGTCAAGCAGTATTTAAGTGCTGTCTATTTTAAGAATGGGGATTTCGTTTCAAGTTTACCTCTCAAGTTTAAACATCGATTCTGTCACCCATTCAGAGTTTATTTATTCATGATACCGAGATGCTTTTTATGCATTTGGATAATTATTTTATTTTTTAAGACATTTATAGTGTGTTTTTTTCCCTGATATATTCACTTTAAATGTAAGATATTAAATAATTTCTGACTACATTCAGTTGTCAGACATAGTATATGACTTACCTCCTCTTGTAAACTTTTTCGCTCTGCAATAATTTTCTTTAATTTATCATCTGTAAAAAAAGAAATAAACATATTAGAAACACATTAACAAGGTACTTGCTAAAGTCATGTGATTATTAATTTCAAACTGATGAATTAATGGGAAATATACTTTTTATTATTTATAATTATTTTTACTTTTCATTTTATGCAGCAATATAGTGTAAATCTTTTTTACTTCACTGCTATGAAATAGGTGTGGAGCAATGAATGAACAGAGTACTATTTAAATTCCAATTCAAAATTAACATAAAAGTGAAAATGTAAAAATAATACACAGATATTATTTCACAATGTGGCCCTATCCCTTTATACATGCAGTTTTACATTGGCAAACAAAGCGAAATCTTCAAAATAATATTATGTTTGCGTCTGAAACATCAAAAATTACAAAATCACACACAGTGAGTCTCGAGCATCATGAGAAAGTGCTATAAGTGAGAAGTTATGGCTGAAGGCATTATTTAGCAGAGTGCCTATTAAAATTAACATCATATGAGACATGAAGGCTACTTTGACCTACATAAAAAAGCTTCAGCTCTTTACTCACAATACCCATACCCACATTTCCCAGTAAAAAGTCATCCCAAAACACAGTATGTAACCCCACAATATATTACGTAATATTCCAAAATTCCCACAATGCAGTATGGTAATCCAACAATACATAATTAAACCCCATAATTGTAAAGAATGAAACCCCACAAAATATTATGTAATACTCCCAAAATCTCACAATACAGTATGGTAATCCAACAAATACAAAATGAAACCCCATATAGAGAATGAATGAATGAATAAATAGGGTTTTACGGTGTACCAACACATTATAGGTTATTTGACGCCAACAGGAAGGAAGATTCCAGGTTCACTCCACATGTACAAAAACAACAAATTAATATACAGATAAAAAAATACATCAACAAATGAATATGCAGAATGAACCTAGAACCTTGACACCTGCAGAACTGCAGAGTTTCAGCAAATTCTATCGTATTACTAAAACTGTCGCTTCTTATGACATGCATGAGCCACAGTGATCCTATTCTTGCCATCATTCATATGGCTCCCTGGAACCACACAGGGGTTGATAATATAGAGAAAGAAACCCAAAAAAATATTATGTATCACTCCCAATAAAGAATGAAATAAGTTTCATTGCAATTTTTGAGTAAACATTGAAATTTAAAGTAAGTAAGCAATGGATACTGACACATTGGATACTGACAATTTCAGTGCAAATTGGTTTATTTTAAATAGCAATTAAAAATGTTTATTCTGAAGCATTGCATACAAATTTAAGGAGTATAAAATACTCATTTGAAGAAAAGCTTATCTGGAGCACAACATAGCAGACATGCAGAAAGACACAATCCCATTATTAAAGTAAGAAACCAATCAGTATGGTATAAAAATCAATCACAGCGTAGAATACAGATATCGTACATAGATATGTAAAGAAGCTGACGAAATAGCCCATCGCCCAGGTTATTAAACAGGCCCATATAGATATTAGCACCTATTTAACTTAATGAACTACATGATTAACTAACAAGCCACCTCTTGGTATTTGGAGAAAAAAGAGCAATTACAATGAGCTAAATGACATGGAAGTAGTTTCTCCTGCGTGTAGATTCTATAAGCAACTAGGGATATAATGGTGTTAATGTATAGTCATTAAACAGCTATAAACGGGTTAGAATGCAATACAATGTTGAGACATCTTGTCCACAGTGGATGTAAAATTGACTGTCCGTGCATATTTAAATACACATGTCACTTCTTTGAACTACTTTATACATGTACAGTATTCAACATTTGGGCTACAACAATATACTGATATCGCAATGCAGCTGTTGATATTACAAATCACAATACAATTTTTTCCACTGCACGATACTGCAAACAGTATCCAGCTAGTTTTTTCTTTTTCCGTTTTTTTTTCAGCAATTAATTCCTGATTATCATAGGAAGTTTTGTTTCTGAGTAAAATTTACAGGCATTTGCATCACTGATCAACATAGAAGTTTGGTTAGATCTTTTATGTGTACTGGGTATGACTCTCCAAGTACACGGGCCAACTGCTTCAAATCTGCCCCGAAAAATTGCATACATGTACTTTCATAGCACCTTGGCCAAATAAGACACTGTGCGAGTGCGTTTAAAAAAAAATTAACGAAACTCCACTAGGAATCGATCCAGGAACATCTGGGTCTTGGAGCAAGCATGCCAACCACTAAACCACCAAGACTTCTTAAATCCATATCAAGAGAACACAAGTGTCCAAAATTATTATACACCACTATAAGTTTCATCGAGGATACAACATAAATAACTGTGTTATTTTGTTGTTTTTTAAATGGGGTAAACACCATTTTCAACATATTTCAGGTCATAAATGGCATATCCAGTTTTATTGGTGGGGGAAGACGTCACACTACCAAAATGGTGTATCAAAATATATTGCTTTATGGTTTTAGAAATATTTGAATCCCTAGTCCAAATGCCACTTCAAAGATACAACACTTGCAGAACTAATTTCCATTTCAGAAGACTGCAGTAAAAGTGTGGATAGAGAGTTGGCTGCTCAGGCTAGAGATTGTGGGTATGTTCTCTAGCTTGACTCGATGCCTCTTAAAAGACAACACTAAGAAGCTGTTCTATACACTCTAAGCTTTTTCACAATCTAACTAAAATAAATTGCTATTAACTAAAATTAAGATCTTCAACTTTGGTTATGTGGTCTACCAGTAATGAATGAAAAAATAAAATTAAATCCCAACATTGTATAAATAGCATACAATGATGCAAAACAAGAAATCCCAACATTGTATAATTATCCCTTTACTTCATATAGATGCCTTTGGACACCTCTAACATAAACACCTTTGGAGACCTAATATAGAAGGCTTTTGAATTATTGGGTGAATTATGTTTATATTAACTGACAGAGTGGAAAACAGTGCAGGAAGTGTAACGAGCAATCTGAACTCTTCCTGCAACGTTTTCAAAGGCCTTCTGTGATTGGTGTGAGAAAACGCGTATCTATGGAGTAAAGGGATAAATAATCTATACTGTTGCAAAACAAACATTTAAAACAAAGTTATACAGCTAGCACAAAATGATACAAAACAAAATTCTGAACTTAGTGAAGATTCCACTCTGAGATAGAGCAATAAACAATAAATACCGATAAAGTGTCTTACTCCAGAACTCGAGACATTGTTCTGGCGCAAGACTGAACCTGCATCCCTTTTAAAGCGGTTCTGCTACCCTACCCTTATACCACACACTCCCACTAATAATGTATAAAATACTACACATACGCATACGTTTCAAACTATAAGAAGTCTGAGGTTTTGTTAAATAGCATATTAATTTACGAGGCACACGCTGTTAGAGAGAAATATGACAGTTATTACAGAGTACACGGCTGCATGCACGCGACACCTCAAACATGTGACACTGTATTCATCAATACTATACAACCGTTAACGTAACACATACAATAAATGTTTATGTCAATATGAGATGGCATGCACAAGTTGTGCACTTGGAACCAGCTTTATATATATATATATATATAAAAACAGTATATCTGGTTACCATGGAAACATGAACTTCCATATTCAATTCAGTATCCTAAAAATGTTCCAGTTACTGGAGTATGGAAAGTGGTTCTTCTCAGATTCATTGCAAGGTTTTTCCGCTGCCAATAAAACTGGACATGCCAAATATAACCTGTCATGTGTTGAAACTGGTGTTACACACCACAACAAAAATAGTAAAAAAACATCATTGAATGTCACTTTTCATTCTCATAATAATGGATATATTTTTAAACAAGTACCTTTGTTTTAACAAGCTAATTCTGGAAAATTCTCGGAAAATGTGGAATATCTTAATTATCAAATAATCTAACCACAACAGCAAACAAGTGACTGACAAAATATGTATGAGAATCTGTAGAAGTTTTAAATTACACATTTATATAATTTAAGCTCTTAGAAGTATTTCATTTAATTGATTAATTGAAATGTACAAAATTTATAACTAAGTATTTCCATTATCTGTTTTTTTTCAAATTAATTTTTTTTTCTGAAATTAAAGACAAAATTATTTAAAAATATTTCAATATTCTGTTCCTTAAAATGTATGAAGAATTTCTTATTTGAAAATAAAAACGAAAAAATTCTTTAAAAAGTAAAAAAAAGTTAAAAAATTTCAACCAAAATATTTTTTTTTTCAAAACAAAGCAAAGGTAAGTTGCTTTGTATGAATAAAATAATAAACTTCTATAAAAATCAAATATGTTATATGATCAACAGCAAATATTGACCAGCTAAAACACTAAACATCCGTAATTTAGATATTAATTTGTACTTGTTTAATAGCTGAACAAAAAAAATACACAAGTTTAACTATTAAAAGACATTAAAATTATTTAAAAAAATGAGCTTTAAAAAAATTCCTCAGCATCTAACATTTAGGATGTAAAAAAAATTCATCAAAACCAAGCATGAGAAAAGACAAAATAGTCCGGAAGAGTCAGCCATGCAAAAAAGCTGAAATCATTCTTACGTACATAAAAAGTGAAAGTACAATTACTGTTGTCCAGGTGAAGACACGAGTGTATAATATTGACAAATACACGACCATGTTATTTATTAAGCCAGAGAGAGCAATGTGAAACGAAGCAAGTACACAATGCCAATATAGATAAAAATAAAATAAAACTTACTTTGGCACTTATCAATCACTTATCAATCACTTATTACAACACAACAGCGATCAGAGCGTTTTTATTGTGTCAGTAGTGGACAAATAGGCTAAATATACAAAGGCAATTTAGCGTGCATGCTCAATACATTTTCATACCACAAACAAAACAAGGTAGCATTTTTTTTTCTAAAATCCAATATTTTTATTTCTAGTACTGTTCTGTATACATATTATGTACGTGTAACCGCGTAAAGTGTTCTAAGCAATTTTATGAAATATGCAAAACTAAATTTGGATAAAACAAATATGGAATTACCGCATAATCATAAATTAGCAGTTTCTGGCAGTGGTTACTATCTATCTTCAAAAGTTTCAACTGTGAATTAATTAAAATCTATGTAAAACAAGAAGAAACAAAAAAATGCAAATAAATTGATTGCTAATTAAGGATGGTTTTGATCTGCACATCGGCTTTTCTAGGTCAAATAATTATTGTTCAAAACCTTGAAAAGGTTACTGAATGTAAGCATGTAACATTGGAACACCTGATTAAACTCCACTTCATTGCCATCCATTTACCAGTACTAAAAAACTGACTTTTACCATCATTTTTAAAGACCATCAAGGGACATAACTCTGTCAAAGAAAATTAGAGAGTTATCTAACCAGTCCAATTCACACCAGGTAATCTTAGTGAACAATTGTGTGAAGTTTCAAATCATTCCCATCAACAGTCACTGACAAACTGACTTCAATCTAAATTGTTGACAGACTCGGGGCTGGACTGAAGGCAGATAGACCTGGCGTTGCTTTGCAATCCGGTAAATCCAGTAAAAAGCTGTGGAGAAATTTCCTGACAGATTAATTTTTGAATGCGGTTAATGCTAATTTAAACACATGACAGGTTGTATAATCTTATATCCAGCTAAATTGGTGGAGTAATACCTCAGAATGAATCTGAGTACAAGCATCGTCCTTCCACAAATAAATGGCAAATTTTCTCATATAAAACTTTTGTTTGGACAGAACTGTACTTAAACCCATGACCTCAGCAATGAGAGGCAAGTCACCATTAGATGACAGTACTTTAGACCAAATTGTCCCCGGACGATCTTTTCATAAATGACAGCCATATTTAACTATGAAAAGCAACAAAAATGTGAATTTTACTGTAGAAACAAGCCAATCATATAGCTCATACGCTGCTAATACATAAAACGTTGTAATGTACATGAAATATTTGATCTTAAGTTATACCGGTAATTACATACAACAGTACATGCTTTATTATCATACATTAACATTACAGTGATGCTGTTATCTGCTGTGGTACTCTAAGAACACAAATACAGCAAGGCTTTGTTGTGTTTTGTTGTGTTATTTAATTTTATTTTTTTTTTATGAATCAGGTTTAACACCATTTCCAACACATTTCAGGTTATATATGGCATATCCAGTTTTGCTGGTGAAGGAAGACCTCAGGCCGAGTCAGACTGAGTAGAACCACCGTCCTTCCACAAGTAATCAGCAAACTTTTTCACAAAGTTTTTGGAGCGAGTGGGACTTGAACCTCCAACCTTAGCAGTGAGAGGTAAGTGATCTTGAGACGGCGCCCTTAGGCCATTCAGCCACAGAGGACCCTTTGTTGTGTTATAAACACATTACAATACAAATGAGATGTTCTCTTTGTTAATATTTCCTTAAACAACACATTGCTTTATTTTATTGTAACGTTAAAACAAAACTAGAGAGTGTTTTGTTGTTAGACAATCACAGCATGACCAAGTTGTGATATGCTGTGATACAACTATACTGTACTCTGGTGATATGCTGTGATACAACTATGCTGTACTCTGGTGTTACTTACATGTATACACAACAAAACTTTGCTGTATTTTTTTGTTACAATCATTTTACAATTACAACAAAACTATACTGTGCTCATTTCAAACACATTGATAAAGGCTAATACATTGTAATGATTTTTCATTTTCTCGCAAATAAAAAAACATATGATAAATTCTTGTTTAGTTTAAACTCATTTATTTTACTTCGATTATGAAACAAGCAAATCACACTCAAAGTCTTCCTGGGTAGAACCAGTAATAAGCATATGCAGACATTAAAAACTTTCTCTACTTCAAATGCAAAAACAAAGTTTTATAACAGGCAGTCAAATAACTCAGATCAGTAATAATCTTACAGCAATGACAACTCAAAAAAAAATCTTACAAAACTAAACCTTTATTTACTTGTTTTACTTTGAAGGGACACACGGCAATTTAGTTCAGTTTATACTTATTCATTTAAGTTAGAATGAATGAATGAATGAATGGTGTTTTACGGCACGTCGACACATGAACAGGTCATTTTGTGCGCGCAAACATTTAAGTTAGATTGAGAAGTTAGCTGGGAGCTTATATAAATCTCTTGAGTTTGTTTCATAGGTAGAACTGGTACCAAGTGTTGTTTTGAGAGGCGATTGTCTCACCTTGGACCAGCCTGCAATTTCTGGCATAAGCAGCTAACACCCTGTCCTCTGTACTACAGCCCTGCTTCTAAAAAACACTGCAATCTGACCACCTCAAAAGTATTAAGCTGTTGCCCATTTTACCAGAAATGTTTCTCTGCGATTAGGTTCATGTAATGCAATACAATAAAAATCTACATTTTTGAGGCTTTAATTATGGAAATGTTTCAACAGATACATAATTTTTGTTACATTTTGATGTCAATTCAAAATCACACCATTGCCCTGTGTCCCTTCACCAGTAAATGTTTGTCAGGACACCCAGAAATACAAGTTTATAACTATTTTTCATGAATTAAACTTACAACTGATATCAAGTTGTCCAAGAAAAAAAATTGATAATAGATTATCCGGATATAATATGTTTTTATTAAATAGACACTATAGTTGCAATAAATTCTCTAAAAGCATATAAATACTTGGTACTGTAAAATAATCAATTAATAACAATAAAAAAACTATTTCAGCATTAACTACATTGCAACCCCAACAAAATGTAAGTTCTCATAAAGCACTAATCAACTATTAAGTAAAACGTGATTTTAGGAAAAGAATATTTAAATATGAAGGCACTTTATGCAGACACATGGAACAAATGCCCACCCAAACACTTTATGCAGGGACATGGAACAATTGCCCACCCAGGCATATTATGCAGACACATGGAACAATTGCCCACCCAGGCACTATATGCAGACACATAGAACAATTGCCCACCCAGGCACTTTATGCAGACACAGGGAACAATTGCCCACCCAGGCACTTTATGCAGACACATGGAACAATTGCTCACCCAGGCACTTTATGCAGACAACAACAGTGATTTTGTCCATTTCTTTTTATTCTGTGCTCTTTTCAGTCATCGTATGACACTTTTAAAACTTTATGGCTATGAAGGTTAGAATATGTTGCCCATTACAACCCAACTTAACTAGGAAGTAAAAGTTACAAAACATGGTTTTGTTAAAATTCTGGGGAAAAATATCCTGTAAAATCAATTGTAATGATACACACAATAACAATATAGGGTTATTTTGCATTCATATAAACTAAAAATGTTAGACTACACACAACATTCAATAACAACAACAACAATGCTTTCTCTGGCTTAATATAGCATGACATTAACAATACATTATATCTACAAACAGTTCTTATAAATATATTGTAACAGTAAGATATGCTTATTTTCCCCCGCATATTTATCACAATTTTGTTCTTTAAAACATTAACTATATAATTATGAATCTGAATATGTGTCAAATATTTAAAAGCTAGTAAAAAACTACCTCAACAAAAGCTGCAATTTTTGGCCAATATTGCTCATACTTCCCCAGCTAAGCAACAGAACAAGGTCCTGTAATTTCCAGTGACAATGGACAGTAAATAGACAAAGCAATCCCATGATTTGTCAAATACAAACAACTCTATTCAAATTATTTTACCCATATGTTCTTGATTTTAGTGAGCCTTGCTATTCAACCACTTCATAACCATTCAAAAAGTGTGCTGATAAGACAAGTCTGGGTCTACTTTTTTGGAGGGAATGGTATCATTAATGTAAACAGTAAGCTGAGGTCCAACAGTAAGGATAGACCCAACAGTAAGGATAGATCCAACAGTAACATACGACCCAAAAGTAAGCTTAGACCCCAGTAAGCTTAGGCTCAACAGTAAGCTTAGACCCCAGTAAGCTTAGGCCCAACAGTAAGTTTAGACTCCAGTAAGCTTAGGCCCAACAGTAAGCTTAGACCCCAGTAAGCTTAGGCCCAACAGTAAGCTTAGGCCCAATTTCATTTCTGTTTATAATTTCAGTCTGTCACACAAACATACACATACTGTTCTTTACTTGTTTCATACAAACAGGCACAATCATTCCTCAGTAAAACATAACCTAGCCATGAGCCATCACTTACATTAATTCACACAAAAATAATTCTATCCATGCTGACACAAAAAGTCGCCCTAAACTTCATTTGTAATTAAATAAAAAGTAAAAAAAAACCATCCCTTCATGCCATTCTTTCTTGAAGGGCAAGAAAATGAATCTCTTCATTCCTCTTATCAATTCACAGACTTTATCTCAATTCACAATGTTAACATTATATCACCTTATCCTCATTCAAGAAGAAAAACATAATAATCCTGTCTCCCTTTTGTTCAACTCTACAGACTTCATTATCCTAACAAAAGCCTTCTTTGACTTCACAAGATAAAAAAACACCAACTACTACTACTTATAAGCGATTTTACAAAACTACATCTACACATCTCACACAAAATTAATTTTGCACCGTTCTACGTGTAGTGAAATACACTTCCAAAACACTGGACACATTACCAATGGTTCTAAAAGTGCCTTGTTCTCATAGATAGTCCTCTGTTGATCCAATTATGCAGAAAAAAAACATGGGGTTTACCAGGTTGCTTTTTCACAATTTCGATTTTTGATAATTCTGCCCATTTGTTGCAGTGTTTGACTACGCATCATTTATCTGTTATAACTTTATCAAACAGATCCCAATGTCATCTAAACTTGGCAGACATCATGAAAATGTTCCAATGTTCTCGTTTGTATAAAGAAATATGACGATTTCATACATTTTCAAAAAAAAATAATGCCTAACTGTTTTACACAGCTCTAATTTCTTGGGCGTAAGAATCTTCCTACCATCATGTTTGGGAGGTTGTTCTTAAGTGAGACCTATAGTGCACTTAATCCAACAGCTAATAAATCAAATCTAAAAAAAAATCTATAACAATAATGACACACATACATAAAACAACTGATGATATGCACTTTGAAAAAATAAATTAAACATTGATATGGAATAAAAAAAATACCTAACCAGTGCCATATAATCATGTGTAAAGGTAAGGCCCAGACTAACCACCTACTAAAGCAGAAAGAAAAAGTGCATTGAACCACAAATCTAAACTACCCATCAAAAATCCTCCAACAATAAATTTTGAATTTGAACCCAAAATTCTAACTAACTGAACATTCCTCTTTAGAATCTTTCTTTTGACCCTTTTCATCTTTTGAATCTTTTTTCATGGGTTTTTCATCTTTAGAGTGTTTTCTGCTTTTTTTCTTTTTTGAGCTTTTTCTCCCAAGGTCTTTATCGGAAGCATGTTTAGATTTAGGAGATAAATCACCTGGAGACTCGGAACATTCTTGACCCCCAGATGCCCCCTCAGTATCTCCTGCATTTTCTGTCTTAACTGTTTCCTTACTAGATGTATCATTCTCACCACCATCTTCATTATTTTCTATGGATTTAAATTCATCTTTAGTACACTTAACATCAACACTCTCATCAATATCCTTAGACTTCCCTTCCTTCATACTCTCTGTGATATTTAATCCAGTATCTTCTGTACCTTCCACTTTGTTTCCGTCTTGCTCATTGTCTGCCACCTCTTCTTTTCCTATTGATTCTACCTTTAGATTATCATCAGCAGTCACTGGCTCATGGTTTCTATTTCCCCCTTGCTCTGACATCTTTTCTTTGTCTGCACATTCCACATTTACATTATCATCAGCTGCACCTGTCTCATGACCTCTATTTTCATTTAGGTCTGCCATCTCTTCTTTGTTCACAGTTTCCACATTTATATTATATGACTCATTAGAACTATTTTCTTCATTGTTTCTATTTTCATCTTGCTCTGACAGTTCCTCTTTGGCTACAGGTTCTCCACTTTCTTTGATTTTAATATCTAACATTTCACTGTTTTTACCTACATCTTTTGTCACATGTTTAATTTCCTCAGCACTTTCAGCTGTTTTTCCTTCTTGATCTAACATCTCTTCCTTGACATCAGATTTACTGCTCACTTCATTTTCAGCGCTCACTGTATCAATGCTTTCAGGTTCTTCTTTTTTCTCAGACTCTACACTTACCTGCACGTTGGAGTTACTTTCTGTGGTCAAATCAGATGAAGGATTTTCACTCCCAGTTAAATCTTCCAGACTCTCATCCTCATTCAAACTCGCACAAGTTATTTCAATGGCTGGTATCGCTGTATGCTCAGAATCAATTGTCATATTATTATCAGTGTTTACAGATTCATTATCAGTGCAAAGTGTTTCAGTGTCGACACTTTCACTAACTGTTTTATCTCTTGTCTCATCATTCTTTTCTTCGGATACAATTTCTTTTAACTCATCAGTTGTGCATGCAGTAACAAGGTTTTCATCATTTTCTTGATTTCCTTTGGTATTAACTTCACCATCAACACAAGCCTTTTCTGTTGCAGATTCATTTTTATCTATGTCAGAGTCAGAATCATTTGTTACCTCATCTTTATTTCCTTCTTCTGCTACATTACCAGTATCACCATCCATATCCATTTCCATGGAAATAAATTCAGGAATCTGACCGGAATCAGGATCAGCAGTAATATGCTCACCTGAGTTCTGATCAGACAAAGAAGACAGTATATCCGCAGAATCTTTGTCTACTTCAGTGATGTCCCCTACAAAGTAGACCCCATAGCCTGACACTGATTGACCATCCAATGGATTCTTCTCCTCTTCAACTGATGTTAAAATGACATCAGCATCAGTATCTACTTTAAAGCTGATGAATTTCAATTTTTCATCAGAGCTCTCAGAATCAACCTGAGTAAGGGGAGACAGGATGTTAACACTTCCCCTTGAAACACTCTGTTTCAAATAAGGGGAAACTTCATCCACCAATTCTGTGGAATAAAGCCTTTTCGGAACATGTATATCAATATCCTCTGCTGATTTTGATTTTTGTCTTAAGCGAACTGTTTCCTCTGACATTTCATCCGTTACTTTATTCACTGATTTACTGATTATGTCATTGACATATCCTTTAGCAAAGGTTTTAAACTCTTGATCAAGGTTCTTTGGATTCAGACAAGGAAAATCTTCTGGTACAGAACTGAAAACCTCATCAAATTCATCTCTCACATCAAGAACTGTATGACTTTCAACAGAAGCTGCTTTAATATCAGTTGATATTTTTTCTTTTTCAGATAGCGTAGAAGCAACTTTGTCAACATGACTATCTAAATCCATGGATAAATTTATCTCCTCCTTAATAGAATTGTCTGAACTGTGGTATACACCCTGATTCATATCATCATCAACTATAGAACTAACTACAGACCTATCACCTAATTCAACTTGGTCAACAACAGACTTATCTTCCAATTCATTCCTTTCATCCTTCAATTCTTGCTCAACTACCCTACACTCACTTATAATACCCACCTCAATATCTTGACCAACATGATCTGATTCACTATCAATATTTGTCTTTCTGATCTCTTCTGGAGCACCAACATTTTCAGGACACTCTGTATCAGAATGATCAAGATCATCCTCAGACTCCCTGTGATAGGTTACATCACTCTCCATACTGATACAACTACCCCTAGATACAACTGAACTTCTAGCATGCAACCCTTCAACAACATCCATCTTATCAATAACAGGCACTGTCTCACTCTCACCAAACACTGCCGCACCACTCTTTGAATCAACAGGGGAAATTTCACTTTTACTCTCAAAGAAAACCTCTTCCTCATCTCCACTTTCACTGCTGGAGTCAATAACTCTGATTTCTACATTTGGAGAAACAGTTTTTACAACTGCTTCACTGTCTTTAGAATCATTTAGTAAACCAACTTCAGAATCATGGGAATAATCAACCACTTCATTCCCCTCTGTCTTTGGAACTGAAACATTATCAGTTTCTGTTTGGTCAGTTTTAGCATCCTTTTCTTCACTATCTGCTTCGCTATCATTATTTTCAGTTTCTACTACCTTATCCAACTCATCGTAACCTTCTACACCAACACTGGTGCCATCGTCAGAAGACACAACTTTGTTAGTCTCTACAACAATCACCTTCTCATTATCAACTGTGGCTATGTCAGCATTAACATGTTTACCTAGAGTTCCTTCCCCTGCCTTCTTTAAGAAATCAGCAGACTCTTCTGATATGAGCGATGTACCAGATGGAGTAACGGAAACGTCTGACATATTCGTGCATTTAGTTAGGGAGAATTCACCCTCGTCTGACTGCACTATCACTAATCCGCTTTCCTGTAAGCATACACTGATTAGAAAACAACATAATAATATTAACAAAATCAGTGGTTCAATTTTGGAAGTGATGTAAAGTTCCATTATGTAAAAATTTAACATTTTTAACTTTAGTTATACTGTTTTACCTGTACCCCCAAGTGAGAAATGAGTTAATTTACAAAGGGTATGATGCTAAGGTAGAAGTATCACCAGCACCAATGTGCTTTGAAGGGTCTCTAGAACAATATTTAATTCTTTAAACATTGGTAGTATAGAACACAGACTGAAACTGAAGATCTCATTCTTTCAAAATGTTAATTACTTTAAAGGAAATTGTAAGATTTACAGACATTCTCTTCCATAGGACTCCTGTAATCGCGTGTTAATGCAAATAAAAATAGAATTGTGCCTGTTAATTTCACTTTAGCCAGAGTTAACTGATATTAAAGTAATGGATATTTTCATTTTGGACGAACTGAAAAAATTAAAGGAACAAAATCAGATATCGTATGAAAAGTGACATAAACATTTTTAGGAAAACGCCAGAGTAATCGATTTTTTGTCTAAGAAAAAGTAATTCTTGCTTGCAACATTGTTATTATTTTTATTCTGGGCCATAACTAGACTAAATCTGACCCCAGATGGCAGAGAAGTTCTCCTGATATGATTTCTAATTCCAAAATTGCTATCGCTACTACTATGTTTCTACGGACAAGATTTTGAAACTGACAGACAGATAGAAAGTACAAAAGCAATACGTCTTCCTGAGAGGGGGAGATATAATAAGGCCAATCAAAGTCAACTTTCAAAGGACATATTTTAAAAGAAATCATTTTGTAATCTGTATCACAAGACTGTAATCTTCAATATATATTTTTTTAATCGTCCTTGTTTAACACCATTTTCAATACACGACAGGTTAAATATGGCTTATCCAGTTCTACTGGTGGAGGACAACCCTCAGAATGAATCTGAGTAGAACCACCGTCCTTCCACAAGTAACTGGCAAACTGTCTCACATAAAGTGTATGGATCAAACTAGGCTCAAACCCATAACCTCAGAGGTGAGATATGGTAATAAAATGACATCACCATAAACCAGGGAGGGCCATGGATGACCAACCTTGGTTTCTTACAAATATCTTCGCATCATCAAGTGTTCATACAAATTACATGGAATTCTGCCTCATATGTACAGATATATAAAAAATTATATGAGATTTTTTTTTTTTTCGAATAAAGACATTCAATTTCAAACAAAATAAAAACTGATAAAAAAAATTTTAAGACACTTACCTGTAATAATTTATCTTTTAAATCCAACAATTGTTTTAAACCATCATTTTCTAATTTCATACTTTCAAAATCTCGCTTTAGAAGTTCGAAATCCTGAAAAATACAGCACATGGCAGAAATCAGGATGATGATCAAGAATCTTGACAATTTACTTTTAAAAATAAATATATAGCAAAAATTCCGAACTATAAAGGTGTACGAGTGAGGGAGAGAAGGATTGTCGAGTGTCAATAGATGTACACTGGATACTTTGTTACTGATGTATTATTGAAGACATTTACTATGTAGGTAATTGATTCATTTCAATGACAAATTATTCAAAGTGCAATCTTGGTTAAGAAAATCAATGAGATTTGTTTGTAAGGCCATTATAATTAATTGCTAGATTCTCATCCAAATATTTCTGAAAAAGGGGGAGGTTGGGGGAGAGAATTTTTATTAGTTTATTTTTTTTTTTTTTATAAAAATTAAAAGGTCTGGGCAGCTTGAAAATTATGAGGTGGGCGAGGATGAAAATCAAGCAAAAATTTTAACATGGCCTAACGAAGATTGCCATGTATAATTTAAACAGGCCATCCATTATAATAAATCTAATCAAATATTCTGTAAACATTCAAGGCAGACCATGTTGACTTTAATATTGTAAAGGTAAATAATTATTTCACTAAAATATTTTAAAATATCGAGATGTTTTTTTTTTCTTTCAGTATCCTTAATTCTGAACATGATGACCTGCTGCAGTTTGAGGTTTCAGCACAACACTTTTCTATATAAATAAATCAAGAAACAGCAGTGTTGCATTGAGTAGTAGACTGGCCAAGAAAGTATGATGTTTTCATGAACAGACAGATGGACATTCAAAACAGACAAGGGCAATTCTATATGCACCCCAATGAATGGCAGAACCTGTGTAACTTGTGGGTTACATACATAAAGATTTCCACCAACAGCATTTATGTTTATATGTTTGAATATTTAGGTTCATTTTCATGCAATCATAAGCTAACAGATGATCAGTTAATCTATTCATTTTCCCAAGATCCTCGAAGATTTACTAGAACTCGAGTTCACCCATCTTCGCAAACTGATAACTTTCCCACTTGAATCATCGGTGAGAGACAAAATGACAATGAGACTTAATTTCATATATCAAACATAATGGAGACTGTGGTCGGGCAGCATTTCAAACTCACGAAACCTGGATTTACAGTCAGATGCGCTACTGACTGAGCTAATAGGGTCTAGTAAACAACTTTTTACAAGAAAGTATGACGTATATATGGACATACAAACAGACAAGGACAACTCTATATGAACCTGTGTATGTTTTCATGGGGTTAATACAGTCAAACCTGTCTTAAGCAGCCAGTCAAGGAAAGGAGCAAAAGTGGCCTTTTAAGAGAGGTTGTTGCTTAATACAGGTTAATTTACTTTGAAAGCATAGAAATGGGAAATAGGAAATGTGGCTGCTAAAGACTGGTGGCTGCTTAATAGAAGTGACCACCAATGCAGGTTTGACTGCATGTACAGGTTTCCACCACCAACATTTAACAAATTTGTACATACTCTACACTTATCCTTATATTCACGCTGGACTTCTATCATGGCCTCTTCCTGCTCTTCTTGTTGGTCCTTCAGAAGTTCTAGTTGGAAAACATTACTTGTCTTTACATTGTCAAGTTGAGCATTGGTCACCATAGCCTGCTTGTATTTGTCCTCAAGCTCACGTAATTGGTGCTGAAAAATACGTTATATATTTATGATTAATCATGTGTTTGATCCTCCGCCACGGCTGTGTGTGGGGTCCTTGAGCAAGATACTTTATCCGCAAATTGTTAGCACTAGTTCTACCCAGGAGGACTTCGAGTGTGATCAGTCTTAGTTCTGAGAATTTGTTTCACAATCGATGTCAGATAAACCCTATTGCAAAAAAACAAAAAATGTAAAAAGATACAGACGATTGGTTGATTGAATATTTAACGTCATATTTATAACATCAAGGGCTAACAGAATAATTTTTAGTTTTAATCTAACCACTGTTTCGTGGGATCCTGGAAAGTTAACTAGTACTCGAGCACACCCCATCTCCGCAAGTAACTGGTAAGTTTCTCACTTAAATCAGTTGTGAGAGACGAATGATAATGTGACATAATGTCGTATATCAGTCATCATGGAGACTGTTGCTTGGTGGGGATTCAAACTCACAACTCCTGGATTGATAGTCAGATGCTCTGCCAACTGAGCTAATGGACCCGGCAGATACAGACAAAGGGTAGAATGGAATACAGACAGAGAAATGGAGGTATGAATGATATTTAACACTACTGTTTATCAAACTATTTTGTTATACATGGCAAACAATACAATGGGTGGAGGAATACCCCTAAAATGAGCACAACCACTGTCCTTCAAAAAGTAACTGGAAAACTCTCTAACATCAACTTTTAGATTAGAATGGGCTTAAACCCATGACCTCAGTGATGAGAGGTCAATCAAGTCTCCAACTGCAGTTTGACAATATTGGTCCAAATTTGTTTCAGATTTCGCCGAGCCATCTCAGAACAGGGTTCGGGTTATAAAACATTGTTTCATGAGTTCATGCTTATTACAACATAAATGTCAACTATAACGATTTAACTTAAGTCTGCATAAATGATTTCAAATTCGAGCTGCGTAATATACTTGCACTTTAATTTTTTTTGTTTTTACATGAATCCTGAAAATTGAGTACGAGTACAAAATATATGAGTTGATTACCAAAAAAAGATTTACAACCTCAGGGACAGTCTTTTGCCTCTGAAAATGTATGAAAATTATCGAATCAAACCTTCTTTTTTTTACAAGATGTTGTGCAGTAAAACTTTGGCTCAAACATGGATGATGGAACATCACATATAGTTCAAACCACTTATCTGATTCCGGCTGTATTCCATTTCGATGTTTATACATATATAATGTTTGGTATAATGTTGAATGATACTTGGCTCGACGACTTTTGACTATAACTATTTTGTCCAGTCCATTTGGGTTTGACTATTTTCATAGTAGCAATTTTAACAAGAGCTATCAGAAGACAACAAGGCTCGCCTATGGGATAAAACTCACCACTCATGCAAAGATTGAGATTGGAAGCAAACACCAAAACTAACTAAACGCAAAAGTTTAACCTGGGAGTCTACAGATGCCGCCGACAACACCAATAATGACGCCGGGGTCATCAGAATAGCTCTCCTGGACATTTGTCCCGGCGAGCTAAAAATCACAATGTATCAAAATGTTACTCTGCTTCTCAGTAAATGGAACCTTAAATTTTTTTTGTTTTTTTTTTGTGTTGGCATCACAATATATATATATCATGTTTTCTTTTATATTACCTTGAGTTCTCGAGCATGATCTTTGGGATCCCTGCTACCGTCTTTAGACGATAAATCTGTGTCTGTGGAGTCATTACTGCCTCTCCGTGAACTCGAATAACTCTGTCAACAAAAATAAAATTATACTCATTGAACTTCATATTTTTACTTCAAAAGTTCAAGCATTCTACAAACTGTGATTTAATTGATCTTTCTATAAACTGTTGCAGTTACTTATTTGCTGACAATAGTAATTATAGTAATTATCAACATACAATCATAAGCATCTAATTAACTATCATTAATACCCATATAATAAACTGTCTATCATTAGAGATAATTATTAACTATCTATCAATAGAAACTATCATTAACTATCTGTATCATAAGTTATCATAAATTGAACTGTATTCAAATTTCTTTTATGCATAAAATCAGTTTCTAATAATTAATACAAATATAATATAGAACAACAAGCAAATTTAGGGAATTGATGTCCTCCACCTTTTGATAAGATTTGATTATGGCATTCATAAGCTATTGCATGGAACCCCAAAAATGACAATGTTTCACAAATTAAAGGAGCACAACTCTGCAACAACAAAAGTCACAACCCCGAAAATCAAACTTAATCTGGTTTTGTCATTATAAACATTGAATTAACATTTCAAAAGATTTGATTCTGGCATTCTTAAATTATTGCACCGGACCCCAAAAAGTGTGACAGATCGGCGGAAATTATGATTTTTCCCAAACTAAAGGGGCACAACTCTACAATGCTGAAAGTCACAATGCCAAAAATCAAGCTAGGTCTGTGTTTTGTCATTATAAACATTGTATTACAATTTCAAAAGATTTGATTCAGGCATTCTTAAGTTATTGCAAGGAAACCAAAGTGTGACAATTTTTCATAAATAAAAGGGGCACAACTCTACAATGCCAAAAGTCACAACTCCGAAAATTTAACTTAGCCTGTTTGTTATCATAATAAACAGTGTATAATAATTTCAAAATATTTGATTAAGGCATTCTTAAGTTATTGCATGGAGACCAAAGTGTGATGGACAGATAGACAGATAGATAGACGGACGGACAAACAGACCTAAATTAGTGTCTTCCACTTTTTGTAAAGCGGGGGACAAAAAGCATAAAGGTTAGTATAGTGACTGTTTTGCTGTTCTCTTTTTTGCCTCAGTGGACATTATATATTTGTACACAATATAACATAATATAATCAAATCAACTGTAGGATAGATCTACCACTCAAAACACAATTTGATTGATTGTATACCATTTACACAACACCCAATCCCAATTAATGTAGGTCATAATGACATGTATTTTGAATCCAAATTAAATGTGTGCTCCGTGAATAACAATCTACATCTTCTCATTTCAAAGCTTAACTAAACTTGGCTCATTCCGTGACTTCAGAAGAGGGTCGGGCATTCTTTGACTACCCAGCTAAAGAAGATCCAAAAATAGAGTTTTCAATCAACTCATCAATTATTATAGTGCAAGTTTTTAACAAAATCTGGTTGAAAATATTACTATTAAATTTGGAAGCCATACAAATACCGTGTAATACTGAGTTTCGCATTTTACTGGACCGTGTTATATCGGGTTTGCAGTGTATACATGTATATATAGTGCCACAAGTTAATAACAACACTACAAAGAACTTACCTTTAATGGGTCAATAGAACCTTGTTGGGAAGCTTTTTGTTTCTCTTCCTCCTGTAACGTAGAGAAAAGTATGCAATGTTACTGCTGTATCATGTATACATTAGTTCTATAATACATCTTTATATTATGTTGAAGATACCGACTTTATTAGTTTAAACATACAGTCAAAACTGTCTTAAGCAGCCAGTCAATGAAAGCAGCAAAATGGTATTTTGCTTAATAAAGGTTAAGTTGCTCTGTAAGCATAGAAATGGGAAATGATAACTGTGGCTGCTAAAAGCAAGTGACTGCTTAACAGAGGCAATCCGCTTACACATGTTTAACTGTATTTTTATTTCATATATTACATCATTATAATATTTTGTTTATATTGTACACAATATGTAAAAGATCAGAACAAAAAATTAGACTTTATTCTTCTGTAAAACATTGAAAATTTTGTATTTCATGGATGGAGTTTTTTTATATCTGTATGATTCCAATCAATGAAGTAATTCATATAATATGTGTCAAATTACATTCTGAGAGTTGATTTATTCTCATTTTTTAGCTTTATCTTTAGCTTATCTTAGACTGAGTGTCAGGTCAGCTCAGGTTGTTGAGTGTCCAACTATTAATTATGGGGTAGTGAATTTGAATCCCCCTCCCAGTCACAGTCTCTATGATGATTCATATACATGTACAACATTGTGCCTATTTGTCATTCACCGCTCATCGCTGATCCAAGTGAGTAAGCTGGCAGTTACATACAGAGATGGGTGCGCTTGATTACTGGTTAACCTTTTAGGATCCCAAGAAAGAACGGTTACCTATCATTGGCATGAAAATTACGCTATAAACATATTTAAAACAAAGATTGAAATGCAAGTATGCACAGAGCTTCTGGGAATCTATTATCACTGTAAATTAATTAAATTAAACTTATTTATTTTACTTCGATTGTGAAAAAAGTTCTTACAACTTAGGCAAATCATGCTCAAAGTCTTCCTTGTAAGAACCAGTACTAAACATATGCGGACAAGTGTCTTGCTCACGGCAGAGGATTGAACCCAAAACCCTCCGATCATGGGTCCGGTGCACTACCACTGGGCCACGCGCTCCACAATCCATTTACTGGGTAGAACCAGTTCTTGGTATTGTTTGGGTCGTCCAAGTAAGGACTTGAGCAGCCAAGACTTCACTTCATTACTGCGCCGCTTGTACAGTTCAACATGTTGTATTGTTAATGCAGGACATTTAATATGTTGTTTCTATTGGTTATTTAGTATTGTTTCTATTGTGTACATTTAGAGGAAGATAATGTTGTTCCTTCTGTTCTTTTAAGTTCTTATGGGCAGCATACACATCCTAGTCCAATATTTACAAAGTTTCTTGTGTGCGTGTTTTCAATAATTCAGAGTTTATTACACCTTGCATATAAAGTTATACTCTCGAATATTTCTGAAAAAAAAGTTAGTATCCAACGTATTGATCACTCATTATTTTTTTACAACCTTTATATACAACAAAAACCTAGTATAGGCAGATAAGATTGAAATCCTTGGTCAGGATGTTACCTAATACAGGTTTATAATCTTGGACATAAAATACAGATAGCAAGACAGATGGTGTTGAAGCCATTTTACTCGGAAATCATCTTACCTCCTTTTGCTGCCTTTCAATTTCTTTTAAACGTATTTCTCTGGCCTCGGCTCTGGCTTGTCTTCGAGCTTGTATTCGTTCTTCTGCCTGCAAACATACAATATGATAAAGGTTATTTAAAAGTGTACAGTTCAATAGAACAAACAACTAATACTTATTTAGATATATGTACATATACATATGACCCAAATCTTATCTCATTTATAAATTTATGTTATTTACATGAAACCAATTAGTACATGAATTAGATTATTTGGCCTCTACTTTTAAATTTTCATTGATCATGCAAGAAAGTGCATCTTAAATTAAACAAAAAATAAGTCTGTATGTGTTTGATGTCACCCTGGGTTACCAATCTTACAGGGTACATGTAACATTTGGAGAAAACCCAACTCTCCAACTCAATGATGCGTGCACAACACAGGCACATACCCCTTTACTCCATAGATACACGTTTTTCCGCATCAATCACAGAAGGCCTTTGAAAACAGTGCAGGAAGAGTTCAGATTACTCGTAACAAGCAATCTGACACTTCCTGCACTGTTCTCCACTCCGTCAGTTAACCCTTTACTTCATAAAGATGCTTTTGGACACCTCTAATATTGAAAGCATTACTTCACCATGTGTCAGCAATGGATGAATTATGTTTATATTAACTGACAGAATGGAAAACAGTGCAGGAAGTGTTCAGATTGCTCATCACAAGCAATCTGAACTCTTCCTGCACTGTTTTCAAAGGCCTTCTGTGATTGGAGAGGGAAAACGCGTATCTATGGAGTAAAGGGTTAATAGAAACATAATTCACCAAATAATTCAAAAGCCTTCTATATTAGAAGTATCCAAAGGCATCTATATGAAGTAAACAGATACTGTACATATGTATATATAGGATTCAAATAGGAGTTGCAATGACAATACTGGCAGTCTGTAGTACTTTGTATACATGAATGTATGTAAATGTATGTATGTACACCTAATTGCTCTTAATTCTTACCAGACAACATAGCCATGACTTTAAACACAGAAGTTAGTGAACATACAAGGCAACCAATCTAGCAAGCATCAATGGCATTTTGAGCCACTCCCACAAAGAACATTGGTCTGTGATAATACACAGAAATCAAACCAGAAATTCACAATACCGCAACTGTTATGTTAATTGTTGGCGTACATATAGTTCAGGACGATGAAGTTAACATGCCATTGTGCAAATGGCTGAACTTACTGCAAACTTGATTAACTCAGCTGAAAGGGAAATTACAGAACTACATGTACAACAATGTTACGTAGTGAATAAAAATGTATCGCCGAAACACAGACACATTTGATTCAGTAGCTCACTTCACTCAACTGTTAAACGAACATTTACAGTGTACATGTATTATTACATATATATGTAATGAGCAATTTCCTGCACAATTGTTTACTAATCTCACCAAATAAAAATCTTCATAATGAATGATCATTACAAACCACGACTGACTGGGTTGTATGGTAAACCACAACTTAAGTGGTTGTAGAGTAAGTTTTGTTGTTTCTCTATATAAGGCCATAATAAATTAATTGCTAGATCATCATCCCCGACTGCCCCCTAATTTTCATGCAGCCCTGACCCTTTTTACTTTCATAAAAAAATTTTTTTAAAAATTTTAAATAACAAAATTTAAAAAAAAAAAATCCTCCAGCTCCCTTTTTTAAAAAAAATTTGGATGATAATCTAGCAATAAATTTATATTGGCCTAAAGGAAACAGTTAGACAGATTTCTTGAAGGTACAAGTTTAACATTTGTCCTTTGAACATTTAAAACAAAAAGTATCATGATTTCACTAGTTCGCTCACCTAATGTGAGTAAAGTTGTATGTTTGATTGATTGATTGTTTGTTCGTTTATATGAGTATTACAGATGGGGGGGGGGGGGAGTCAACAAAGTTAAGCTTTAAGCTATGTAATGGCAGTCAGCACTACTAATCATCATGGCATCCACTAGGCAGTTAACTAGTACTGGATACACCTTATCTCAACAAGTCATTGACTGCTTCCCCTCATATTGTGTGGTTGGAGGCTCATGTATGTAGAACAAAGTTAATGACCAATCATCAAAGAAATTGTTTAATGTAATTTATAATATATTAGTTATGGCACCAGAGAAACAGTTTCTACTGACTGCTGTATTTTAATATTTTAGAACATTTGCAATATTACCCAAACTATTTTTTTTTTTTGATAACTTAAAAAGGTACTAATGGAAGCTACCCAATAACATTGATGATTCACATTTATTTAAGGTTGTGTCATTTATTTGTTTGAGATATAATGTTCATTTATTTAATTTTTTCTATACCAATCAGCCCAGGAGAACCTTTCTATGGTTTCATCAAGATTCTAAAAAAACATATCAATGAAATATTGAGAATGCCATCATGTGGCACAAGTTCTATTAGAAAATAATATATCTCTTTGCATTTTTTTGTTTTCCTTTACCGATGCCTAAAGATTTGTGCCAACTTCATGTGGTCATTTAATGTAAAGATGAGTTCAAGTAACCACTTAAAGAAATTGAGATTTCTGAGTTGAGAAAAATCTCAATTTGAGATGTTTAGTGAAACCCAGGATGTAGTATCAGCAGAACAATCCAAACAGAATGCTTTAACCCTTTACCTCATAGGTATGCGTATTCCTGCACCAATCACAGAAGGCCTTTGAAAACAGTGCAGGAAGAGTTCAGATTGCTCGTAACGAGCAATCTGAACACTTCCTGCACTGTTTTCCACTCTGTCAGTTAATATAAACATAATTCATCCGTTGCTGATACGTGGTGAATTAATGCTTTCAATTTTAGAGGTGTCCAAAGGCGTCTATATGAAGTAAAGGGTTAAAATGACAACATTTTCAGCAGTATTTGGAAGGCTACTTTCCCGGAATTTGAGGATCCCATCTGACCAAACGTTTTAGATCTGCCTTTAACCCTTTACTTCATATAGACGTCATTCGACACCTCTAATATTGAAAGCATTAATTCACCACGTATCAGCAATGGGTGAATCATGTTTATATTAACTGACAGAGCGGAAAACAGTGCAGGAAGTGTTCAGATTGCTCGTGACTAGCAATCTGAACTCTTCCTGCACTGTTTTCAGAGGCCTTCTGGGATTGGAGCGGGAAAACGTGTATCTATGGAGTAAAGGGTTAATATGGCCCCAATGGGTCAGCTTGAGATTTTCTTCAACTCAAATAAGAAATCCTCTACGTTACATTGATCATTTTGAATGTTATTGTTTAAGCACCAAGTAAAGATTTGTTACGACTTTAATTCCAAGTCTTCATTATGATTTAACCCTTTGCTCCATAAGCATTTTCCAAATGAAAGCATTAATTTACCACGTATCAGCAATGGGTGAATTATGTTTATATTAACTGACAGAGTGGAAAACAGTGCAGGAAGTGTTCAGATTGCTCATTACGAGCAATCTGAACTCTTCCTGCACTGTTTTCAAAGGCCTTCTGTGATTGGTGCATGAAAACATGTATCTATGGAGCAAAGGGTTAATGTGTATAGAGTTAGTTAATAAACACATATTTCACTTCGGTTGTGGAACAAGTTATAACAACTAATATACAAATCACGCTCAGTCTTCCTTCATAAAACCAGTACAAAGCATACAGGGTAACTGTCTTGCTCAAGGACACCACTCATGCACGTAGCTGTTGAGGGGAAATGAATCGTGTAATGAGTTCCAGTAATAACTTTAAAAAATTGGGAATTTGGAGTCGAGAAAAATCTCAACTCGAAATGTTTAGTGAAACCAGCCTCAGAACATTAATCCCGGATTTTGTACAGTTTATTGGCATGGTAGACTGCTATTCAATCCTGTTTTACTGGTTTTGAAACTTCCATCGCAATAATGATATACATAATACTGCCAAAACCAGGCTACCAGAGTATATAAAGACAAATCTGTCTTAAAATAGTAACAAAACAGACAGCAGATGATACATCTTGTATAAATATAACTTGTACTGAGCCTATTAATGACTTCACTCAAGGTGGTACTGCCTACTGCATCGCTCAAGGTGGCTATGTGCATGCCAAACTTCTTCATTAAACATTATTATTGTTTACAACAGTTGGTTTAAAGATATCAATAAATGCAAATTATATTTTCTCATCTTTTGGCAGTACACTGCAAAGCATAGCAACTGTACCAGTATTTACAGAATGTTCCAAATCATACAAAAAACATGATATGGCAATTAGGAAACCATTGCAGGGTTATAATTATGTTTATGCTTGTAACATCTTGTGATAATTATTAATTGTTAGGTTGCAGTTTGTTTGTTTGAATATTTAGCTTCATTTTTATGCAATCAAGGGCTAATGGGCGATAAGTTTACCTAACCACTCTTTACTGGTATCCTGGAAGGTTAACCAGTTCTTTAACCAGTACTTGAGCACATCCATATTTGCAAGTAACTTCTGATAACTTTCCCCCCTTAAATAAAAAGATGAGAGATGACACAATATCATATATTAATCATCACATAGACTGAAGCCGGGGGTGTCAAACTCATGGTCCTTGGATTTATAGTCAGATGTGCTACCAACTGAGCTAACTGGGTCTGGTGTTAGGATGCAGATCCTTGCCTCAATGTGCAAACCCCTAAATTGATAGTCAGACGACTGAGCTATAACTTGGCTTAGCAATAACATCTACTTGTCCATACAATCTAACCAAAAAAAAAATATTAGCAAAGGAACTTTTCATGACTTTTATCGTATTTTTTTTTTAAATTGGAACAGGAAAATTCACTCGCCAGTCAGACAAAAGTGTAAACTGGAAAACTCCACTTGTCCAGTCAGAAAAATGTGTAAACTGAAAATTTCACTTGTCCAGTCAGACAAACATGTTAACTGGAAAACTCCACTTGTCCAGTCAGACAAACATGTAAACTGGAAAACTCCACTTGTCCAGTCAGACAAACATGTTAACTGGAAATTCCACTTGTCATGTCAGACAAACATGTAAACTGGAAATTCCACTTGTCCAGTCAGACAATTGATTGATTGACTGAATATTTAGCATCATTTTTATGCTATCGAGGGCTAAAAGACGATCAGTTAACCGAACCACTGTTTCTTGGGATTAACCAGTACTCGAGCACACCCCATCTCCGCAAGTAACTGATAACTTTCCCACTTGAATCAGCGATGAGAGGTCAATGATAATGAGATACAATGTCGTATATCAATCATCATGGAGACTCCAGTCAGACAAACGTGTAAAGTGGAAAACTCCACTTGTCCAGTCAGACAAACATGTAAAGTGGAAAAACTCCACTTGTCCAGTCAGACAAACATGTAAACTGGAAATTCCACTTGTCCAGTCACACAAGTGTGTAAAGGGGAAAACTCCACATGTCCAGTCAGACAAACATGTAAACTGGAAATTCAACTTGTCCAGTCAGACGAACATGCAAACTGGAAATTCCACTTGTCCAGTCAGACAAACATGTAAACTGGAAAACTCCACTTGTCCAATCAGACAAACGTGTAAACTGGAAATTCCACTTGTCCAGTCAGACAAATGTGTTAACTGGAAAACTCCACTTGTCCAGTCAGACAAACATGTAAACTGGAAATTCCACTTGTCCAGTCACACAAGTGTGTAAAGGGGAAAACTCCACATGTCCAGTCAGACAAACATGTAAACTGGAAATTCAACTTGTCCAGTCAGACGAACATGCAAACTGGAAATTCCACTTGTCCAGTCAGACAAACATGTAAACTGGAAAACTCCACTTGTCCAATCAGACAAACGTGTAAACTGGAAATTTCACTTGTCCAGTCAGACAAATGTGTTAACTGGAAAACTCCACTTGTCCAGTCAGACAAACATGTAAACTGGAAATTCCACTTGTCCAGTCACACAAGTGTGTAAAGGGGTAAACTCCACTTGTCCAGTTAGGCAAACGTGTAAATTGGAAAAATCCTCTTTTCTGTATTTGAAAATACATGACACCCAGTTCCCCACCTAGTCACATTAATATATATCTCATTAATATTTTATGTTGTGTGGACAGTCCAAGTGTAAAGGTCAAGGACAGAGGAGGTTATATATTAAGGTCAAACATTCTGAAACATAAAGGCAGGAGATGCTCAGTTGTAATCCAGTATTTCCATCTTTATTTAATCATGCCAGATTTTGTGGTAGTTTATACTGTAAACTACGACTTTTTTCTCTGAAATATTGAAAATTCTCAACCGGTAGACTGGATCAGTGTATAACTGCACACAGGTAATGGTTTGTGAAATTTAATCAAGTTATTCTAAATATTACAAATAGTTTCATGTTTTTTCCGCTAATATGAATAAGTTTTGCAATTCTTCCAACTTCCCTCATTTTTTATAAAATGATATAAATGTTGTAACATGTAATAAAGTATGTTCTTAAAGGGATTTGTTAGGAAAATCCACTATAAATATCTTAAAAATAAAATTATTCTTAAATTAATAAAAAGCCTCTCACTATCATAGATAAGTAAAACCAGATGGTTTGTTATATCAAATCCACCAAAACATGTTAAAATTGATATTTCTACCAGAGTGGTGAACTTGAAATGAAATCCTCATTCTTTAAATAGACAGTACTTAAAACTGGTTGACGACATTCATAATGTGATTTGAAGAATTCCTAAATCTAAAATGAAACAAATTTTACAATGTGTAAACCTAAGCGCGTAGCCCAAGTTAGATATCCCTTTTTCCCTATTATTTTGGCATGTTTAAACCGATATCCTTTTGGCATTGTGAGGTCAGATAGTTTGTATAGGCATAATTTATTGAAAAAAATATAGCCGATTTTAAATTTTTGAAAAAATCTTGATTGTTAACTGCCTTTAAATTAAAACTCAATTATAATACTCATTATTGGACTTAAGTTTATGTTATTGTGCCCAAACTTCATTTATATGAATTTGAGCTTGATAGCTTACTTCAATATCCAAATCTGAGCTTGATATTTTTACTTAAATTTCTTTAAAACACCGAGGTCAGGGCCTGTACCGTCTTTGTGAAGCCTTCTCAATCTTAACTTATTCAAAATTTCCTACTTTTTCAGATAATTTCTAAAAGATTTAGATCCCATCTTACCATTCAATGAAATTATAGGCTGTATGAACCATAAGATTGGTTTTAATATGATATTGAAAAAATAATGTTGTCGCTTTCAACAATTCTGCAGTCATATTGGGACGGTGTGTCTACATGAGACAGTATTATGAGTGCTGCAACAATGAAGCATCATTCCACAGACACATGGTATGATACCCCACCCAGTCACAACATTATACTGATACCCCACCCAGTCACAACAATATACTGACACCACCCAGACCTAGAACTATCCTCTAAATGCAGAGCGCAAAGCGAAGAAGTCACTAATGTACATTTTTTCAAATATCTGGTATGATCAAACCCACAACCTTTCGCATGTCACGCGGATGCTCAACCTCTAGACCACCACTGTGTTAAACATATATAGAAAATAGAAAGATCTACTTTAAGAATATACAGGCCCAGATAAACAAACAAACCCTATCTTCCTTCTATGTACCATGTTACATATAGTCTTATAATCAGAAACATACTGGTAACAGTAACATGCAGGCTATGGAGGTCGCCAATCACCACAACTATATCACTAGCAAAGGGTGGCCAAATCTCCATCTCCAGTGTGATTAATTAAGGACAAGGCAAAGTTAATAACATAGCAAATTGCTGGCAATTATTCATTACTGATTACTTCACACAGCATACACCACACCACCGTAGTTAAGAGTGCACCTGAGGTCAAGGTCTGTATGTAGCTGTGCGTAATCTCCAGACATGATATCCTGCCAGGCAGGACATGGAATATACTTGAGTATTTCTATTACCGTAGACCATAAAGTGATCAACAACTCTTATTTCATTATAATATCAAGTATTGAATACTTGGGTATAAGGACCACCCGACTTCTACTGTTTCACCGTGCAGTATTCAATTTACATGAAGCGCTGTCCAAACATACCAAGATGATGTTGTATTGCAAATTAATAGATAGGTTGTACTGGATCACTGGACCTAACTGGAGAAAAAAATCATACCTTAATGTATACCTAAATACTGGCATATTTACTTTTGTATATCAGTAAGTATAACAACAGATACTAGTGAAGTGTTTAATTATTTATTTTAGCAATTGCGAGGAAACTACATGAACTGCTTTGGAGTCCACATCCTGAGTAGAACCAGTTCTGAGTGTTGGTTTTTGAGACAGTTTTTTTAGTCAAACTGGGGATTAAACCCATGACCTTTGGCATGAGCGACAAACTATCTATCCATTTCACCTTCTCCAGCTTAAACAGATATTATAACAACAGATATTCAAGTGCAATGGCGTAGCATATACCTAAAGCACATGATTATATATAAATAATGCATAACGACATATGTAATATAACCATGAACACACTGTACTAATCTCTGCTGAACTGTTTCCAGTTGTACAGCATTTACCCCTGGTCGGGCAGACGAGACTGTATCCAGATAAGTGCAGGTACTTTTATTGCCCCAACCCAGATAAGTGGCCATGTAATCACTTATTGTGCTAGGGTAATCCCAATTTATGGCGTCCACAACATCAAAGTCAAAGGACACAGCCCAGAGTATATTATATGCCCTGCTTGTAAATTGGACATCTGTCAACAAAAGGGGGGGGGGGGGGGGATGTACTGAGATGTTTGCAATGCATTCTATAATATTTACTTTATGCCTACCACAAACACCAATACATAAATTCTCTTCTTTTTTTTTGTAATTAATCAGAATCTTTAAAAAAGGTATTTTGAATGAACACCAAATAAAAATTCTTTTTACTTCCCCAACCTCGTGACCCCCAAAAAACATTCCAGGCTTCACAGGCCATTTAAGCACAGGGGCACCCCAGCGCTTGACTGTCAGAAATGGTATCAATGCCTAAAATAAACATACTAAATATGATGACATTAACTGATTAATTAATACAAGTTGTACTAGTGAAATATATTTCAATGAGTGCTTTACATAGCACTTGAAAATTTACGTGCTCTTACCCCAGCACTTGCATTCCTTCCTGTGGAGAACCCTGTATTCTGAGGCAAGTTTACATTGTTTATACTATTTGCTAACTTCATTGTTTTACAGTTATTGGGAACAAGGAAGGTGTTACTTTCTGATTTATTTTTTTATTGTGAATGCTATGTGCACATACATGTAGGTCATTAAAAGCTATCAATATGTTGTTGAACAAATCATTGCATGTCTGTCAAATCATTCATCAAAATAAGACCCTGGGCAACAATTCATTAGGAAGTTTAGCCTTCAAAAAAAAAAACTACTTGTCCTGAGGGGCCCAGCGACCAATTAAACATACTCGCCCACAGTGAATTGTCACTCGCCCGTATAAATTATATGATTTTTAACCATCGTTCTATATTATGAAACATCTGGTAAGGGGTGTGAGAGGGGGAATCAGCAGTGTCTGTGAAAACATTACACCTGAAAAAATATCGTGATTGGGACTTGTTTATGATTATTTGTCATTGACAAACAAATTTGTTTTATATGTCTCAGAGTAACGTGCACCAGTCCTGTTGTTAATGTTTAAGAGTCCAGTTTTTGCATTCAAGAATCTTTAATTTCACGCAAAAAATTTTTTTTTATATTTTGGAATAATTTTTCTGCAGAAATGTAATCGTCCATCTGAGATGCATTTGCAACTTCTCACTAAGGGTATTTTGACAATGTGAGTGGGCAACAATGTCAGTGGGCACCATCCCCCTCTTTATCCTGAAAGGTTAACCAGTACTTGAGCACACCCTATCTCCGCAATCAGCGGTTAGTGACGAATGATACTGAGACGCAATGTCGTATATCAATCATCATGGAAACTGTTGCCAAGCAGGGATTTGAACTCACAACCCCTGGATTGATAGTCAGACACTCTACCGACTGAGCTAATCGGGCCCGGCATATAGCCGGTTAAGATATTTTTTGTTTGTATGACTATTTAGCCTCATTTTTATGCCACCGAGGGTTAACAGATATTCAGTTAACTTAACCACTCTTTCCTGTGGTCCTGGAAGGTTAACTAGTAATCGAGCACACCAATCTCCGCAAGTAATTGATAACTTTCCCACTTGAATAAGCGATGAGTTGAACGATATGGAATGCAATGTTTCATATATATCAATCATCACAAAGGTTGTGAGCAGACAGGGATTCGACCTCTCGACCCTTGATATGAAAGTCAAGATGCCTTACAGACTGAGCTGACAGGACATGGTAAAGACATGACTGATGAGCAATAAAACAAAACACTTACATTGGTTGGTAGTGCATAAATATATAAATAAACACATACTTTTAATCAATATTACAAGTCAGGAACATTACCAAAGCAAGAAGTTGTTTATGTGTCTTCATTCTGTCGATAAATTCAACACCTTGTATTTAAAAAGTACACGCACTGGTGACTTCTTATTTTCTACAAGGAGAAGAACAACTGAAAGATGAATTTTATTTCTATGTCGATAGTCACAACTTTAATGGAATTCTTATTCTAACCTTACATGTAATATACACATGTATATATTGTACCTGTGTTTAACAGTTTCTGTTTTAATTATTACAGCTAGGGTCCTGAGCCTTTAGAATTTGGGATGAAAACAGAAGAGTCACAAATAGATATATTTTAACAGAACATTTTTACAAATAACCCCTCTATGGCCATCCTTAAGATATAAATTATTTGCCGTGCTCCTACCTACTCACTCAAAATTGCAACAACCCAAACCTTTTTATTGACTTTCAAAGCGTTTGGTTGGAGTTTTTTTCATGATTTCAGTCCTTTTTTCTTTAAAATGACTATGCAAAATCAAAATTTGGCCAAAAACAAAAAATTATATACCTATCTGACCCACATAAAAAATACCAGGTTAGAGCACAGCAAACAAATATTTTATTCAGAATGGCCATAGCAGATTTTTTTTGCATGTATTTTTTAGGGGGTAGGAGGTTAATATTTATTATCTTTTTACTAGTGTTACTTTTTTTTTGTTCTCTAAACCATGAGCCTTTTTCAAAACATCCACATTTTTCGAAAGTTATTATACTGCCTTTATGTTTTGTATTAATTGATGTCTAACAAACCAGAGTTAATTAAACCATGTTATATCAGATCTAATCTTCACTTACTGATATCCAAATTAATAGGTCACAAGTAGTCATGTTATCGTTTATAGCAGCGAATGTTTAATATTTTGTATTTAAGATGTTTGTCAATGTTAACACTGGTCTAAAATTTTTAGGTTAGGCTGTTTTAAGAGTTCGCTGTGAACTTTTTTCACTAAAAAATATCATTTTTTATTTGTTAGTTACTGCCTTAAATAACCAATTTTGTTGGAATGAATGAAAAGGGTTTTACGGCGTACCAACACATTATAGGTTATTCAACGCCAATAGGAAGGAAGATTCCAGGTTCACTCTACATGTACAAAAAAAAAAAAATTAACATACAGATTCAATAAAATACATCAACAAATGATTATGCAGAATGAACCTAGAACCTTGAGAACTGCAGAGTTTCAGCAAATTCTATCATATTACTCAAATTGTCGCTTCCTACAACATGCATGAGCCACAGTGATCCTATTCTTGCCATCACTCATATGGCTCCCTGAAACCACACAGGGGTTGATAATTTTACCACAATAGTGAACATGACAAAAAATGATAAAATGAACATGACACCCATTCAGAGGATTCCTACCCCTCTGTAGAGTCAGTAGTGATTCTATTCTTTGCTGAAACCACACGGGCTCAACTTTGTTGGAATGGATTTATCTAAAAAGACGCTGTCTACACTACACTTGATGATAATATTTCTGATCCTTCTCAATTTAAGAGGTTTAAAACCATCATAGCAAAGTTCTGTTTTAATGGATAAACTTTTTAAGCCTGCCTTTTTAATCTTCTGAATAAATCTTGAATGGGCATGACCTCCCCAGGACAATCTGAATGGAGTCTAATACATTTTGTAACATATCAGAAGAGGTTATATATGGCATGCTTTTCAGTGTTCAATTCTTTTTTTACACCAAATACTCAACAAATTCTGCCCATTCCCCTCAAAATAGTATGCTCCCCCCACACTTTTAATGTCAGAAAATTTCTCCTAAAAAGTAAAAAAAAAAAAAAAATCAAATGGGGTTAAAACCAGTTTAACAGTTTAAAGTAAACCATGAAGAACAGAGATGTTGACCTGTTAACTGTTTTAAACATATAAACTTAAAAACACTGTAGACCATGCCATTAGCCCCTTAAAAACGCAAATGACAGACTATGATGACTCTTTGACTGAAGTGACCCAGGTTTTCCATGACCCTCAAATTTTGCAGTTTTGTCACATTTTTAATCATATGTCCCTTGTAATTCTCCAGTCTACCTATAATGTCTCTTTACATGGGGAGACAATTTGGAAGTTTGAGGGAAAACACTGATTGACACAATACAACACCACAACTAAACACAATGCATCCTGAACAACCAATCAAGCAATCTTAGTATAAAACGTAACACATCAAAACTAGACCTCACAACAAAAACATACCGGTAATAAAAGAAACACAAAACCATAAGATATGTAACGAAGGTTGCTCTGTGACGGGGGGAGGGGGGGGGTCAAATCCCATTTCACCTCTGATGTTCTGGGTGCTCTAATTAAGCTTAATTTCATGCAAGAACACGAGAGATTGAAAAAAGCATATATTGTCACATCATGAAACTTTGAACATAAGCATGTTTATCGATTTGTGCATGGGCATGTTGTAAACAATTGTATATTGTTTTTAAAGCTTGTCACATTAGAAAGACATTTTGGTTGTTCTAGTACAATCTTGGAAAGTTAAAGAATTCATGGATTTCAAAGTAAAGGGATTTGTGAAGGGAGATCTATGCCTTATTTGGTTGATGAAAGTTGAGGAAAGCCCTGTACATTACTGCAGTAATGTTCAAAATCACTGTTTGCTTGGCACACTAGAAAGTCATTTTGGTCGTACTAGTAGAATCTTGGAAATTAAGATCCACCCATTACACTTTTCATAATTAAGGGATTTTTTAGGTGAGATATATGCCCTATTTGGTTGCGGAAAACCATGTACAGTACTGCAATAATGTTCAAAATCACTGTTTGCTTGGCGATGTGTAAAACAACAAGCAGAGCAAAAAATGTGATTTAAATAAAGAAGTGTATTTTAATAGTGTTTTTTCTAGACCAGGAAAAGGGGCAGGGAGCAAAGTTTGCGCGTAACTTCCATATTCATTGTCAGATATTTTCTTTGATCTCTTTTAATGTATGGTTATCTCCCCATTACATTATGCATGTGTAAATCACAAATATTAAAGTTTGAATAAGATAGGTAGAGGTGAGAGAAATTCAGGGAGAAGTGACTATGTCTCTTTCAGTATGACCAACTTCTATTGTATTTAGTCTTTGTTCTTTAATGAATAACTAGCATTGCTGTTCTATCCAGATTCTGGCAGTGTGGGGGCAGGAGTTAGTTTAAAATAATTATAATTATTTTAAATATCTTCCTCTTCTTTTCTAATGATTGCTAACTTTCATTACAGACTATAATGGCAATTAATGTCAAGCCTCCAAAGCTATTTAATCCATCCAAGAGAACTTTGCAATATGGTAAATAAATGCAGTCTATGATAGCCCTTAAATACCTAGAAAAGTGTAACTAGTCAACTATATTTCAAATATTAAAAAAACACCTAACTTATGTTAATACTACATTTAAATCACAATATGACGACCAAAAGAAAATTACATGCTGAATCTACACAACATGTAAGCAACAAATTTATTACTATAGTACCCCACCCACATTTTCTTAACCTTTAGCTCAATTTAAAAACGTTCACATTTTCACAGAAGAAAATTTACAAACATACAGTTCCAATTATTGTAAATATTTATAAAATTATAAGAACATAACGCTGACATTATACATATCGCGGCATGTCGCGAATTCTCTGCAGAAACATAATCAGATTTTAGAAATTGCTACCATTTTGGCAAGGGAGCTATAATATTTTTATTGCTCTTCGTATTGGAGGAACCCAATTGAGGCATAGTACCACCATTGCAAAAAGGAAGTGCTTCCGTGGGGTAGTCGCATAATGGCGGTTTTAAATAATCCTCATTTCTTTTTCTTTAAAAATGCATTTTCCTTATTTTAATGCTCATTTTTTTATTTGAATGGCATTATTGGTGTATTTTGAACACTTTGACAGCATTGTCATGTTTGAATTGTGAATTTAGAAAAAAAAATTGATGCTTGGAAATTTGGGTATGAATACATGATTTCAGAAGTCTACTTTCACTTTGTCACCAGTGTACACAACTGAGCAGAAAAAAAATCTCTTATACGACACATGACCCCTACTTTTCTCATCATATGTTGATAGTGCAGAGGTTGACAAACAGTAAAATGTAGGTTTCACTTCTTTCATTTGGGTCTCTCTATGAATGACAAGCCTTCAAACTTTTATTATTTACTATAGAATAAAGAACAAAAATCAGTGGTGGGATGACACCTATAAGAGAGACTTGAGTGAAATGGGGGTGATTTTCCAAAATGTTAATTGTAGGTAAAATAACCTCTTTTTTACACTCTCATAGTCTTAAATGACAAATTGGAGGCATTTGCTTCACAAAAAACATCATTTTGGCAAGTTTATGCCTCAAATAAAGCATATATGTGCATATCTACATTGAAATTTCATGAAAAATCACAAAATTTTGAAGCTTTTTTATTTTAGATGATTGAAATGTGCATTTTAGCATGTACATTGTATTGAATAATGTATTTTGGTAAGATAATGTCTTCAGTGTATCATGAGACTATTTTGGTGTAAATATTTTAATGGAATTAGGTAAAAAAAAAATTTTTTTTGGTAACTTCAAACTTTTATTATTTACTATAGAATAAAGAACAAAAATCAATGGTGGGATGACACCTTGAGTTATTTCCATTTTAAATTTCGAGGGATACCCACGAATCTCGTCATCACCCTTTTTTAGATCAAATCTCAGCTGATTTTGACCCGAAGGAAAACACAGCTTGATGCTGATTAATCTGATAACTGATGTGTTAGTTGATTGTTTATAAGGATAATGGGGACAGGCAAACTGGCAAGTCAATACAGTGTGACCTTTAGCAACTTTACGTAAACGGTGTATTGTAAATTTAGGACATGTCTACTTAGCTTTTCCAGACTATCAGAGTGAAGTCTAAAAAACATTTTAGCTACCTTGGACACTGAATTCATCTGCAATTTACCTTTTAAAGTCATGTAGTTAGCATAAACACTAATTCTCAGTAAACAAATCTGT
This sequence comes from Panopea generosa, assembly GCA_029582155.1. Classification (NCBI taxonomy): domain Eukaryota; kingdom Metazoa; phylum Mollusca; class Bivalvia; order Adapedonta; family Hiatellidae; genus Panopea; species Panopea generosa. The sequence continues at coordinate 47,653,989 of CM055909.1, read as the reverse complement.
AACTAACTGCGAAAAAAAAAATAGTAATTTATTAAGTTTCCCACAAAATTCGAATCGCAAAAAAAAAAATGGAATGACTGGAGTGTGACGTCATTTGTTGTATCCACACGTGACAAAATCCTGATTAGCTGATTGTTACAGATTTAGTAAGAGAATGGTTGGCGAATACTTGTGTATTTGGCTAAGTGTGTCATATGTCCGCAATCTATCCGCAAATGTTTATCACATGTGATTGACAGTTGAGTTATTGATACAACTTGTAATTAAGGCAGCAGAGCACATTTAAACAAAGAAGGATGGCGTTTTTAAGACAGAAGGGCAGAGCCTAAAAGGGGCAATATTTGAGTTCTTGATTACAACCTAATTTATGGAAATCTGTTTAAAAATTGATAATTATATGCTAGAAGGCTGAAACACAACATGCCTGGCAGAATTTTAATCAACTTTTAGTTAGAGTAATCTTTTAATGATGTAATATTTATAAACATAGTATACATTTTTTTGGCATCTGATTGTTATCATTGTATGGCCAGAATTAACTATTATCTATTTTGTTGATGTTTACTACTGTTTTTGAAGATTTTAATATATATTATGGGAGGAGGGAGTTTGTTTATATGGGTGAGAGTGAGTGGAGTACTCTTTTGAGGTGGGTGTACCATTGGGTTGGTCCATTTTATGTGCTTGATACCTGTGGTATCAAATACAAATAATGGATTTGTTCGAAAACTCTATTTCATTTTGAGTGATTCAATTGGCCAATAAAATGAAGCGAATATGTTATGTACTTATGTTTAGGACAAATTTATCTTTACATGAAACCTTTACGTAATACCCACAAAAGTATGATGCAGTATAAATAGATATATGATATTGAAGTGATCTATGTTGTTTCAAAAGTCCATATTTTAAAAAAAAATATCAAGTAATCTTAGCAGTCGACTTATATTAAATGTACATTTGATTATTCTCATTAGATAGATTAACAAATTCCTGTTATATTTAGGGTTTTCTAATTCAAAATCTATCTTTAAAAGCGCTTCATTTAAAAAAAAGAGTTTTTTATATCTACAAACCTCTTTTGAAATCTGGTCAAGGGCTTGGTCTTCAGCAGAATAATGTCGGTCCGTTGCTCGGCGACGACCAGATGTTGACGAGCTCATCTCGCCTGTTCAATTTATAACGGGGACGTCAATATGTTCCTTAAAACAATATATTTCACAAAATAACTGTCCCAATTGTTACCATCAACTTCGTGTTTCGGTTGTGGACACAGTCATCGCAAATACTGTGCTGTTTGTGATGGAAACTAGATAATGGACGAACTTGGCTACTTAAAGGAAACCCAACTAATATTACAATATTCTCTGGCTTATTTAAAAAAGCCACTTCATTTCGGAGAAATATGTTTAAAACGAAATATCCTCACTTCCTCAAAAGTGCTAATTTTGCAACAAATGGCGAATTTCCGGAAGTAATGACCGAGACTGTGCCCCATTAAAAAGTTACCGAAAATACCAGAAATTAAAAGAAATATATAAAAAACAAATAAGCGAATGAGCAAAAAATAGAGGAAAGGAATAGTTTACTGAAAATCAAAGTAGTGATGTTGTTTTTAAAAAATGTATATATTTAGGAGAGACTGTGCCGTCCACATTTATTTAATATTTCTACATAAACATGATGCTTACGTCATAAATGAGCGGGCGCCATACCTGCGGTTGCGGACAATTCGAAAACACTCATTTTTTAGAAATGAATTACTTGGAAGAAGACGAATAAAAATACTCATTTTTCAAATGATGACTAACTTAGGAAAATAACATGCATGCTGCGTGTGTTATATAGCAGGGACGGATCCAGAAATTCAGTTTAGAGGGTATGACTTAGGGGGTGCAATATAATATCTAAATGGGATCACATGTTTTGAGTAGAAATATTGTGCATTTTAATTAAATATGAGAGTTTTTTTAAAGAGTAGATCGGCCATATTGTGCAGATGTTACACATTGGTGATCAGCTAATATTCACGTTATGAATCAGTCTAGAGTATTTCATTGTCGAGTCGAACCAACATCATGTTACATACTAACTTGTCACCTTACACTAACGAGTCAGGCTAACATCATGTTATACTTATCACTTGGATTGACGGGTCAGGCTAATATCATGTTTTACTTATCACTTGGATTGACGTGTCAATATACACTTTGCATTGTCGGATCAGACCAGTATCATGATATAGACAAATCTATCACATTTATACATTATACCAAATTTCACAATATACAATTAATTCTAAGGGACATAACACATACTGACTAATTCTCCGTAAAGTAAGCATTAACCTCCCATTGATTTTCAAACTTTTATTTGAAGAAAGACTTCACACTCTGATTAAAATATCTGTTAAAAACAGGTTTGGGAGGATTTAAAATTCCAAATAATTCGTATTTCAGATAGATAGATGCCTTATGTTCATTCTAATATTTAGGCGTTTATACATTGGTATGTCCCGACACACTGCCTTTAAATGGATATGTATATTTAGGCATAGATCGGTAGATAAGCACTATTTGAGTATGAATCCGTAGATGAGCACTATTTGTGTGTGAATCCGTAGATAAGCACCATTTGGGTGTGAATCCGTAGATGAGCACCTTTTGGGCGTGAATCCGTAGATGAGCACCATTTGTGTATGAATCCATAGATGAGCACTATTTGATTGTGAATTTGTAGATGGGCACCATTTGGGTGTGAATCCGTAGATGAGCACCATTTGGGTGTGAATCCGTAGATGAGCACCATTTGATTGTGAATTCGTAGATGAGCACCATTTGGGTGTGAATCCGTAGATGAGCACCATTTGATTGTGAATTCGTAGATGAGCACCATTTTAGTATTAATCCGTAGATGAGCACAATTTGGGTGTGAATCCGTAGATGAGCACCATTTGATTGTGAATTCGTAGATGAGCACCATTTTAGTATTAATCCGTAGATGAGCACAATTTGCGTATGAATCCATAGATGAGCTTCATTTGGGTATAGGCATAGTATCAACATTGGAAAAAGGATGTCCATGGGGTAGTCGCATTATGGTGGTTATAAATAATCCTCATTTCTTCTTCTTTAAAATGGATTTTCCTTAGATTAATGCTCATTTTTTTATTTGAATGGCATTATTGATGTATTTTGAACATTTTGACAGCATTATCATGTTTGAATTGTGAATTTAGAAAAAAAGGATGCTTTGAAATTGGGGTATGAATACATGATTTCAGAAGTCTGCTTTCACTTTGTCAACAGTATACACACTGAGCAGAAATAAATTCTTATATGACACATGACCCCTGCTTTTCTCATCATATTTTAGTAGTGCAGATGTTGAGAAAAAGTAAAATGTAAATTTCACTTCTTTCATTTGGATCTCTCTATGAATGACAAGCTTCTAACTTTTATTATTTACTATAGAATAAAGAACAAATATCAATGATCGGTAGATGAGCACCATTTGGGTATAAATCTGTAGATGACCAACATTTAAGTATAGATCGGTAGATGAGCACCATTTGGGTATAAATCTGTAGATGACCAACATTTAAGTATATATCGGTAGATGAGCACCATTTGGGTATTGATCGGTAGATGACCAACATTTAAGTATATATCGGCAGATGACCAACATTTAAGTATATATCGGTAGATGAGCACCATTTGGGTATTGATCGGTAGATGACCAACATTTAAGTATATATCGGTAGATGAGCACAATTTAAGTATAGATCGGTAGATGACCAACATTTAAGTATATATCGGTAGATGAGTACCATATGGGTATATATCGGCAGATGACCAACATTTAAGTATATATCGGTAGATGAGCACCATTTGGGTATTGATCGGTAGATGACCAACATTTAAGTATATATCGGTAGATGAGCACCATTTGGGTATTGATCGGTAGATGACCAACATTTAAGTATAGATCGGTAGATGAGCACAATTTAAGTATAGATCGGTAGATGACCAACATTTAAGTATATATCGGTAGATGAGTACCATATGGGTATATATCGGCAGATGACCAACATTTAAGTATATATCGGTAGATGAGCACCATTTGGGTATATATCGGTAGATGACCAACATTTAAGTATAGATCGGTAGATGAGCACAACTTAAGTATAGATCGGTAGATGACCAACATTTAAGTATATATCGGTAGATGAGCACCATTTTGGTATATATCGGTAGATGACCAACATTTAAGTATAGATCGGTAGATGAACACCATTTTGGTATATATCGGTAGATGAGCACCATTTGGGTATAGATCGGTAGATGACCAACATTTAAGTATAGATCGATAGATGAGCACCATTTGGGTATATATCGGTAGATGAACACCATTTTGGTATATATCGGTAGATGAGCATACTTAAGGTATTGATGAGAATCATTTAGGTAATAGATCGGTAGATTAGTACCGGTATATAAACATTTAATATGCTGAGAATCTGACAATTTAACTACACGACTTGTAAGCAATTATTCTCTGTATATAAGGACACCAAACAGAACAACGGCAATTACCATCTTAATCAAAGTTTGCTGTGCTGTTAAAGGAAACACGGTTATAATCAAATAATACGTCGCATTTCCTTTTTTTTTCATATAACAAGGTTTTATTTAATGGATTACTTACATTTAGCTATAACGTAACATCTTTCTATTATGCACACAACGAATATTGCAATCACACTAGTTTAAAGAAATTCATGTTTCAGTGTCCTGCCGATAGCCGCTTTTTTCGGGCAACTACTTGCGCGTTTAACGTTTTCACTATTTTTTGGCTTCCCTCCATATATCGTCGCTGTTTACCGAGTAATTGTTTAATATATAAAACATGTCAATACTCCTTTTCTATATGAATAATCCACAGCGTGATATTCTTAAATGATGTCGTTTTTTCTTCTTCTAAAAACGTTTTTTTTTTTTACTTTAAAAATACAACCAGATATGAACTTATATAAGATAATAAAGACAAAAGTATGTTTTATCATTTTCAGTCTGTTGTTTTGTATATCTCATTATTTCATAAGTTACCATTCGTTTTTTTTATTCAAACGTAAATATAATGAACATAAAACGTGTGATATGACGAATATAAACAATATTGGAATGTGCACATTATCATGTTACGTTTCAGGCTTAAAAATCTTAAGACACATATACACCAGAAACTGTCAGGAAACATTGACCGGAACTTGTGGCATATCGTCTGCAGATTTATTCCACACTAAGTCAGCAATGTCACATGATATATACACGCGTGCACAGCGTCTTAAGCAGACGACATGCTCATGAAATGTTCTTTAATATGACCTCAATTGCCACATAGTGAGATTCGATGGGACATGATTCGATATAACACGATACGCAACAAAGAATGTGGTCTTAACTGTATATTGACATTACAAATCTGTATCCGCTTTCCTAGCCATCGGCCTTTAACGTATGGCTGAAGCGTACCATTGATTCTTAAATACACTGTAACATATGTTGCTGCAGAGTCTCACATCAGTTTCCATGGATATGTCTCGTTGTAGTTACCATGGTGTTATAGCTGTCCCGCAGCAATCTTTAATTCTCACTCCACCCCCTCCCCCACCCTCACCAACCCACTCACCCCTCCTAGGAAATGTAATGTCTTGTTCTTTAGTTGGTGTGCGTCGGCGGGTTTTCTCAGATTTACAAGAGGAAATGGTATTTGTTTTACCAATTGAACTTCATTATGACTGTATATTTTCTCTGGAAAAAAGCTCTAATCAAGGTTTTGTTTTAAGATACGGAACACGTTTATATCCATATAATAAAATACTGTCTTTACTTGCTCGAAAATACTGCGTTCACACGAATAAACTAAGAAAAAGAACTGAGATATGAGAACTGAAGCCTACCTCAAAGTGGCAATCGTTCAAAATAAAATGGAACAAACAAACAAAAAACAGGCACGAGGATGAAAATTCGTGTATGCATGTATAGATTGCGCAAATGTACATCGCATAACATTTTCGATTGTATATACTGTAAGAAAAATAACATTAGTTTTCGTAACCAAGCCACTATGTTGTTAATTTTTGGCCATGAAGGCATAACCAGATATAGGCCCAGGAGCGATTGCGCGCATGAACAAAATTTTATGAATTTAGGGAATCCTTTCATTGAACCTATTATAAATTCACCAGTGTTGACATGTGAGATTTTGAGGGTCGATAGAAAATGTAAACGCCTCGTAACTCAGTGTACAGACACACCAAAACAGTTTTCCAGTTATAATTTCAAATATACTGTACCTCACTTGAATAGCATTCAATTACGCAGTCTGTGCACATAATATTCCACATTATAAATTGCTTTTAATGCTAACTTACATTTAGTTTATATTTGATGTCCAACGCATACAAAGCAGAGTACCATCTCATAGCGTCTAATAGCAACCCAACATTTAGCATTTCAAGTACTTTAAGTAACTTGAAGCCTTCGGCAACATTTTACGATAAAAACGGTGCTACCGATATATTACGACAGAGTATGATGGATCTTGTTCAAGTCTCTACGGTATCCATTCAGTTCAACTGTAACACCGCATGTAAGAATGAGCATTCAGTTTAACTGTAACAGCGTCTGTAAGGGTGAATATTCTGTTCAAAAGTAACAGAGTCTGTAAGGGTGAACATTCAGATTAACTGTAACAGCGTCTGTAAGAGTAAGCATTCAGTTTAACTGGAACAGCGTCTGTAAAAGTAAGCATTCAGATTAACTGTAACAGCGTCTGTAAGGGTGAGTATTCAGATTAACTGTAACCGCGTCTGTAAGGGTAAATATTCAGTTCAACTGTAACAGAGACTGTAAAGGTGAGCATTCAGATTAACTGTAACAGCGTCTGTAAGAGTAAGCATTCAGTTTAACTGTAACAGCGTCTGAAAGAGTGAGCATTCAGTTTAACTGTAACAGCGTCTGTAAGGGTGAGTATCCAGATTAACTGTAATAGCGTCTGTAAGGGTAAATATTCAGTTCAACTGTAACAGAGTCTGAACATTCAGATTAACTGTAACAGCGTCTGTAAGAGTAAACATTCAGTTTAACTGTAACAGCGTCTGTAAGAATGAGCATTCAGTTTAACTGTAACAGCGTCTGTAAGGGTAAATATTCAGTTCAACTGTAACAGAGTCTGAACATTCAGATTAACTGTAACAGCGTCTGTAAGAGTAAACATTCAGTTTAACTGTTACAGCGTCTGTAAGAGTGAGCATTCAGTTTAACTGTAACAGCGTCTGTAAGGGTGAGTATCCAGATTAACTGTAATAGCGTCTGTAAGGGTAAATATTCAGTTCAACTGTAACAGAGTCTGAGCATTCAGATTAACTGTAACAGCGTCTGTAAGAGTAAGCATTCAGTTTAACTGTTACAGCGTCTGTAAGAGTGAGCATTCAGTTTAACTGTAACAGCGTCTGTAAGGGTGAGTATTCAGATTAACTGTAACAGCGTCTGTAAGGGTAAATATTCAGTTCAACTGTAACAGAGTCTGTAAGGGTGAGCATTAAGATTAACTGTAACAGCGTTTGTAAGGGTGAGCATTCAGATTAACGGTAACAGCGTCTGTAAGGGTAATCATTCAGATTAACTGTAACAGCGTCTGTAAGGGTAATCATTCAGTTTAACTGTAACAGCATCTGTAAGGGTGAGCATTCAGATTAACTGTAACAGCGTCTGTAAGAGTAAGCATTCAGTTTAACTGTATAAGCGTCTGTAAGAGTAAGCATTCAGATCAACTGTAACAGCGTCTGTAAGGGTGAGTGTAACAACGTCTGTAAGGGTAAGCATTCAGATTAACTGTAACAGCGTCTGTAAGGGTAATCATTCAGTTACCCATTCAGATTAACTGTAACATAGTCTGTAATAGTAAGCATTCAGATTAACTGTAACAGCGTCTGTAAGGGTAAGCATTCAGTTTAACTGTATTAGCGTCTGTAAGAGTAAGCATTCAGATCAACTGTAACAGAGTCAGTAAGGGTGAGCATTCAGATTAACTGTAACAGCGCCTGTAAGGGTAAGCATTCAGTTAAACTGTATTAGCGTCTGTAAGAGTAAGCATTCAGATTAACTGTAACAGCGTCTGCAAGAGTGAACATTCAGTTTAACTGTAACAGCGTCTGTAAGAGTGAACATTCAGTTTAACTGTAACAGCGTCTGTAAGGGTGAGTATTCAGATTAACTGTAACAGCGTCTGTAAGGATAAATATTCAGTTCAACTGTAACAGAGTCTGTACGGGTGAGCATTCAGATTAACTGTAACAGCGTCTGTAAGGGTAAGCATTCAGTTTAACTGCAATAGCGTCTGTAAGAGTAAGCATTCAGATCAACTGTAACAGAGTCTGTAAGGGTGAGCATTCAGATTAACTGTAACAGCGCCTGTAAGGGTAAGCATTCAGTTTAACTGTATTAGCGTCTGTAAGAGTAAGCATTCAGATCAACTCTAACAGTCTGTAAGGGTGAGCATTCAGATTGACTGTAAGAGCGTCTGTAAGAGTAAGCATTCAGTTTAACTGTAACAGCGTCCCTAAGAGTGAACATTCAGTTTAACTGTTACAGCGTCTGTAAGAGTAAGTATTCAGTTAACTTGTTACATCGTCTTTAAGAGTAAGCATTCAGTTTAACTGTAACCGCGTCTGTAAGGGTGAGTATTCAGTTCAACTGTAACAGCGTCTGTAAGAGTGAACATTCAGATTAACTGTAACAGCGTCTGTAAGGGTGAGTATTCAGATTAACTGTAACAGCTTCTGTAAGGGTGAGTATTCAGTTCAACTGTAACATCGTCTGTAAGAGGAAGCATTCAGTTTAACTGTAATAGCATCTTTGAGAGTAAACATTCAGTTTAACTGAAACATCGTTTGTAAGAGAAAGCAGTCAGTTTAACTGTAACAGCGTCTGTAAGAGTAAGCATTCAGTTTAACTGTAACAGCGTCTGTAAGAGTAAGCATTCAGTTTAACTGTAACAGTGTCAGTAAGAGTGAGCATTCAGATTAACTGTAACAGCGTCCGTAAGAGTAAGTATTCAGTTGAACTGTTACATCGTCTTTAAGAGTAAGCCTTCAGTTTATTTGTAACAGCGTCTGTTAGAGTAAGTATTCAGGTGAACTGTTACATCGTCTTTAAGAGTAAGCATAGAGTTTAACTGTAACAGCGTCTGTAAGAGTGAACATTCAGATTAACTGTAACAGCGTCTGTAAGAATGAGTATTCAGTTTAACTGTAACAGCGTCTGTAAGAATGAGTATTCAGTTTAACTGTAACAGCGTCTCTAAGAGTGAACATTCAGTTTATCTATAACAGCGTCTCTAAGAGTGAGTATTCAGTTTAACTGCAACAGCGTCTCTAAGAGTGAACATTCAGTTTAACTGTTACAGCGTCTGTAAGAGTGAACATTCAGTTAACTGTAAGAGCGTCTGTAAGAGTGAACATTCAGTTTAACTGTAACAGCGTCTGTAAGGGTAAGCATTCAGTCAGTTTAACTGTAACATCGTCTGTAAGAGTGAACATTCAGTTTAACTGTAACAGCGTCTGTAAGGGTAAGCAATCAGTTTAACTGTAACAGCGTCTGTAAGGGTGAGTATTCAGTTAAACTGTAACAGCGTCTGTAAGGGTAAGTATTCAGTTTAACTGCAACAGCGTCTGTAAGAGTAAGCATTCAGTTTAACTGTAAGAGTACGCATTCAGTTTAATTGTAACAGCGCTCTATTGTAAGCATATAGTTTAACTGTACCGGTGTTTGTTAAAGAATGTAAAGTAAGCATGCATTTTGCTGCCCCATTAACCGACACAAACACACGTATTCAACAACAATTTTACAAAGTAAAGTGGTGAATAATTCATAAGCAGACAAGCTAGATTATTATATTTTATTACATTGTTCAAGGAAATAAACTAATTTACTTAGCACTTACATGAGGCATGCACCGAACACTGCAGCGGGGTGCACTTACTGTTTATGTGGTACAGGAGAGTTCATATCCTGTGAATACATGGACTTTATTCCTTAAATACACAACCAAGGAATTATATACATACTCTATATCCTTAGATATACCAGTACACAATATTTTCCTTCCATAGGTCCTGGGTCACATAGTTTCCACTCATAAAGCATGAAGAGGTCCCGGCCAGACTATTAAAAAGCCGCTCAGATTCAGCCGCAGGTCCTTCGTAGACATGTGGTTTAAAGCGCCTACCTGTCACCGATGAGGTCTTGGATTCGAGCCCAGTTTGGTTAAAGAATTTTATGAGAATTTACCAGCTATCTGCAAAATGACGTTGATTATATACACTTAGATTTAACCCCACCCCCTCCCCCTTCTCGCCCTACCCCGTTTCAAAAAAAGAAAAAAAAAGAAAAAAGTAAAACAAAACAACACGCACGCACGCCACTTAGTCGTTTATTATCCATTTTATAAATCGGTTATTGTTCTATTTTTATTTTGATAAAACATCATTTTACCAACATGACTTTATCAAATTCGACCATTGAAAGGACGCAACAAATAAGTTAAGCTCATTTAATACGATTAAATATATCTATCGATAATGATGTGAGACCTAAATATACCATACCATACATACACATCGTCCGTCCTGTCGCTACCATATACAAACAGTAATATCTATAAGAAGGTATCAAATTTGTCACCGCTAACTGTACACACGGAATGATACATATCGATAGTCAAGCTCTGTTTTAAATATTCCTGTTATTAGGATGGAATTTGAGGAAAGGACAGACGGACGGACGGGCGTTCTGCCTGGTAAAGATTCAGACGACGAAGAAAATGATGTGTTAGATCCTCGTATTCAGGTTAGCATTATTTAAATCACCATGTTATTGTTTTTATGTAAATTAGGTACGCCCCTCAATAGCTCATTTGAACCTGAGTAGGTGAATATACATGTATGATGACATTTTCTTTCATACAGTACAGCTAAAGAATTTCGATAGCCAAACTACCGCAATCAGTGCCGCTACGCCTACTGTTAAGGGTATAATTTAGGATACTTATGTGATAAAACCAGTGCGGCCTTTTTTATCGTCTCATGTACAGTATCTGTTTTCTTTTATTTGTATAGTTTTACTGCATAAACGTTTGTATACAGCTGTATCGAAATCAGCCCCAGAGAGACAGATTTTATACTGTCAATATCGCTGAAAATGTACAATGTACAGTTATGCAATCCTTATATAGATTTTCCTGTTGAAATAAATCCTTTCATGTCTAGCGCTGACATAATTCAATACAAACATGGTTTGTTTAAAAAATATGGGTCAAACAACTGGCTGGGACGACAAACTAGACAAACAGAATATAAACGTGTCTTATTTATATAATGGCACTGGAAAAGGAATTGAAGTTTGAGTAATAATTTTTTCTTGACTAAATTTAATAGATATTTCTCGATTACAAGTACAATGCAATCAAATATCAGACGGGGTGGTGCGTTAGTGCAGTGGATAGTGTGTTGCCCGAAAACACAAGAGGTTGCGGGTTCGATCCCAAGTTCGACCCGATGGCTTCTTTTAAACAACACTCAGTGGTGGTTTTGTCCAGAAAGCGGATTCGAGCTCTGAGCTGACTTCACAATTGAGCTTACATAAATTAGTATAAACTAAATATCCGTGAGTGGCCAGCGTGCCTGAAGCAAGTGTAGGTTGGCATTTATCAACAACATAATCGCATAATAAATTACCATAATACATGTACCAAATAATTCCATAGTTCATATATAATTAGCTCAGATTTATTTGTTCTATTGATATTAATTCACTTTTCTGTAAATACTGTATAATATGTATTGTTAAAGGCCTCATGGTTGATTGAGTAGATAATATGGGTTTTTCTTGTGACACACAGTCTTTTTTTTTCGAGTAATAGTAGTAGTAGAAGTAGTGGTAGTATAGTAGTAGTTGTGATGGTAGTAGTGGTAGAAGTAGTAGTAGTAGTAGTAGAAGTAGTAGTAGTAGTAGAAGTAGTAGTAGTAGTAGTAGTAGTAGTAGTAGTAGTAGTAGTAGTAGTAGTAGTAGTAGTAGTAGTAGTAGTAGTAGTAGTTGAAGTAGTAGTAGTAGTAGTAGTAGTAGTAGTGGTAGTGGTATTGATAGTGGCAGCAGCAGCAGCAGCAGCAGCAGCAGCAGTAGTAGTAGAAATGTATTGTATGCTAAAAGCATATGATTTTGTTGTATACATACATCAAATATAATCAAAAACAAAAACAACGTTTTTTAACAACATTCGTAGTTATTTCGCCTCGGACAGGCCGGCGATCGAACTGACACATGTGCACGTGTTTGCACGTGCATACCAACATGAACCAGAGATTTATCATGAATATATATATATATCACAAATGATATACTAATATTTGAACACACAAATACATACGCACTTAATTAAAACGTGCATGTCGGCGCGGTACGCGGTTTGACGTACGTACATACATCCTGGTTGCATTTGCAATGCACGATGTGGTTATACTTTTCTTATAACTGTTCATGCTTAGCATTTCCTCCCTATAAATGCTTGCGGTTTTCAGATGGTAAAGTGTCTAATTTAAAATGCAGTAAACTTCCACACTTGTAATTAATATATCTGTAGATTGGACTAACACACACTTCGTACAGTGGCGTAATAGACATGTTATTTATTTGGTCATGTGAGTATAAAAAACAGTCACGTGATTTTATATAATATACGACACATTGTTCATGTTAATTGAAACAAAACTGTGATAATCACCATGGTAATATGAGTAACATATTCGCAGTTTATTCGCATACCTTTAAGGTTAACACGTATACATAGACGTTAATGATTAAATCAAAACGATGTGACACTATCGACATGTATCAAGATTACGTTAAGTGTAAAAGTACTTAAGTGTACTTATAACATGGTGACTAACCGAAACTGCTCCTTGCTACAAAATATGCGTTGCTAAGTCCCTCGTTGTGTCCGGTATGACTCCCCGTAGCTTAAAACTACAGAATCTGGCACGGATAAGATTCATTATAAAATACGTCTTCACATTAAGTGAACATTCTCCTGACAGTGGCATAACTGCCTTTACGCAACAGCACCTGGGCTTGCATATATGTTTACGATTGCAGTGGCGTAGCTGCTTTTTACGTCACAACGCCCGGGCTTACACATATTATTGCATCATTTTATCTCTAGGAAATGCCCTCAGAACGTTAGAACTGCATCTTGAAATTATTGTTTTCTGCTTGGGACTGTCCCCCAAACCCCGCTAAAACCTGGTGGGCTTGCACATTATTTTAGTGTCAGCTACGCCACTGAAATGCATCATTATATCTCATGGAAATTTCCCCCAGAACGCAGGAAATGCATCCTAAAATGTAAATCTTTTCTGGTGGGGCATGTTCTCAGACCCCCTAGAACATGAAGGGCTTACACATAATTTTAGGGACAGCTACGCTACTGCATGCTGTATGTTTGATAAGTTTAAACTCATTAGTTGTCGATAGTTTAAGACGATGAGTTGATAAAATGACCGATGGTACATTGGACACGGTCAATTGTTCAAAGCGTCATCATGTGTCACCGACCGCCGTAAACAAATTTAATATCTCTCGATAGCTTGTTGGAAGCGACTCTGGTCTGTAATCATCAGAATACAATACGGTACGGTACGGTACGCATGCATACAAACTTCCTAATTTGCTGAAGTATATTTTTCAAAATAGGTTAATGCGTTGAATTATTTTGCGAGGAGGTAAAACTAAATAAACAGGCATGCTAACAAAAACATTTTAAAGTAAAAGTACAGATTTAATAATAAGGGATTTATTAAAATCGTCATGTCTTAATTGTGTACGATGTGTGGATGACCATGCGAAAGTTTAATCTTGAAAGAATCTTACGCAGTTTTAGATCTTGACATAGGTCAACGGATCGTACCGCAATGAACTCCGGGTTATACTGCCAGTAAAATCAACACCGCGTTAGTTTAAACATATTTTATTGCATATATAAATATGAAATGGGACCAGACCACAAGTTCTGACAACATTAAATTTGGCCCTCCCCCTACACTTTTTTTATAATATAATGTGCACTTAAACATTTTCACAGTAATAAATTGCTATATCTAGCAGCAATGAATAGTCTATTTAAAAGAAAATAGTATTAATTGATCTGTCCATGCGGGCATAAATATTGAGGAATTAATGTAATTAAATTTCCATATATATATATATATAATTATGTAAAACAGTTTTCCCATGTTAGGATAGTTTTAATTTTCCATATATATGTAAAACAGTTTTCCCATATTAGGATAGTTTTAATTTTCCATATATCATTTTTTATGTAAAACTGTTTTCCCATGTTAGGATAGTTTTAATTTTCCATATATAATTTTGTTTGTAAAACTGTTTTCCCATGTTAGAAAAGTTTGAGAGCAATTAAAAACGTTTGAATCCTTTATTAGAACAATTACTGCTTGAACAATAGATGTAGTTTCCGAAGTTCATATGTCATTTGTTCATCCCCATATGATATAAGCTTAGTACTAAGAGGATGCAGATAACTGCGTTCTATGTATTATTACGTCGTTTGTTACGACCACATTTGCTGTTTTCTTCTATAGTTCCCCGAGTTTAATATTCTTTGTAAAATGACAAAAACATTTAAGATGTTTGAAATACTTTGAACATTTTGTCATTGTTTTGACGATTTGGTCTGACTTTAGCAGCATCTACTTTTAAAGTGTATTATTCAATCATTCGGTAAAACTTTTGTCAGAAAGTAGTCTTCATCATCTGCGACGATTGCCTTTCTACGAGAAAACAAGCCTTGACAATTTCGTTTTTGAAATTAAATTGTAACGGTATTCCGCTCAATTTTCTGATTGGTTGATTCAAGCAATCGGACTACCTCTGCGATTTCCATAGTAATGCTTAGATGTTCCTTTTCTGTATTCATTTTTATGAGATATTTTCTATTTGATAAATATCCTGGACATGATTACAGCAAAGACTTTAGTAGTAATGTTTTTTAAATTTCGTTTAAACATTACCGTTGCAGAGGTTTGTTTGTTTCAGCCTGGCAGATTTTACTTCTAGATTTTTTTTTCTTCTGCACAATTTAAAGTGTCAAGACGTTTCAAGTATCATTTAGAAAAAACAAGCGTCGCCGATGACCAAGACTAGCCAGAGAGATTTTTAAGGTTAAAACGTATTTAGGAGAGTAATATGTAATTTTGAAATTAGCGATCGTATTTTAGGTTTGTATTTTTAACGACACACTTAACAACATATTAAAAAGGAATTCGTAACGAAATATAAAATTTCGAATCACAATTTTATATTGTTTACACATGAAACTCACCTATAGATAGTTCTTCTTATCAGATACATATGGTAATGGTACTGATAACGCCTGTGCAATTACCTGTTTGTCGGGTACCGGTCATCCAACCCAAATATTTGTTTTAATTTATAAGAACGAGTAATTGTTGTATGTCAATAACAATTAACGGTCTCCCTGCTATAATGATGATGATGATGATGTGGTGGTGTGATATACTACAACCACAACAACAACTACTACTACTACTACTACTACTACTACAACTACTACTACTACTTCTTCTACTACTACTACTACTACTACTACTACTCCTTTTACTACTACTTCTACTTCTACTTCTACTGCTGCTGCTGCTGCTGCTGCTGCTGCTGCTGCTGCTACTACTACTACTACTACTACTACTACTACTACTACTAATACTACTACTACTACTACTACTACTACTACTACTACTACTATTACTAATACTACTACTACTAAAACAACAACAATAATAATAATAATAGTAATATAAAACAAGAGAAACAGCTATTCATCAATATTAACACATACTTTAATAAACACCTAGAGGAAACTAATTGTCAATGTGTGAGGTAAGATAGACATATTCAAGGGGTTAGAGATAATAAGTCCTTGATTCAATCAAGCACTTGTATTGAAGGATAGGAAACTTGCATCTCTTGTCTAAATGTTGATGAAACAGCACACGAAGGATTCATAATTTGAAAATTAATCATTCGTTATTTATAGGCAGCTGTTTCTTGTACATAAACTGTAAGTTGTATGTATTCTTAGATGTTTAAACATGTTTCTATCACGCAAAATGCCCTTGAATTAAATATATTGAGGTTTGAAGGAACATTTATAGTAATTTGTCGTTATTTGAGCTTCAGTATATAACTTTTGTCATCACAAGTACTTCAACATTTTAAACACACATTTCTGGGAATAGAATTGTTTTGATGACAATTTCATTCTGAAGTGTAAGAATTTTGATTTGTATTCCTGAGATGAATGGAAGTTAAGATAAGTAAAAACGAGATATAGCGAGATTTTGCGTGAATACGCGAGCGTTCACACAATCTCAAACAGTTGCCTTTCCTTCTCTATATAATTGCTTGATTCAATCCATTATCTGTTAATCGTTATTTTAATCATCAGTTACATGCATGCGTACATAGTGGCATGCGATACAATGCCCCGTAAATCAGTAGCTTACCTAATTAGTTGTATCATACTAATAGTATTTTATTGTGTTTTTTTTTTTTATTTCAGATAGAGTTGGATCAGTTGAACTTGTCAAGCGGAGAGATAAACCGCATGGAAAATGAACTCGACGTAAGTTTGTTTTTTAATGAGATTTAAAAGAGAATATCAGGGTAAATCGCTATAAATGTCTTAAAAAATAAAATAACTATTAAAATGGTAAAAAAGCACCTCATTATCATTTATAAATATAATCCGAATAGCTCAGTACGTCAAGTCTACCAATCTGTGACCAAATCGATATGTGAAATCCCCATTTTAGAAACTGACGACACTTAAATACTTCTTGACAATCGTAACCTCGACATTCGGACTCTTATTTAGACGAAAACATTTTAACGTCTCACATCACTATTCCATTTCCCGTAGGACTCCGCTGTAACATTTATATCCAAAACACAGTGAAAAAACAAAACAAATCTGCAGAATGTGTCTGGCTCAGTTTCTTCATTGGGTCAAGATATGCAATTATAAAGTGAAAAAAGCGAACATTGACCAGTCTTTTTTTATTATTCAATGGTTTTGTGAGACCTATCAATTTCCATAGTAGAAATATGTTAACCATTCGCCCACGATGCGGTTCGAACCAACCATTCTGAAATGACACAGAATGGCCCGGTTGTGATTTCTAAAATACTGGCCATTTAACACATGGTAGGAAAAAAGAAATCAATGCAATAAAAAAAAGAAAAAAAAAGAAAGAACTAAAGTTTTATTTCTGCCTCCTTCATCTGTCTGGAGTAGTCAAGAGAGATAATAGTGGTGTGAGTCCTTCAATATATTATTTTAACATGTTTAAATAGATATCTTTATGGTAAAACGGGGTCAGAGTGTATATATATATATATATATATATATATATATAAGTATGATATACATGTATTGGAAAAAAATATTTAATTTATACCTAGATAAGGTAATAATAATTAAAACTTTAATATTGTAAAGTGTTGGCATAATACTGGAGATTGAGTGAGTGAATTAAAACAATTTTATAAAACGATTTTTTTTCTAGACCCGAGTGGATGCACTCTTCTTTATATTATATGGACCTACATATTCTGTAATACTTTGTGTAAACAGAATGAATTAGTGTAAGAGCCATTTTCAACACATGACAGGTTATATATGGCATATCCAGTCTTATTTGGGAAGACCCCAGAATTAATCTGAGTAGAACCACCATTCTATCGCAAGTAACTGGTAAACTTTCTCACATGATCTTTTTTAACCGAACGGGGCTCGAACAAAAAGGTGAATAAATTCATGATTACTTAACTCCTTTTCAAACAGATATTTTACATATAATGGATCGCTGGTCCAGTGGTAGAGCATCTAACCTATGATCGGAGGGTCGTTGGTTCGATCCTTCCCCCACGGCTATGTGTGGTGTCCTTGAACAAGATATTTTTCCGCATATGCTTAGTACTGGTTCTACATTGGAGCGTGATTTGTATAAGTTGTAGTAACTTGTTTCACATCAATGTAAAATAATAAATAAGTTTAAACTGAATGATGAGCAGAGCACACATTTTAGTAGTAAGATGTCGAATATGAGATCTGTGGGTCTTGGATTCGACCCTTTCACCAGAATTCTACGGTGTTTCCACGTGTGAATCGTGAATATATAAGCTATATGGACATGTTTCACAATCTATATAAATGGACATATACGCTTAAAGATAATATAAACGGGAAACGCTTATCGCAGTACGATTACAGTCA
The DNA here is from genome assembly GCA_029582155.1 of Panopea generosa. Taxonomy (NCBI): domain Eukaryota; kingdom Metazoa; phylum Mollusca; class Bivalvia; order Adapedonta; family Hiatellidae; genus Panopea; species Panopea generosa. The sequence goes on along the minus strand of CM055909.1, from coordinate 47,635,560 downwards.
ATCTGTAGACAGATAAAATATTGCAGTATTAGAACACAATACTATATCGACTCCGTGGCGCAACGGTAGCGCGTCTGACTCCAGATCAGAAGGTTGCGTGTTCGAATCACGTCGGGGTCATATTTTTTTTTTAATTATTTTGATGAGTTTTTAAGAGGCCAATCTATTTTATTTGCTAGTTCATAGGATTTCCCCGCAACACCTTCTATAAGGACTATTGAAAAATATAAATAAAATCCCATTATTTTTTACAGACAAAACAATTTTAAAATTACTGGTGTAAACTTTTGGTTGTATCGCGGACATCTTATTTCCCCCATTTAATATAACGATAAAGTAATCAGTTAAAGAAAAGTGTAAACGTGATGTGTGTGTGTGTTTTTGTTTGTGTTTTTTCGCAAGTTAAAAAATAACGTTTCCAATACAGTCAAACTTGTCTTAAGCAGCCAGTCAAGGGAAGGAGCAAAAGTGGCCTCTTAAGACAGGTTGTTACTTAATACAGGTTAATATGCACTGAAAGCATAGAAATGGGAAAAAGTAAATGTGGCTGCTAAGGACAAGTGGCTGCTTAATGGAGGTGACCACTTACACAGGTTTGACTGTACATGTATTATATATAGAACTTTTATTAAATAAAAAAAAAATTGGTTCAATATGATAGGATTGATCTCATGGCGCTACTATTATACCACATTGTAACTAATAAATTTCACATATCAACAACCAAACGAGGATTTCCACCTATTGTGCCAGTATTGTAAATCGAAGTGCCCCATTGAGATATTAGATTGATCAGTTTTATTGCATTGGAAAACCTTGGTGTGAAAGAATGTAGAGACACAATAAATATCCCCACAACTACTCAGTTGTGGATTATTTATGGTATTGCATGACGTTTCCCTGTCGGATATTTTAAAGCTATCCGGTACAATACTTTTCCCATTTTTCAATGCAGCAGAATTTCGTTGACTCGAATATGGATGGCTGGAACACCACATTTAGGTCGAACCACTTATCTGGTCCCGGGCCGTATTCCTACTCGATGTATAGTTAAACTTGTGTAAGTGGTCACCTCTACTGCGCAACTATTTGTCTTAAGCAGCCACATTCGTTATTTCCCATTTCTATGCTTTCAAAGCATTATATTGTTTATATGTATTAAGCAACAACCTGTCTTAAAGACCACTTTTGCTCCGTCCCTTGACTGGCTGCTTAAGACAGGTTTGACTACACATATAATCTCGTTAAATTAAGTCTTTACCATTGTCATTTTCATCGTAGCCTGGACCGGTTAGCTCAGTCTATAGCGCGAATGATTATCAATCCAGAGGTCGTGAGTTCGAATCCCCGTCAGGCCACAGTCTCCGTGATGATTGCTACACGACATTGCGTCTCATTTTCATTCGTCTCTCATATCTGATTCAAGTGGGAAAGTTATCAATTACTTGCGGAACTAGGTGTGCTCGAGTACTGGTTAACTTTCCAGGATCACATCATCATCATGGTCATAATCATTTCCATCATCATTAGTTTCATATAAACTGTCGTGATCTAGTGTTAAGCATTATCAACAACTTGTCTCTATATAATTCCTTGGCATTTTATTACAGACTTAATACACATGTTTTTACATTTTACCATAACAGGAGGCGAGAAGTAAATATCGATGTATTGTTTCGGAGACATCAGGGAGGATGGAGATGATTGCGCATAACCGGAAGAAGAGCATACAGAAAGCACGTGAATATTACAGACTTGTTGGCGAAGCCAAACTTGTAAGTTGATATCTGCATATGTGTACATCTTTATAAGCGTTGCTGATAGTTCAATTGTTTTAGGTATTACTGCATTACTAAAGTTTCTGCATAATTAAATTAAATAATTATAAGTGTTTATTATTATTATTATTATTATTATTATTTTTTTTTTTTTTTTTTTTTATAATCATATTTTCAAAGAAATAGTTTTAGTAGTTTGAATTTTTTATCTAAACCAGTGCACATTGCTCAGTTCTTTTTTTATTTATGTCATACAATGAATGTCAAGATAATCTAATTACCATTGTAAAATCTAACATCACGTGGTTGTAATAAACCGTGGCAATCTTCAACATACAGGATACATATAAAGTTTATTGTTTATTCACAATGTATGAAGTGAATACTTCTCTTCGTTCATTGGTTAATGACATACAACATTTTTGCTTTGTTATATATGATATATTAATATATACTTTCATTTGCTTGATTAAGGCACAAGGAGAGGCTTTGAAAGCAGCTAGGCAGTTTCAGTCATCTAATGGTGTTTATAAAGCAGCTAAGGAAACGGTTGCGCTGGCAGAAACTCGCCTCGCGGAGGAAACTCAATCTTCTGCGGCTGCGCAACTTACTTCCGCTTGGCAAGAAATGCTGAATCATGCTATCTCAAAGGTACGAACCATGGCTGCAATCGGCTAGCTTTAATTTGTTTAATATGTTTATAACCATTTAGCCCAACCATGACTTAATCAGGGACTTGTATAGAAGGATAGGAAACCTGCAGCTCACTACTAAATGTTTATAAAATAGCATGCGAAGAGAATTAATAATTTGGCGTATTAAATCATTCAAAATTTACAGGCAGCTGATTTCTTTTACATAAAATGTAAGGTTAATGTAACCTTAGATGTTTTATAATGTTTTAAATATGCAAAATGGTCTTGACTTTACGATATTGCAGTTTGAATAAAATTTCAAATACTTTCCTTGATCTTTAGTTCCAGTATACACATTTTGTAATCATAAGCATTTTTAAACACACTTGGCTGGAAAGTATTTTGTTATGCAGAGAACTGAATTGTGCACAGAAAGAATTTCAATTTGTATTTCTAAGATAAATGGAAGTTGAGATATTTGAAAACGAGATTTCGCGAGACTTTGCGTGAATACGCGAGCGTTCATAACATCTCACTCAGTTGCTTTTCATTCTCTATATAAGCCATTGACTAAATGCATTACTTCGTTTCAATTTAAGTCACGTGATTGTCATATTATGCTATGTACTTTCATTGTCATATTATGCTTTGTGCTTCCATTGTCATTTTATATTTCTTTGCATCTTTATGATATGTGCTATGGTTGACAGTTATATATGCTTCCATTGTCATATCATATTTGGCTCTATGTGCTTCAATTGTCACATTATGGCATGTGATTTTATTTTCACATTATGTTATGTGATTTCATTGTCATAGTATGCTATACATACTTCCATCGTCATATCATATTTGGCTCTAAGTACAGTATGGTATGTGATTTTATTTTCACATTATGTTATGTGATTTCATTGTCATAGTATGCTATACATACTTCCATCGTCATATCATATTTGGCTCTAAGTACAGTATGGTATGTGATTTTATTTTACATTCTGTTATGTGATTTCATTGTCATAGTATGCTATACATACTTCCATCGTCATATCATATTTGGCTCTAAGTACAGTATGGTATGTGATTTTATTTTACATTCTGTTATGTGATTTCATTGTCATAGTATGCTATACATACTTCCATCGTCATATCATATTTGGCTCTAAGTACAGTATGGTATGTGATTTTATTTTCACATTATGTTATGTGATTTCATTGTCATAGTATGCTATACATACTTCCATCGTCATATCATATTTGGCTCTAAGTACAGTATGGTAAGTGATTTTATTTTCACATTATGTTATGTGATTTCATTGTCATAGTATGCTATACATACTTCCATCGTTATATCATATAATTAGCTCTAAGTGCTTCAATTGTCACATTATAATATGTGATATGTAATGTGTGTTGCCATCGTCATATTATATTTGGCTCTATGTGCTTCAATTGTCACATAATAATATGTGATATGTAATATGTGTTGCCATCGTCATATTATATTTGGCTCTGTGTGCTTCAATTGTCACATTATAATATGTGATATGTAATGTGTGTTGCCATCGTCATATTATATTTGGCTCTATGTGCTTCAATTGTCACATAATAATATGTGATATGTAATGTGTGTTGCCATCGTCATATTATATTTGGGTCTGTGTGCTTCATCTGTCACATTATAATATGTGATATGTAATGTGTGTTGCCATCGTCATATTATAGTTGGCTCTGTACGCTTCAATTGTCACATTATAATATGTGATATGTAATGTGTGTTGCCATCGTCATATTATATTTGGCTCTGTGTGCTTCATTTGTCACATTATAATATGTGATATGTAATGTGTGTTGCCATCGTCATATTATATTTGGCTCTATGTGCTTCAATTGTCACATAATAATATGTGATATGTAATATGTGTTGCCATCGTCATATTATATTTGGCTCTGTGTGCTTCAATTGTCACATTATAATATGTGATATGTAATGTGTGTTGCCATCGTCATATTATATTTGGCTCTGTGTGCTTCAATTGTCACATTATAATATGTGATATGTAATGTGTGTTGCCATCGTCATATTATATTTGGCTCTGTGTGCTTCAATTGTCACATTATAATATGTGATATGTAATGTGTGTTGCCATCGTCATATTATATTTGGCTCTGTGTGCTTCAATTGTCACATTATAATATGTGATATGTAATGTGTGTTGCCATCGTCATATTATATTTGGCTCTATGTGTTTCAATTGTCACATTATAATATATGATATGTAATGTGTGTTGCAATTGCCGTATTATACTAACTTGTATATGATTTCATTGTCATAGCATGAAATGCGCTTATGATATAGTAGTATTCATTTACAATCAGACTCTGGTATTGTGTCTTTTTTGTCATATTGTCATATAAGTGTATGCTTTCATTTATATGGTTTTCGTTAACCAGGTTATGGAAGCAGAAAAGGAGAAGACGAACAGTGAACAACAACACAAGAGAAGGTCATCCAAATATGCCGAGCTCGAAGCACGGATACAGGTCCTAGAAAAAAAGTTTACCAGATCAATAAAGAAAGCGAGGCCGTACTTTGAACTGAAATCAGAGATGGATCTGAAGCTGATGGTAGGTTGATCTAGCGTAATAATAATAATAATAATGATAATAATAATAATAAAAATAATAAAAATAATAAAAATAATAATCGTTCTGAAAACATGATGTACGGTTTATTTACTACACATAGGACTTATATTCCTGTTCTGCAGCGGCGGTCTAGTGGTTGAGCATTCGTCTCGCATGCAGAAAGTCGTGGGTTCGATCCCCGGCTTGATGATACCAAAGACTTCATAAACGGCATCACTGAAAGCTTCTTCCCTTGGCGCTCAGCATTTAGAGGATAGTTCTAGGTCTGGTTTGCCCGATGGTGTCACTATTACATCATACCATGTGTCTGCGGTACGATATACCTGTGTGGCAACGCTTGGGATACTATCTCAAGTAGACACCGTCGCGATATAGCTGAATATTTGTTGAAAGCGACAATAAATACCATGAAAACAAATCTGTTACTCCGTAATATCATGGCTCATGAATATGCATTATTTTAATGTGCATATCGAGACAGACACTTGGTTCAATACCATCGTTTTCATATCCTGTAATTATTTTCAGCAACAAAAACAGAATGTGAATGACCTCATGGCGGCCATTAAATCTAATAAACTGCAATACACCGAATCTTTACGGAAATTAGAGACTATATCGGAGGAAATTCACCAATCACGTCGCAGCAAAATATGGTCTAAAATACCCAGACTGCCCGGCGTCGGAGCGGAAACGGAAAGTGTGTCGTCAAACATGTCTGAAATGTGCATGGGTGAGTTTGGTTGATTATTCTGTTGACTACCCATTTCATTGATCACGTAAAACTGAAGTTGAACTCAATGTAGACCTACCGACAATAATAAAAAATAAATAAATGAATAAAATAATACTTATAATTAAATAATAATTACTTAATCATTTAACGAGAGAAGTCATTTAATCCATCCGATGTACCATGAGTTCCTCTTTAATACGCATATACCCAATATTTAAAGAAAAGTAAATACACATTAATAACAGAAATAAAAGTGAAAGATATAATTTCATATTTTATAATGCATTATTATGTAGAAATGCTGGCGAATGCAAATGAAATTTGGAGAGCCTACATGTTTTAATACAGTTTAACATTCATGCTACTGGGTTTGTTTTGTTGCACTGTGTCATTGCCCACACTCAAATATTTCTACAAACAATTGCAGTTCACGCGTAAATCATATAATCGCAATACTTCTTACATTTCAGAGTTATCGGATATCTCCCGAAGCGGTTCGATGTCACAAGACATGGAGGCTGACTCTGAAAACACTGAAAGTGAATTGGACGAGTGTGGTCTTTATTTTAAATATAACCAAGAAGAACCAAGCGTGACCGACGTCGTAAATACCGAAAACGAACGATCAGAAAATACTTTCTATGATAAAGGAAGCACTCCTGTGAATATTAAATCTGATGACGAAGTTTTCCATGGAAATTTTCAAGGAGCTACTACTTCTGACACAGAGCTTGAAACAAAAAGTGATATATTAGTTAAACACGACGAAGAAAGTATAGAATCAACTGAAAACATAACCAATACAAGTGATTCTTTAGCTAGCTTAACTGTTAAATGCAATGCTGAAAGCAGAGTGACGAAAGATGGTGCTTGTATAGAACGTCAACCGAACGATGTCGGGTACTCAGGTGTAGGACGTAATGATGGTAATGCTGTTGCAGGAGCAGAAGCAGAAACTCCTAACATTAAAAATGGAACTGGTGCTGACACAATAATTCCGTCATCTAATCACAGCGAACGTAATGAACAGATCTCTTCAAAGTCTACAAATGCGTCGCTAGACACAGTAAAGGATGACTATAAAGATGTTGACATGAAGACTGTGGAAAGACCGTCGCTATCAGGAGAGGAAGACTAAGATGCTGCAATATTTATTGGTTTAGCAACATTCTGTACATTTTAGACACTAGACAACGGGCAACCTCTTGTAGGATCTTTAAATACAGTTGTGTTGTATTGTAGATGGAATGTTCAATATCGATCAAACCAAAATAATTTGTTGTTGTTTTTTTTTTTCTAACTTTTATTCAGTTGTTTCCAATTGCCTTTTTATACACATACATGTATCATGCGTTTTTATAAGATGTGCCAAAACTTCAATCCAGACATAGGCTCCTTTCTAACCGATAATTTCGGAACCTAGATGACCAATCCTGTAATAAATGTATAAGGTAGACATTATGATTTGTCAAGTATACCGAACGGAACAGCTTATTTGACAAAGTAGTATCACTTTGTACGAGCACGATTATTACTTGTATGAGTGTATTACTTAGTTGTATCACTGTGGTGATCCTTCATACGAGCACGATAATTAATTGTATGACTGTATCACTTAGTTGTATCACTATACTGATACTTGGGTAGGTCTTGCTCATTAATTGTATAAATGTATTTCTTAGTTGTATCACTATGGTGATACACAGATAGGTCATGCTAATTATGTGCATGAATACATAACTTAGTTATATCACTATGGTGATACACAGATAGGTCATGCTATTTAAGTGTATGAATACATTACTTAGTTATATCACTATGGTGATACACAGATAGGTCATGCTAATTGAGTGTATGAATGCATTACTTAGTTATATCACTATGGTGATACTCAGATAGGTCATGCTAATTAAGTGTATGAATACATTACTTAGTTATATCACTATAGTGATATTCAGATAGGTCATGCTAATTAAGTGTATGAATGCATTACTTAGTTATATTACTATGGTGATACTCAGATAGGTCATGCTAATTAAGTGTATGAATACATTACTTAGTTATATCACTATGGTGATACACAGATAGGTCATGCTAATTGAGTGTATGAATACATTACTTAGTTATATCACTATGGTGATACTCAGATAGGTCATGCTAATTAAGTGTATGAATGCATTACTTAGTTATATCAATATACTGATACTCAGATAGGTCATGCTAATTATGTGTATGAATACATTACTTAGTTATATCAATATAGTGATACTCAGATAGGTCATGCTAATTATGTGTATGAATACATTACTTAGTTATATCACTATGGTGATACTCAGATAGGTCATGCTAATTAAGTGTATGAGTACATTACTTAGTTGTATCACTATGGTGATACACAGATAGGTCATGCTAATTAAGGTTCATGAATACATTACTTAGTTGTATCACTATGGTGATACACAGATAGGTCATGCTTATTAAGTGTATGGATGCATTACTTAGTTGTATCACTATGGTGATACTCAGATAGGTCATGCTAATTAAGTGTATGAATACATTACTTAGTTGTATCACTATGGTGATACACAGATAGGTCATGCTAATTGAGTGTATGAATGCATTACTTAGTTATATCACTATGGTGATACTCAGATAGGTCATGCTAATTAAGTGTATGAATGCATTACTTAGTTATATCAATATACTGATACTCAGATAGGTCATGCTTATTATGTGTATGAATACATTACTTAGTTATATCAATATAGTGATACTCAGATAGGTCATGCTAATTATGTGTATGAATACATTACTTAGTTATATCACTATGGTGATACTCAGATAGGTCATGCTAATTAAGTGTATGAATACATTACTTAGTTGTATCACTATGGTGATACACAGATAGGTCATGCTAATTAAGGTTCATGAATACATTACTTAGTTGTATCACTATGGTGATACACAGATAGGTCATGCTTATTAAGTGTATGGATGCATTACTTAGTTGTATCACTATGGTGATACTCAGATAGGTCATGCTAATTAAGTGTATGAATACATTACTTAGTTGTATCACTATGGTGATACACAGATAGGTCATGCTAATTAAGAGTATGAATACATTACTTAGTTGTATCACTATAGTGATACTCAGATAGGTCATGCTAATTAAGTGTATGAATGCATTACTTAGTTGTATCACTATGGTGATACTCAGATAGGTCATGCTAATTAAGTGTATGAATACATTACTTAGTTGTATCACTATAGTGATACTCAGATAGGTCATGCTAATTAAGTGTATGAATACATTACTTAGTTGTATCACTTTAGTGAAACTCAGACAGGTCATGCTAATTAAGTGTATGAATACATTACTAAGTTGTATCACTATGGTGATACTCAGATAGGTCATGCTAATTAAGTGTATGAATACATTACTTAGTTGTATCACTATAGTGATACTCAGATAGGTCATGCTAATTAAGTGTATGAATACATTACTTAGTTGTATCACTATAGTGATACTCAGATAGGTCATGCTAATTAAGTGTATGAATGCATTACTTATTTGTATCACTATGGTGAAACTCAGTATGATAATACCAATACCAACGTCTACGTATACGAGCACAATTAAAGAACAATTACTAATGTTTGTCACCTCTTTATACCGTATGTGAAAGGACGTGCTCGAGTAGTAATCGGTAATTAAACTCTTACGTAGATTCGCAGATGAAACTGTGTAGGTTATTGCACAGTCCGTCATTCCAACCGATGCTGCTACCCCCGGAGTTGTACTGCAGCTCCATACAATGTTCTTTGTGTCCTGTTCATATATTCAAGAAGACACCTGTGTCACATATCTTGTAGTTATCTAAATTAAGCTGTGTTATATAGTGCTAAGCGTCCCTTTCGCCAATATTTTGATAATATGACAACGGCGTCTAAATAAAAGAGTGTAAGAATGCCACCAAATTGAGGCGATCGTCCATACTAGGCCAATTCCGTCATCCTTCGTATTAGAATAAACGGTCCGGGCCCGATTAGCTCAGTCGGTTACGCGTCTGACTATCAATCCAGGGGTCGTGAGTTCGATTCCCCCGCCCGGCAACAGTCTCAGTGATGATTGATATACGACATTGTGTCTCATTATCATTCGTCTCTCACCACTGATTCAAGTGGGAAAGTTATCAGTTACCTGCGGAGATATGGTGTGCTCGAGTACTGGTAAATCCCAGGAAACAGTGGTTAGGTTAACTGATCGTCTGTTAGCCCTCGATGGCATAAAAATGACGCTAAATATTCAATCAATCAATCAATCAATCAATAGAATAAACGGCGAGGTGGTCCGAATGCAAAATGAGGTACCATGACGCCAAAATAAAACCAGCCGTGACAGGAATCTCGTTTAAATGCAAAGTGTCATGCTTTCCTCTTACAAGTAAGATAACCGAAAATTCTCACGCACTGACTATTAACTCTACAATATCAAGCGGCACAGTTCGCTGGCAATGGTCTCGTTTTGTAGAGAATCCCATGATACAAAGAAAGAATTTTGATTTGTATTTCTCAGATGAAAGGACGTTAGGATAGTTGAAAACGAGATTATTCTTCTCATGATATTTTATCAATATTAAGTAAAGAGTTACCCATCCTTCTATGTAACTCCTTGATATGACATAGCCGGTTCTGTGGTCATGTTTCACAACAGCCTTTTTAAAAGTTTGCATTTTAGTAGGTAGATAGGAGCACGGTAAATAAATACGTTTTAATTATTTTATAAAACTAACTCTATATCTGCAATATATGCCCGTTTATTATATACACAATTGAAATACTAGCTTGTCAACACATGCATGACTACCAACCTGCATTATCTGGTTGACCTGGTAACCAGTTAAAATATCCCTTAATTGGTTCCGAGTGTCCATCCTCGTAGAACCAGCGGAATTCGTTCTCGGCAAGGAAATCCGCTCCATCTATCCAATACACCTCGTCCGCTAGTGAACCTGAAGTTCAGATATAATATATTTTGTTTTAATTTTTTTCTCTGTGTGTCAGAAAGTGTTTCTGTTTGTTTGAATATTAAGCGTGATTGTTTTTGCTATCGAGGGGTTCACAGACGATCAGTTAAGTTAACCACTCTCCTGGGATCCTGGAAGGTTAACAAGTACTCGAACACATATATCTCCGCAAGTCGGTGTATTGTGTCATTTAGCGGTATTTTAATAACATGAAATAATACTACTATCCAACTATTTCAGGGTTGTTTTTAAGTTGTATCGTTGTTAACACTTCAAAAATAAACTAAGTATTTTTTTCCATGAAGAACATTATCGTCCATATCACTGTTTTGTATGACATATCGCAGCTGTTTCAGACCCGTAGACCATTATCTGTTCTTCATGTAATACATGTACAATATTTACATTGTACTTTTCGTCTATTAGCCCTCGATGACATAAACTGACGCTAAATATTCAAACAAAGCATTGTTCTAATAATCTTTCTTTTAGCTGTTAAGAGTCGGAGATTACACTTATATATTAGCCACACTGAGGCAAACGCAGGCACTTGCCTCCTTTAAAATTGTTGAGTTTCACATGTTTATAAGTGTTTTTGTAAAAATAATAAAGTTAAATATGAATTACTTTTGCAAAAATATGACTTATCCTTCACATATAATATTTGCAGTATGAATGTATCATAATACCCAGCAAATACTTGTCGTACAGTGTATTACTAAGAGTTGATATGTACTGTTATGTCGGATCTAAAAAGCCAACAACGTGTATTCGAGATAATAGTGTAAAAATAGGCAATTGTATAAAATGCAGTTTGTGTTGTTGATTTGAACGGCTTAAAATGTCAGAAAAATGCAGGAAATGCATGCCACGAGCTAAATATCTTTTCGTGGCAGCATACCCCCGGACACCCCTAGCAAAGTTGTGAGTGTGCCTCCTGTAAAATCAAACAATATAATAGAATAACTACGTCAACATGTCCGATACCTCAGCATAATAATATCGCTTTTCATACAAACCCAACATGCAAACTTCTACATCACAGTATTGCGAGAGAGATTGTGATTGTGTCGTTGCTTTAAGTTGACACACTTTTCGAGTGTGTTAGTTGAATACCGGTAACAGTTTCGATAAAAAAAGATAAAAAATAACAAAATTAAATGTATTATTATTTTTGAATTTTTTCTAAACATTGACTGCTGTTTGAACATACGACATCCCGAGTGACAGTTAAGGGCGTACACCATTAGACCACGTTGGAGCCTAATAATAGAGTAAGAGTTAACATATTTTAAAGCTGTTAGGTCTTGAAAGGGGCGTCATTCTAACTGAACGGAACTAGAATTAATTCATACGTTTGATATGCGTTTAAGGTCATGCAAATCGTTGTAACCAGAGACACAATATTATGATTTGTAGTATTATGTCTCTGGTTGTAACCGACTAAAAGTTTTGCTGGTGAATATAAAATAACTCGAAATGTGTATGATGTATCCATACGTTTCGGCGGTTTGCTAGTACTGCGAATAGCCTAATTTTGAAATCCTCATTGATTTGAGGTCAATCCATCCAATGGGATGTGGTTGTCATACAATTGCTACAATCACCAGTCGTGGAGGATTGAGCGCCTTTTGTTGTCTTCTTTCTATCTCTCTTATGTCTAATAATATAACTTTCTTTTTCTTGTGTTTGAATAAACTGGTTTGAGACCATATATAATATGGATATCATATTTGAATACTGGTTTTTCAATCACTATTAGTACTCCGTTCTGGTTTTAGATTTGTCTGCTGAAATGTTCGTTCTTCATCCTAAAGCTTTTTATTCTGTACGTTCCCGTAGCCTATTAGTATGTTCAAGTTCTCTCTAAAATTACTCTTTTTCATTCTGGAGTGTGCTATACTCGTGTTCTATACACTTGCTCCGATACAAAACCATGCATATTTCTTACCTTTCGACTGTTTACGGTACAGTACCCTGTAACACAGGGTGTTCAATATAGCTTAATGTTCAGGTTATCAGGTTAGGTGGGCCAGCACAAGTACTGTTGCTAGGGTAGATCACTCTGTGGTAACCTTAACTGTCACACCGAAGCTAAATGCCGCAATGCTGACACTAACGCTAAAGGACTCACACCACTATTATCTCCCTTGAGTACTCCGGACTAGGAATTTAGCTTAAATTATTTTTTTCTTCTTTTTTTGGCTTGTATTGCAGCGACTTCTTTTTTCCTACCATGTGTTAAATGCTCAGTATTTTACAAATCAAATGAAAAGTTGATGCTCATACCAGATTTCTAGGCAATTCTATGTCATTTTACAATTGTTCGTTCGAATCGCATCGTGGGTGAATAGTTGACATATTATTTTTCCGGCAAATTGATAGGTATCACAAAACCATTAAATTAAAAAAATCATGGTAAACTGTTTTTCCTTTATAATTACACATCTTGAACCAATAAAGAAATTGAGCCTAGACACATGATGCAAATAGTGTTTTTTAGCTATGTTTTGGACATGAATGTTACAATTGAGCCCTATGGAAAATGTAATAGTGATGTGAGACGTTAATGTCGCAAACCCTTCTGCCGCCAAATGTCGCATGTTTAACACGCTATGGCATAGCACCACATTGGGAACAGGATGCGCTTTGTGGGGTAGTTGCATAAATGGCGTTTAGAAATAGTAAAAAACTGAATAACAACCCTCAAATAGTTGGATAGAAGTAGTTTTTCATATAATTAGAATACCGCTGAATGACACAATGCCTCAACTTATGTAGCGTACAATATACGATACTCCTATTTATGCTACGTTCTAAGCAAATTTTGGCGTTCAGCAGTCCCAACTCAACCTCAACTTGTATTTTTTAACGATATAACTTGGTGTATTGATATATAAAACAAATATAAAACACATAAAACTGTCCCAGAATTGCTTCCAAATTAATAACTGGATCTGTAAAAAACGATGTTCCCATTCCAAAACACATGCTCGCTTGCAACGTAAATATAATGCCGCTCGTATCGGCTATATCTTTGATTTAAAAACGAAGTCATAATACGAAAATAAAGGGGTTTTCCCACCTCACTGCTCAACCGCGTTCACAAAAATAACAAGAAGTACCGGTTTATCGTGTGTAGTTATCACCGTAAATGCGGCGTAGTAACCGCTCATGTAACGTACACGTTGGACGGGGTGATAACTGTCACTTTAAATACATATGCATGTAAATATGTATAATTTGTATGTACGATGGTCGGTGTGATTTGGCCGTTTTTGTTTTATACACGATGGTCGGTGTTTTTTTTGCCGTTTTCTTTTTATACACAAATTGGAAGAACAACTAGTATTGACATGCTTTACTTCCAGCTTTGCGCAAAAATGACCTATCTACTTTTTTGTCTATATTGAGTTAAACTAGTTTTGCACTAAGGCTCGATTTTTCCTAAGCAGTTACAATAGTGATATATAATAAACTGGGTATACCATGTGTTCTTGTGATAACCCCGTCTATAAGTAGTTCCTCCGCAGCATCGTCTATTCTCACGAGGTCGGATCCAATTAGACGACAATACCTCTAATAAAAATAATAATAGTTGTAATAATAATAATAATTAAAATAATAATAAATAAAGGTTATCATTATAATACATTATAATGATAATGTAATAGTGACTGTGACTGTGACAATAATAGTAACAGTGACAGTAACAGTGACAATTATAGTAACATTGACTGTGACAGTGACAGTGTCAATGACAGTAACAGTTACAGTAACTGTAACAGTGACAGTAACAATGACAGTAACAGTGACAGTGACAGTAACAGAAACAGTGACAATAACAGTGACAGTAACATTGACAGAAAAGTTACAATAACAGTGACAGTGACATGAACAGTGACAGTAACAGTGACAGTAGCATTGACAGTAACCGTGAAAGTTACAGTAACAATGACAGTAACAGTGACAGTAACAGGAACAGTAACAGTAACAATGGCAATGACAGTAACAGTGAGAGTAACAGTGACAGTAACAGTGGCAATGACAGTAACAGTGACAGTAACAGTGACAATGACATAAAAGTGACAGTAACAGTGATAGTAACCGTAACAGTGACACTAACAGTGACAGTAACAGTGTCAGTGACTGTGTCAGTGTCTGTGTCAATGACAATTACAACAATAATAACTAATAGAAATCATTGTATTTATCGATAGAACTCATTTGAACAAATCAGTCTTCAATAAGATATATTCACGTATACTTACACTAAAGTATAAAATAACACAAACATTATATAGTATACTTATCAGTTTTGGACAATCTTCGCTTGCAAGTGTAATATATGGCAGGAAATTTCATTCAGAGATATTCGCCTGTTTCTACTTTTTATAGATTAATACTATCTGGAATTTGCACCCAACATATGTTGTGAGAATAATGTTTGAAGAAGACTCGAGTTCAAATAAGAATATTGGACATTCATGACTTTTGAATTTTCAACATTTCCATTACCTATTTTTCATTAAAACACCGTTTTCATTTTCACCTTATTTATTTCATTCATTTTAATATAAACGTAACTATCTCTGTTCAAAGAATTTTAACAAATTAAGATTTTTATGCAGTAGCTACACAAAGATTACATGTTTACCATCAATTTGATGAATGAGGCTGTTAACAGAAATCCTTAGAGATAAATCAAACACCAACCTTACTGTTTATCCAGTTGGCCTCCAAGCCAAGCACCTTGTAACACTTGTTGCCATGGCGCTCAAATGTGTCCGGACACTGGGCGTGTATCTCATAAACTAATCACAAAAAAAATGTTACATTTCTAATGATACAAAAATCGTACTCAGTCGAACAAATGCAATTGTCTATGGCATCGTTCTTGATTATGATTAGCTTGTTTCGCAATATGTTATGTACGTCATTGAACATCATTTGTCAACACACAATATGCTATATACGTCAATGAACATCATTTGTCAACACACAATATGTTATATACGTCAATGAACATCATTTGTCAACACACAATATGCTGCATACGTCAATAAACATCATTTGTCAACACACACTATGTTACATACGTCAATGAAAACCTTTTTTGTCAACACATGATTTTCTATATACGTCAATGAAACCTTTACATACGCAAATGAACATCATTTGTCTACACACGATATGCTATATATGTCAATGAACATTATTTGTCAACACACACTATGCTACATACGTGAATGAACATCATTTGCCAACACATGATGTGCTACATGCGTCAATGAACATCATTTGTCAACACACGATTTGCTACATACGTCAATGAACATCAATTGTCAACACATCGTGTGCTACATACGTCAATGAACATCATTTGTCAACACACGATCTGCTATATACGTCAATGGACATCATTTGTCAACACACGATATGCTACATACGTCATTAAACATCATTTGTCAACACATCGTGTATACGTCAATGAACATTATTTGTCAACACACAACATGCTAAATACATCAATAAACATCATTTGTCAACACACGATATGCTACATACGTCAATGATCATCATTTGTCAACACACGATATGCTACATACGGCAATGAACATTATTTGTCAACACGCGATATGCTACATACGTCAATGAACATCATTTGTCAACACACGATATGCTACATACGTCAATGAACAATATTTGTCAACACATGATATACTATATACGTCAGAGAACATTATTTGTCAACACACAATAAGCTGTTTAAGCCATTGTCCATCATAATTATATAATTTATAAATAAATCAATTCTGACTGGCCAGAATGATAGCTCATTGAAAATAATAATATATGATATTGAACAGTTTTAACTTTTGATTTTGCAAAACTGTGCATAAAATTACGATATACCACGGTTACTCAAATATCCAAGTGTTAGCCGAACGCAAGGATGAAAACTGAGATATTGCAAATGCGGCGTTGTTTTCAAATGGCTGTCATCAGCAGATTCGCGTCCGATTTCAGCAATATTATCGATACTAAGGATGCTGATAAGACAAAAAAAAATGTTCAATAAATTGATATATCTCCCCATTATTTATGAGAGAAACAATTGAATGTAATAACAACCAACAAATAAGATGTTCCCTTGACCGAGTGTTGTTAAGACATTGCACGATATTTTTCTGCAATGGTTCGAATCCCACCCGGAGAGTTTTATTTTCAATATCTTTTTTTAAGTTAAATTTATTTCATTTTTTATATAAATACTGTTGTTACATAAAATATACTCAGAATTCATTTTTTTAAGGCATTGTTTATAATTTGTCAACAAACAATATACTATATACGTCAACACACATTATGCTATATAAGTCATTGTCCTTCATGTGTCAACAATTTATGCTTTGTAAGGCATTGTCTATAATTTGTCAACACGCGATATACTATATACGTCAAACAACATCATTTGTCAACACACAATATGCTATATAAGTAATTGTTCATCATTAGCCAATACATTTAATGCTATTTACGGCATTGTCTATCATTTGCCAACATACAATATGCTATATACATGTACGTCAACACACATTATGCTATATATGTCATTGTCCATTATGTGTCAATATATTTATGTTATATAAGGCATTGTCTATAATTTGTCAATACACAGCATTACATATAAGTTATTCAACATCATTTGTCAACACACAGTATGCTATATGGAACCAGCGGATGGAACCAGAACCTATGAATGCATCCGAGCATTTCACCAACATCTTGTAAATGGTCCCACTAAACAGAACACATTCATCCTACGACTTTAACGTTTGTCATTTATACACAATATTTAATGTTTTGAATTTTCAACCGTCTTTCTAAGAGATAACTGTATAAGAAAACATTACTACACATTGGTCATTTTGTGATCTGTGTTAAACCTTTGTTAAATGTTGCTTTTAAACATACAATTACATAACAAATTACCTGTTAAAATGACGAGTAAACTTACGATAATGGTCATTTTTATTATCAGTGTGTACACTTGAAGACTGGAATATGATACACTGGCACGGACATTCTTACCTTCTTATCTATGGCTGCCGACCTAAATATTATGTAGGCATATCCGAACAATTTATCTTAAAACATAGATAATAAAAACGTATGTATACCATACGGAAACTCAGACCTTTCTCCTTAAGTGAATGCTACTTACGGACAACATACCATCGCTAAATTCTAAATTCGTCTGATCAATGGCCGGTAGACCTACGCAATAAACACAGACACACAGACACTAAGGCTTGTTTTGAAGAAATTAATGTTATAAGTACAAGAACAAAATGTAGGCACATGTGGAATTTCTTTTATCTGCAGAAGAGTCTAGTTTTTTTCCTGGTTCAACCGTTGCTACAACGGTTGAACCAGGAAAAAAATTAGACTCTTCTGCATCAAGAAAACAAAATCCCTGTGAACCATTTTGAGACTTTTTAGCGCAAGAATTGTGTCACCGTGACTAAAATGGGACGTGACTGTGTAGTGTGACCTAAAGATACTGGATGTATATTTTTTTAGAATGAATGAATAAAATAATTATAATTTGATATCAATAATCACACACACGCACACACACACACACACACACACACACACACACACACACACACACACACACACAACCGGTGAACGTATTAAACATATCTGTACAAAGTATACAGATGCGTCGCTAGACACAGTAAAGGATGACTATAAAGATGTTGACATGAATACTGTGGAAAGACCGTCGCTATCAGGAGAGGAAGACTAAGATGCTGCAATATTTATTGGTTTAGCGACATTCTGTACATTTCAGACACTAGACAACGGGCAACCTCTTGTAGGATCTTTAAATACAGTTGTGTTGTATTGTAGATGGAATGTTCAATATCGATCAAACCAAAATAATTTGTTTGATTGTAACGTTTATTTAATAACATTTCACTGCCATGATTTATATATACATGTACCATGTGTTATTAAAAGTTGTATCAAAACTTCAATCCGGATATACGCGTCCTTTCTAACCGACCACCTCTGAGCCTTCAATCCTGGAATAAATACATCAGTATAACAGTGCAAGGTAAACATCATGCTATGTTAAGTATACTGAACGGAACAGCTCATGACACTACATTGTATGGTGTATCACTTAGTTGTATCACTAGAGTGATATTCTGTATGGTCATGACACTACGTTGTATGGTGTATCACTTAGTTGTATCACTAGAGTGATATTCTGTATGGTCATGACACTACGTTGTATGGTGTATCACTTAGTTGTATCACTACAGTGATATTCTGTATGGTCATGACACTACGTTGTATGGTGTATCACTAACTTGTATCACTAGAGTGATATTCTGTATGGTCATGACACTACATTGTATGGTGTATCACTAAGTTGTATCACTAGAGTGATATTCTGTATGGTCATGACACTACGTTGTATGGTGTATCACTTACTTGTATCACTAGAGTGATATTCTGTATGGTCATGACACTACGTTGTATGGTGTATCACTTACTTGTATCACTAGAGTGATATTCTGTATGGTCATGACACTACGTTGTATGGTGTATAACTTAGTTGTATCACTAGAGTTATATTCTGTATGGTCATGACACTACGATGTATGGTGTATCACTTAGTTGTATCACTAGAGTGATACTCTGTATGGCCATGATAATTAAGTGTATACATGTATTACTTAGTTGTATCACAATGGCGGTACATGGTACTTCATTCAATTTGTATGACTCTATAACTTAGCTATATTCCTAGGGAAATACTCAGTGTGGACATGATAATATAAGGCTATTTAGTATAACAATCTGTATAATATGTGAATATATTGTACGAGTACGTATTGGGGTGAAAACCATATTGGACGAGACGCCGTAGGCACCATCTCGAGTTTGAACTGCACAATATAAAATTTGTTGGATCTAATAAACTTCTACATATTGTACGGTCACGTGGTAACATCTCGAGTAGGTGATTGGCTATATACTTATAGGTATAGAAAAAGTAATCGTTTGATTGTATTAACTAGCTGTATGACTACGGTACACTTGGTATGCAAATACTATTTTTCTGGGCATGTGAGCATAATTAAAGAACGATAACTCAAATTGTAGCGACGTTTTTATACATGTGAAAGGGTCTGCTCGTGTCCCGTTGTATTTCGATTAAATTCAAACATTTATCAAGTAGACTTACGTAGATTCGCAGATAAAACTCCGCAGATGATCACAGTTTCTATCATTCCAGCCGATGGTGCCGCCCCCAGAGTGGTATCTCAGCTCGATGCAGTGTTCTTTGTTACCTGTTTGTAAATTCAAGAGGATGCCTGTGTCACATGTCTTATACGTATGGTTATCTCACTATTGCACGTATACTTAAAAAACTGTGTTATATCGTGCTAAGCGTCCCTTTCAACAATCCTTTGAATATATCACAACTACGTCTAAATGAAAGAGCGTTAAAGTTGTACCAAGAATGAAGTATTTTGTTGCCAAAAAAAACCCACAAAACACAATACGTGTAGTATACACACATCTGGTTTCCCAGCACCAGAATCTCGTTTAAATGCCAAACTATAAGGTAACAACCTACCACTGACATTGGCATGGCATGGCTAGTGTGTGTGCGGAATATATATAACAGCATTGAAATTTTCCTTTTCAAATAATGGTTCTGATTTGACCGGAAGTGTCCTACCCAGAAGTGAACATACTGCTTACCTAACAACTTACCAGTTCCCTTTTCAGGATCTTAGATGACATGTAACTTGTTAATGCAAAACTAAATCCAACACAAATGAAAGGATTGAACCAGGATTTCTCTTACACTTGATGCAATCAATGTCGTTTAAGGCACGTATATGTAACATAAATATTTAGTGAAAAACCGATTTAGATATAAATTGTAATATGTGGCATGTCTCTTAATTTACTTGACAGTAACCGCACCGATATGTTAATCAAGAACTTTAACAATACATAGGACGAACATCATATACTTTATTGTACCATTCGTTTTGCATTAACCAGTGTTCGTATTTCGGAGCAAACTACTATTCTGAATATTTTCGGAACCTGAGATAATAAAACTTATTTTCATACTGAACTCAATATTTCTTGCTCAACTAAAAAAACGAATGGACTTAATGCAACGAAACAATATAAATACAGTCAAACCTGTGTAAGCGGCCATTTCTATTAAGCAGCCACTTGTCTTAAACAGCAACATTTGCTATTTCCCATTTATATACTTTCAGAGCAGATTAACCTGTATTAAGCAACAACCTGTCTTAAAAGAGCACTTTCGCTCCTTCCCTTGACTGACTACTTAAGACAGGCTTGACTGTACATTTAAATTTCTACTACAAATCTGCGTTAAAGCGATGGGCGAGTCATGTGATTGCGTTTTAATGTATTTTTATTGGAATCCTGGGAATTGTGCTGGAGTACGAATATGTATCGGCCCCGGGGCTAGATAGTAATACTTACATACTCAAAATGGCAGATATCCATATTAAATACACGAAAAGAATATGTTGGAGGAAGGAATTATGGAAAAGATAGCAGAAATGTTATCCGTTCAATGGATAATCGGTTAAAGTTTACGAATCACAGCTTGTTAGACGTCGGTGTCTTTTTCGAGTCGTCCTTCAAAAATGATTGATTTTACACGGATAAGTAGGTAGCATTTCTTTTGACAGATTTTTATTATTATAACTGGTTACCAACCTGCATTATCTGGTTGGTTTGGTTCCCAGTTAAAATATCCCTTGATAGGTACCGAGTGTCCATCCTCGTAGAACCAGCGGAATTCGTTCTCGGCAAGGAAATCCGCTCCATCTATCCAATACACCTCGTCCGCTAGCGAGCCTGAAGCTCAAATATAAAGAAATTTTATTTTATTTTGATTTTCTTTCTGTGTCAGAAAGTTTTTTTGGTCGGTTAATATTTAGCGTGATTTGTTATGCCATCGAAGGCTCACAGACGATCAGTTAACATAATAATCACTCATTACTGGGATCCGGGTAAGTTAACAAGTACTCGAATACATGTATCTCCGCAAGTAACTGGTGACATTTCCGAATCAGCGGTGAGAGAAATATGATAATGACAATGAAGAATGACAATGCAATGTCGTATATCAATCATCACGGAGACCTATTCAAAATCACGACTCCTACATTGATAGTCCGACGTGCTACCGACAGAGCTAACCAGGCCCGATTATTTGCATTAGTAGGAAAATAGAAACACATGTAGAAATGAATAGTATACATGTAGGACTAAGGAGAATCGGCAAATTCGTTATCTTATCCTCAACGTGTCGCCATGTGCCAGGTAACACATAGGAACCGCAATGGTGACCAAATCAGCATAACGATCATGATCAATAGAATGGACGCGACACTCATTTGGAAATTATTCCATATCTTTGTAAAGTGTTGACTGTGAAAAATGGGACTGGACGATGCTTATTTTATACATTGAAAATGCGAAACTTTGGGTTTACCATGTGTTCTTGTGATAACTCCGTCTATTATTGCTTCCTCTGCAGCATCGTCTATTCTCACGAGGTCGGATCCAATCAGACGACAATACCTCTAGTAGTAGTAATAATAATAATAATAATAATAATAATAATAATAATAATAATAATAATAATAATAATAATAATAATAACAATAATAATAATAATAATAATAATAAATAAAAGGCAGTAACACTGACAGTGATAGTGACAGTGTCAATGACAGTGACAGTAACAGTGACACTAAAAATAACAGTGCTAGTAACAGTGACAGTGTCAATGACATTGACAGTTACAGTGACAGTAAAAGTAACAATGCGTTCTCAATAAAAGTGAGTGACATTGACAGTAACATTGGCAGTAACAGTGACAGTTACAGTGGTAGTAATAGTTACAGTGTCAATGACAGTGACAGTGACAGTGACAGTTAAACTAACAGTGAAAGTGTCAATGAGAGTGAAAGTGACATTGACAGTGACAAAGACAGTGCAGTTACAGTGACAGTGACAGTGACAGTTAAACTAACAGTGAAAGTGTCAATGAGAGTGAAAGTGACATTGACAGTGACAAAGACAGTGCAGTTACAGTGACAGTGACTGTGTCAGTGTTGGTGCCAATAACAAAAACAACAATAATAACTAATAACTGATTTGAACAAGACTGTTTTCAGTAAAATATATTCACATGAACTTACTTTAAAGCACCAAATAACACAATCACTATACAGTATATCATAGACTCGTCAGTTCCGGAAGTATCTCCACTTGCGGATATAATATATGGCAGGCGATTTTATTTAGAGATATTCGCCTGTTTCTTCTTTTTACAGATTAGCACTGTCTGTAATTTACACCCAACATATGCCGTGACAGCAGTATTGGAAGAGGGCTACCGATCAAGTAAGAATCTTGGACATTCATGGCTTTCGTATTGTCCATTACCTATTTTTCATTAAAACACTGTTTTCATTTTATATTTTCATCTAATACTTTTTACTCATTTTAACATAAATGTAACTATCTCTGTTTATAGAATTTTAACATTATTTTAATATCTCTATGCAGTTCACTAGCTACAAAAAGATAACATGGCGTAATCAAATAGTTTCCCATTAATTTGATGATTGAGATTGTTAATAGCCTTAGAGATAAATAAAACACCAACCTTACTGTCTATCCAGTTGGCCTCTAAGCCAAGCACCTTGTAGCACTTGTCGCCATGGCGTTCAAATGTGTCCGGACACTGGGCGTGTATCTCATAAACTAACCACAGAAAACTAGTTACATTTCTAATGATACAGAAATCGTGCTCAGTCGAACAAATGCAATCGTCTATGTCATCGTTCTTAATTATATTTAGTTTGTTTCGCAATATGTTATATACGTCATTGAACATCATTTGTCAACACAAAATATGCTATATGTATACGTCAATGAACATAATATGTCAACACACGATATTCTACATACGTCAATGAACATCATTTGTCAACACATGATATGTTACATACGTCAATGAACATCATTTGTCAACACACGATATGCTATATACGTCAATGAACATCATTTGTCAACACACGATATGCTACATACGTCAATGTTCATCATTGTCAACACACGATATGCTACATATGTCAATGAACATTATTTGTCAACACACGATATGCTACATATGTCAATGAACATTATTTGTCAACACATCATATGCTACATTCGTCATTGAACATCATTTGTCAACACACAATGTGCTACATACGTCAATGAACATCATTTGTCAACCCATGGTATGCTGCATACGTCAATGAACAGTTTTTGTCAACACGCGATATGCTATATACGTCAATGAACATCCTTTGTCAATACACAATATGCTATATAAGAAATTGTTCATCGTAAGCCAATACATTTAATGCTATTTACGGCATTGTCTATTATTTGCCAACATACACTATGCTATATACATGTACGTCAACACACATTATGCTATATAAGTCACTGTCCATTATGTGTCAATAAATTTATGCTATATAAGGCATTGTCTATAATTTGTCAATACACTATTTTACATATACGTTATTCAACATCATTTGTCAACACACAGTATGCTATATGGAACCAGTGGAAGGAACCAGAACCTATGAATGCATCCGAGCAAACCCGTTTTAAGCCTTTCACTAGTATCTTGTAAATGGTCCCACTTAACAGAACACGTTCATCCCACGACTTCAACGGTTTTCGTTTATACACAACATTTAATGTTTTGAATTTTCAACCGTCTTTCTAAGAGATAACTGTATAAGGAAACATTGTACTACACATTGGTCATTTTGTGATCTGTGTTAAACCGTTGTTAAATGTTGCTTTTAAACATACAATAACATGAAGAATTACCTGTTAAAATGACGAGCAAGCTTACAATAATGGCCATTGTTATAATCAGTGTGTACGCATGAAGACTTGCATAAGATAGCCTGGCATGAACATTCTTATCTATGACTGCCAACCCAAATAGTATGTAGGCATATCCAAATAGTTTATCTGATAACATAGATATTAAAACAACACATGTATACGGAAACTCAGTCCACTCTCCCTAACACAAAAAAATCGACGACACACACGGACACACAGACACACACACGCACGCACGAGGCACGCACGCACGCACATACACACATCTACTAGAGAAGACCCAAACCAACCGTTTCGGTGCCGGGGATGTGTTTGGTGTTGTTGCATATTTCAGTATCCCTTCATAAACAAATGAAGTCAGTGACAATGTGTCTAGTTAAGAATTTTAAAGTCTTATCGTCGTATCCGCTGTTGCTCTTCTCCCTGTGAACCATTTTGAAAATATTTCTTACCAAGTTACATAGGACTTTTATCGCGCAGGAATTGAGTTACCGTCACTGAAAAGAGGCCCAACGGTGTAGAGAGACCTAAAGGTTCTGAATGTATGCTATTAGCATGTAATGTTATAATTCTAAATGCACTCGAATGAAGGGATTTTATTGATGGTGAAAATGGAAATTGTGTTTACTTCTTTGTGTGTGTGTGTGTGGGGGGGGGGGGGGGGGGGGTTACAAGGCGTCAGGTTATAATCAAATGAAAACGATCATAATCATTATGCACTTTATCAAATTATGTTTTTATTTCATATTTTAAGCATTAACACGTGTAACATTATATATTGATGGCTGATGGTGCAAACAAAGTTTATGGTGTGTTATAAGAACTTGTATTTTCCACAGTCCGCACTGCTGTACTGCGTACATAATTATCTTGTCGCTTGTATAGAAAGTTAATGGGCGTAGAGATCTAATATTTTTCACAGTTCGCACTGCTGTATTGCGTACACACGTCGTCGCTAGTTGACTCGGAGTACCCAGTTGTACTGTTTAAACCGGAACCTGGAACATAAATAAATTATGCTAGTTAATTTATAGCTTGCGAACTCATCGAAGGGGAATTTAATTATCAATGGTAATACATCTAATTATATACAACTGTTAAAAGGGCTATAGTTCTTAAAAAGTATCATTTAGGATCAAAATATAGAACTTTGTAGTACACATCAGCTAAGGCTATCGTGGCAATGTATTTGTACACATTTGGCAATAAAATATGTTTAAATCAATCAAATTATTCTTAATAGAAAACGTTCATCTAACTTTATGTACAATCAGATTTACGTTGATTGCCAATTTGTCACTAAGTGTATAAGATTTTTCTTCGATAACAACACATGCTGCTTTTTAATCAAACTATCAGTATATCATCGAGAATTAAGAAAAATGTGTCTGTCCTGACGAAGGTCGACGCCTTCGTGCAAATGACGACGAAATACTTCATCTGAATATTGATGGAGAGAGAGAGAGAGAGAGAGAGAGAGAGATATATATATATATATATATATCTTGTTACAAATGACGACGTAATTCTTCATGTCTGGTGATTGGCCGGACCTAGATTAAACACTTAATTATCAGTACAATTTTATCACAATGGAGCACACAATATACACATGTGACGAAAAACGCCTTGTACATATAGAATTCCATAACATCGGTGTATTTTGTTACGCCGCTATACTTTTCTGTTGGTTGGTAACTTTATATTTACCTTTTATATATGAATAGTCTAAGTATTCCTTATTGTTTATTAAGTTACATTAATAAACGTACAGAAAACGTAGTAAATAAACTGTCAGGTAGACGCTTATTGAATTTGATTAAGGATGGTAATTCAATTGAATCGCATTATCTCGAATTTCAATATGTGGTCGTACAACACTATGGATGCCCGATTGAAGCCATGTGACTAGGTCATGTGACTTCTGCTATATAACCAGCTGACCACCTGTATTATTGTCAGTCTGATGTTACAACTCGACGGAGAAGGAGCTGCAAGAAGACTTTGCATAATTAATTTATCAATTAATTATTATTATTTGGTAATACAGGCTGGGACTTTGGACCGAGGTAACAAGTGAACGAGGGATTCCCAGAAGTACAGTTTTCAACTCAGAGTTGCAGAATCCTCTGAAACTTGTGAACAGTGCTCCGGGTCGTAGTCTGTTGGGTGCCATTGTTTGCCTCAGACAGGTGTTGGGACAGGCTTGGAACATTGCTGCAGAACTAGTTTTATTTAGTTAAAACAAAGTACTGAGCAAGTGTTTGAGACGTAAGTCTGATACTTTGGTGCAGCTCGGAGTTTCGAGTTTGGTGTGCTCCAGGACTAGTTTTATTTAGTTAAAACAAAGTCCTGAGCAAGTGTTTGAGACGTAAGTCTGATACTTTGGTGCAGATACGAGTTTCGAGTTTGGAATGCTGCAGAACTAGTTTTATTTATTTAAAACAGAGTCCTGGGCATTTGTTTGGTGTGCTGCAGGACTAGTTTTATTTATTTAAAACAGAGTCCTGGGCATTTGTTTGGGCATTTGTTGGGAGTGCCGCAGAACTAGTTTTATTTATTTAAAACAGAGTTCTGGGCATAGTGTTGTGCGAAACGTTTGTTTGAAACGTTAGTTCGAAACCTTTATATTTTTTGTTTTTATATGTAAAGTTAATTGTACGTGATTATTCTTTTTTAAACACGAATCATATGTTCAATAATTTGTCATCTAATCATAAAGCAAAGTAGCTTGAGGAAAATGATTTCACCATTTATCTTTAATCAAACGGCAAGTAGTCCAAGGAAAATTCTTATATATCATATTTATTAGTAGTTGTGTGCACAATCCGCTCGGTGCACGTTACACACATAAGGTATTTTCCCGTTTTGTCAGATCTTATATTAATTATGATGAATCAAACTGTAAACTGTAAACATACGAACATATGTACACATACGATCTTCAAATGGGCCACATATATCGTATATGCAAATATGTAAACACATGATATAGACTGTAGGCACGGTCCTCGTTCTTTCCACTCTGTGTGTGTGTGTGTGTGTGTGTGTGTGTGTGCGCGCGCGCGCGGATGGGGGATGGGGGTGTCAGAGGCTGGCATTGAAATTACACTAGACAAAAAATAAATACACAGATGGAAACTTACCGGTAATAAGATTGTTCAGATTGCAATAGTTGGTGCTATAATCTAAATATGCATACCAAGTTTCAGAAGTGGAAAAACCCTGAAAGAAAGAAAAGGTTTTTAAAATGGGAACAGCCCAGTTATTAGTGTATAAAACAAGGTGTGATTTGTTTTAATGATTTCACAATATTTCATATTTTGTTAACAATCCTATTGTTTGGTTGAGGTCGGCCGAAACATAGTTTTGGTGTCAGTCTTCTTTGCCGTAGTCTTGATCATTTGCAATGCTTGGGGTTTGCTTTTTTTCATGTCATTCAATAGCTATATATGCATAATAGCATGGTTATATAAGGCGTGGATGTGCAGCTTTGTTATTATTTGGATATCCGGGTTGGTATTCACCAACCATTCTTAAGAATATTCTTAACTCAAGACTGATTTTTGAAAAAACACACTTAGAGACCATTCTCTTTTCGACCAAAATTTGCAAGCATATAATGACACCTAATATCTAATACATAGTCAAATACACTCTCACAATTACCCTATCAGTTATGATAAACTTTATATTTAAGGTTGAAATTTGTTTTTTCAAGCTCAAGTCTAATACTATTTTCAAGAATTGTTGGTGAATATGACCCCCGATCTGCTGTCCATAACTTGACGGAGCAAAATTAAAAAAAATCTTTAAAAGGCTCCTTAGACGTGCAATATGTCGCACTACTATGCGTAGCTAATGTGTTTGTATTTATTCATTTACATGTCGATTCCAAATAAAATGTAGCATACACAAGACAGTGCGGTCAAAACAGCATGAAAACTATAAAGTATCGATATAAGAAATACTTGTAAGTTGGCTTCTTTAAAAAGAATCAAAAGGAGCAATGGTCTTGAAATGGCCGTTTGATTGTTTTGTGTTTTTAATAGGATTTTATGCCATTTTCAACACATTTCAGGATACGTGTGGCGTATACAGTTTCATTGACGGAGGAAGATCTCAGAATAAATCTGAGTTAAACCACCGTCCTTCCGTAACTGGCAAACTTTCTCACATAAAGTTTTTGAGCGAGCAGAATTCGAACTTGAGACTGCGCCTTAGACCACCCGGCCTTTGGCTGGTAAAACAAATTTGAGGTCAGACTAAAAGAAATATTTTTACGAATGGCAGCACTGCTTGCCACCATAATATGCGACTTCACTGATGATTTATATCACTGAAACATGTGCAGTTGCTGAACACGTTCAAGTTAACAATTAAACGAGAACATATTGGAAATACTGTAAAATGCAAATGACTTGAAATACGTTTATTCTGCATGTATTACAACGGATCGCAAGTCAATATGCGCATTTACCAAACAAATAATAAAACACTGACTATTCTTTACTGCCCACTATGATCGTGCGCTGGGTCGGGTTTCACCAACATTTGTTTAATTAACTAAGAGGATACTTAACATTGAAAATGCTATTCTTATATAGTAGATAGGCGTTTTGTTTGTTTTACGTGTACTTCAATCAGTATAGAGTTCTGCATACTTTGAGTTTTAAGCCGGGATTTGTGCCAAAGGCATAGCCCTGTTGTGAGTCAGCTTGGAAATCTTTATTACCGCCAAAAATGATCATACGCGACAAGGCCTACTTCTTATACCTCGAATTTCATTTTTTCATGTATTTTATATATACAACAAATTAAACCAAAAAAAAAATATTGTGAACATTGTGTTATGTCATTTGTAAAAAAAGATGCATAAAATAAACCAAACGCTACAATAATGCAAATCAAGTTAGGGCGGCGTATGAATACAGTAAAACCTGTGTAAGTGGTCACCTCTTTTAGGCAGCCACTTGTCTTAAGCAGTCATATCTGTTATTTCCCATTTCTATGCTTTTAGAACAAAATAACCTGTATTAAGCAACCATCTGTCTTAAAAGGCCACTTTTAATCCTTCCCTTGACTGGCTGCTTAAGACAGGTTTGACTGTATTTATTAAAGCCCAGCTACTAGTAATTTAAGTGCTTGGATTTTAAGTATTTACTTAGCTAAGTTAATGTTTGTGAAATACGATTCTGATTAAAATAACGCTGCAATATTACTGACCTCGACATTACAGCCACTTCCGCTGGTTGTAAGTTTGAAGGTGATGTCGTCCACGTACATTTTTACCGGTGTCTTATGTGTTCCCTTAAGCACTGTGGCAGATTGAGCGGCCAACTATAGTTGAAAAACAAAAAGTTAGATAAGCATATGCAATATAACAGAAATAAACACAGGACACATGTTCTATCCGTTTAAGTCTATTTTTACTAAACTCCGTAGACTTAACGTTCGTTTCACTAACCTACGTAAGTTTGCGTCCATTCACTAGCCTCAATGAGCACACGTCCGTTTCACTAACCTTCGAAAGTTTGCGTCTATTCACTAGCCTCAATGAGCTAACGTCCGTTTCACTAACCTTCGTAATTTTACGTCACCATTCCACTAACCTCCGTAAGCTTGTATCCGTTTTACTAACCACATTAAGTTTACGTCCGTTTCACTAGTCTCCGTAAACTTACGTCCGTTTCACTAGTCCATGTAAGTTTACGTCCGTTTCAATAGTTTCTGTAAGTTTACGTCCGCTTCACTAGCATCTCTAAGTTAACGTCCGTTTCACTAGCCTCTGTAATTAACGTCCGTTTCACTAATCTCCGTAAGTTAACGTCCGTTTCACTAATCTCCCTAAGTTAACGTCCATTTCACTAGTCTCCGTAAGTAAACGTCCGTTTCACTTGCCTCTTTAAGTTAACATCATTTTCACTAGTCTCCGTAAGTTAACGTCCGTTTCACTAGTCTCCGTAAGTTAACGTCCGTTTCACTAGCCTCTGTAAGTTAACGTCCTTTTCACTAATCTTCGTAAGTTAGCGTCCGTTTCAATAGTCTCCGTAAGTTAACGTCCGTTTCACTAGCCTCTGTACGTCCGTTTCACTAGCCTCCGTAAGTTAACGTCTGTTTCACTAGCCTCTGTAAGTTAACGTCCCTTTCACTAGTCTCTGTAAATGAACGTCCGTTTCACTAGCCTCTGTAAGTTTACGTCCGTTTCACTAGTCCCTGTAATTTTATGTCGGTTTCATTTGCTTCAGTAAGTTAACGTCCGTTCCACTAGCCTCTGTAAGTTTACGTCCGTCTCACTAACCTCTGTAAGTTTATGTCCAATTCACTAGCCTCTGTAAGTTTAAGTCCGTTTCACTAGCCTCAGTAAGTTTGTGTCCGTTTCACTTGCTTCAGTAAGTTAACGTCCGTTTCATTAGCATCTGTAAGACTACGTCCGTGTCACTAGCCTTAGTAAGTTTATGTCCGTTTCACTTGTTTCAGTAAGTTAACGCCCGTTTCATTAGCCTCCGTAAGTTAACGTCCGTTTCACTAGCCTCAGTAAGTTTATGTCCGTTTCACTTGTTTCAGTAAGTTAACGACCATTTCACTAGCCTCTGTAAGTTAACGTCCATTTCACTAACGTCTGTAACTTTACAAACTTTGCATAAGATTGTAAGATATAAAAAAATATCATGGCATTATTTTACTAGTTAACAACCATAAGCTTACTGATACGAACTTTTGTTGGTATAAGAAAATAATGTTAGTTTGTGTTTATACTTAATTATTTCAGCTAGATCGTAAAAATATCCCAAAGCTCGTGGGTCCGCTCTTTGGGTAAAACCAACATTGAGTGTTGTTTTGGAGGCAGTGGGTCGAGCTAGAATCGGATCCGCAACTCTGAACGGTCAACACTCTATCCACTATAATGACTACCGGTCCGCTTAATGTTTGTATTCGGGTTCGCACAAACTTTGAAGATTATATGAAACGTCCTTAAACGTCATTTTAATCATATAAATACAAGCAATGAAAATAATAGGAGATTTCTGTTTACCTCGTATAAGCATTTCTCGCCGCCATTTGCACAGTTATCGGCAGATTGCCACATCTTAGCCTGGGCTGTTAGTTTGGAAGAAATTGTTGCACATGTCACAGATGGAAATTGCCTGCAATTAAATATAATAATATATCTCTGTCTGTGTTTGGAATTACATGTCGATTTTTGCTTATAATTACACATGTCTATTTTTGTTTATAATAACATGTCTAGTTTTCTTATAATTACATATGTATAGTTTGCTTATATTTACACATATAAATTTTTGTTTATAATAACATATGTCTAGTTTTCTTATAATTACATATGTATAGTTTGCTTATAATTACACATGTCTATTTTTTTTTATAATTACATATGTCTAGTTTGTTTATAATTACATATGTCTAGTTTGTTTATAATTACACATGTCTATTTTTGTTTATAATTACATATGTCTAGTTTGTTTATTATTATATATGTCTAGTTTGTTTATAATTACACATGTATATTTTTGCTTTTAATTACACATGTCTATTTTTGTTTATAATTACATATGTCTAGTTTGTTTATGATTACATATGTCTAGTTTGTTTATAAATGCATATGTCTAGTTTGTTTATAAATACATATGTCTAGTTTGCTTATAATTACATATGTCTATTTTTGCTTATAACAACATAATGTGTCTGTCTTTGTACTCAAAATAACAGATGACTGTTTGTGCTATATTTCGTATGACGTAGTGCTTATGTCGACCGTATATGTAGAAAAAATGACAGCTTTGAGAAACACCGATACGATCGATAAATCAATGATAACAGTTGTTCCTGACGTTACAGCGGACGTGTATCGTGACACAAAGGAGCCATCTTTATTTTGTTTGAGAAAAAAACAGGATTTTGATCGGTGCTGTACTTGAACCTCACTACAAACCTCCTGAGAAAAACCTTGAATTTTGCTTGTCGTTGTAATAACATGTATTCGCATCTCCACCGACGTTTGGGAATTCGATTAAGAAATAACCAACAAGCCCTTTGCGTATGGGGAATGTGATGATAATTGTATATAATTGTAATCTAAAATCTGAAACTCTCTTATTGGACGCCATTCATCTGCCCATGTACAATATAATCATACGTGCTTATTTTTCGTTTGATATTTAAGCCCTAAATTAAATATTTCCAAATGGCGATTTAAAAAAAGTATTAAGATTTTATAAAAATGAAATAGGAACATTAGACACAGTTCCAATGGGTCGTTACTATAATAAACGTCTGCTTGACAACACGTCTGTTGGACAACAGATGGCATGCGGACACAGACGTCACGACATCATTACAAAACATATTTGATTCTACACCGGCGCAGCTACACGTAAGCACTACAGGCCCGGACCAGTACCCATTCCTACAAAAAATTAAATTGGAATTCCCGTTAAAAAAAATTGGTGTGTTTTACATAGAAAACAATATACACAAACACTGAGAATTCACCATTTGTTTTTTAGAATGTCCCGCCGTACATCTTTCAACGCCTGCAATTTTAAATTAAAATTTACCAAGCTACGCCATATGTACCAATGGTTCCATATTTCGTCAATAAAAAGTCATGATTAAAAATAGCTGTATCATAATCAACTAGTCACTCACCAGTTTATTCTGCATGAAGCATGGAGCGGGTATCCAAGGGTTACGCAAACCATCATGGCCGAGATGAAGACCAGCAGTGCCATTGTATGGGCCATTTTGAATTTGTTTGACAGCAGTTCCTAACGATGGCCAGTTATAT
The DNA here is from genome assembly GCA_029582155.1 of Panopea generosa. NCBI lineage: Eukaryota > Metazoa > Mollusca > Bivalvia > Adapedonta > Hiatellidae > Panopea > Panopea generosa. The sequence goes on along the minus strand of CM055909.1, from coordinate 47,601,912 downwards.
TCTGATAAAAGTTAAGTCCACTTTCCTAAATATAAGTTTGCTGAGTGTTCTAAATTATGAAACCATACGCTTGTTCACATGACAGTCAGCGGGCTGTGATGGTATGGTGAGACACCACTAAGTTTGCAGTGAAAAGAATTCAATGTTTTAAAAACATAAGCACCGTTGCCTAAACGCCACTTACTCCTTTATCCATTATTTAGTCGGTATTGTTTTGAAAAACTAAATGCCCAAGGACTTCAATGCCGAGTCCTCTAGTACAGACCTGTGACCAAAAGTTGTCTCATTATGGTGGACATTTATGGCACGTAACAAAATATGTAATTTTGTACCTATTTCTGACCTTGAATCTTTAAGTGTGATCTTGACATTTGAGATACATGCGGCACATTGTCTGTTTATGGGAATAATTTGTGCATGTCATTTCAAAATAGCTCAACTGGTTGACATGATAGAGCGTACACGAAATTGTGTATGTATGTCTGACCTTTAACCTTATTTCTGACGGTTAATCGTAAAGTGTGACCGTTTTTGAGCTATGCGGGACATGTGTGCCCACTTCATCTTATTATGGTGGACATGTTTGCCAAGTTGCATCACGATCCTTAATGTATGCCGGATAAGTTATAGGTTGGTCAGGATATGACGAATGGACAGACGGACGGACGGACGCACATACACCGAACCGCCATTGTGGTGACTATGCCGAGCTCACCGCAAGCGGGATCGACAAAAATATCTTGCCTTTATGACTCATGTTCACGATTCAAGGTACCCAATGTAATGAAGGCAATGTATTAAGTTGCCGTAACGTTTATTCTTGATTTTAGTACACACACTTGGTGAGTGTCTTCGGAAATGCAAATTTATACATTGAGCTACCCAATGAGAATGCTTGCATAAAAATACACAATGTCAACCGAAAATTGAACTGTGCTCAATCTTTAAAGAAAACCCAAGTACCTATACGAGATATAACTCAAACGACCTATTTTAGAGTACCATGTGAAAATGTATCGAACAGCAAACAGTATACATAAAAATCACCACGTCATACCTGAATACAGGGTCAATCTGTCCATCATAGGGTCGATATGCCGTCTTTATAGCCATGACTTATGAAATAAAACCGAATATTCGAAGTGTTATTTCACTGTTGTTGTGTTTTTTTTGCTATATTGACACGTCGATTATATGTATGATATTTAGTGTAGTGTAACCTTATAAGATAACTGCGTGTCGTTTCATAACGTTTACATATTCAGATGTGTATTATCTTTGTCATTATATGATTGCAAATAATGACACGCGTTGTTGGTAAGATTAGAGTTTACTCAGTTGATGTCAAAACAAGTCGAGTATAACTTCACTTCGTTTTGTCGATGAGTCAAGTTTCTCAATATAATATTGATGTTTAGTTTAAGATGTAAAGTCATGAATCGCTTTTAAAATAAGTTATATGGCATATGCGAAACAACTGAGAATTATTGATCAATTCCATCAAACTTGGTGCAGTAACTCGTCAAGGCTCAGTGCATTAGTCGTTTCAAACATTCGCTCTTGAATCACATAATACGATCGATGTCAATAACTTAAATTACTCTTTTTAATATTGAATAATCGATATTACCCAGTTAGTATAAAACAACAGCGGTGGTCTAGTGGCAGAGCGTCCTCCTCGCATACTGAATGCCATGGGTTCGATCCCAAGTAGGGTCATACCAAAGTTTTGAAAGCTAGTACTACTGAGAAACTCCATCGCTTGGTGCTCAGCATTTAAAGGACATCTCTAGGTCTGGTCGGCCCAATATTATGTACCATAAGACGACAATGTGTCTTAAAATTATGTACAATAAGACGACAATGTGTCTTAAAATTATGTACCATAAGACGACAATGTGTCTAATATTATGTACCATAAGGCGACAATGTGTCTAATATTATTTGCCATAAGACGACAATGTGTCTTAATATTATGTACTATAAGACGACAATGTGTCTAATATTATATACCATAAGACGACAATGTGTCTAATATTCTAATATTATATACCATAAGATGACAATGTGTCTTATAGTCTAATATTATATACCATAAGACGACAATGTGTCTAATATTATGTACCATTACACAACCATTTGTCTAATATTATGTACCATAAGACGACAATGTCAGTGAGGCACGTCCACGCACTGTTAATTATTATTAACAGGGGCGTAGCTTCCTATATGCAGTGTAGGCACGTGCCTACACTTTTTTCCAGAGAAAAAAAACAAACCAAAAATGTAATAAAAATCGGACCCCTACGAGGTAGAGTAGTAAACTATAAATTCGCATAAAAAATATTTGAATATTATCCAGAAATTTAACATGAGTTTAACAAGGAATTATATACAAGTCCTTGATTTTATCAGTTTATTTGGTTATAAATCAGTCAATTCAAGGTTATTATTAGGGATAAGCAGGCCCCTAAAACATAAGAAATATAAGCCAAAACGCACCCACGACAGCCTAGCTGAAAAATAATCGGGGGAACATGCCCTCGGACTCCCCTATAACTGTGCCAACACATTGTTTCCAGCCAAGCTACGCCCCTGATTAATATTGTAATTATCATGTCTGCTTTTTGCTTAATATGTAAAAAAAAGTCTGGCACTAATAACGTAGGCATCGATCATATTTAATATTCAACGTAATTGCAGCCAGTTAGACAATATATCTAGTTAATATTTTAAACACTCTATAACATACTGCGGTTAAATAATTACGGTCACAGCTGTAAATACGCATTGATTAATATTCGCGTGTAATTATCACGCGACACCGGTTTACATGGCTGGTGAAAGTGTTACTATTTGGTCATAAAAAAACCCACTGATACTACAAATCAATGGTAAGAATTTAGCATGCGTATTGCAGTTATTTACAAAAATGATGTTTCTTGTCATTCGATACATTTTTTTAAATTTTAAAGCAGACCAGATTGCATTTTCAGAAATTATTTGAATGGGTGGGGTAAATAAATATGTTTATGGTTATGCTGCAACACCCCCGCTCATATTTCGAAATGTTCTGGCAAATTTCTTTAGCTCTGCATACAGAACAATAAGCTACACCAGCCTTTACATCAGATTGACATCTGGTCGAATAATGAATATAACTAAGCTCTGTTTCAAATATAAGACTAACGCAATATTTTATTATAAACAATCAATAATACTGCCAAACTTCACTGGACTTCCTGCTCGAAAAAAAAATGAACACTCCTGCATTCGACGCCCATTTTGTTGCTTTGTAACAGAATTAATGGAATGCTGGTTGCCAGCTCCATGTCAGTCTTACATTGAAAATTAATCGTAAGTTATTAAAGTGACAGCTGTCACCCATCCAAGTACTAATCTGTACTTCGTTGCTTGACTCCAATACTATCAGTACAATTCAGTCATGTCGTTATTAAATCTAGCTTAACAGTGAGGCTGTTGTAAGTGACCTATGTGAGACCTTTAGGAATACTGTGTTCAGTGTTGCCTGTTGGAGCCCGTATTATGTAAAGATATTGAGACTTTAGAAAGGTATGTCACTCGTCTCATTACCTGAGATTTAAACACTTTCATACTATGCAGGCTTCTCCACAGGCCATTTAAGCAAAGGGGTACCCTAGCACTTGAATATCAGAAATGGTATACCCCTAGCGCTTGAATTCTTTAACAAAATTTTGCAAAAGCTTACTTTCCTCTAAAGCATTAATTTTCTTTGCATTATTTTTCTCATTTGAATGCCTAAAAAGAAACATACTAAATATGATGACTTTAACTGATTAATACAAGTTTATTAGTGAAAAATATTTCAACGAGTACCTTACACAGCGCTTGAATGGTGTTGAAGGTGTTTATGTGCTCCTATCCCAGCACTTGCATTCTTTCCTTGTTGAGAACCCTGCTATGAGCACCTACATGCACTAAATTTAAATTGCCTTAGAAGCAAGAGGAGGATAAGGGGTGCTGTTACTAAAACCTACAAACTGACGACCAACAAAATCAATAAAGTAATTGTTTAAGATCGATTGTTTCTCAGACTAAATAGTACAGCTGATCAACAAAACTGACATATGTTTATTTCGTCTAAAAGTACTAACAAGAAGAATTCTGCTTAAAAACTCAGACTGACCATTCTGAAAATACAAAGTCCCTGCTTTTGAATTGTCATCAAAAATCGGTAGACATCTTTTGTTGATCCAGTAAAATATTGCTAATGCAATTGTGGAAATGTAAATAAATATATATACAAATTACAATCAGTTGAGTATATTTGTATCCTGCTTAACCTTGTTTCTACAACCCTAAAGTGCATTAGACAAAGATGTTTTTTCTGAAAGGATCATGTCTGAATGTGACTTCAATGATGAAGTTGCATCAGTATGTGTTGTTGTTTTTACCTTATCAAACAGAGGCCGAATTTTGGTGGTTTTCCATTTCATAATTCATGTTTTTTTCCCAAATGAAGCCAGGAAATTTCCCAAAAAAGATTTTTTTTTCTTTCATTAGTGCATAAAAACCCCAACTGGATATGAAGTATTATTGTAATGTCTGATAATTATTGGTTAACCCTTTACTCCATAAATGCGTTTTTCTGCACCAATCACAGAAGGCCTTTGAAAACAGTGCAGGAAGAGTTCAGATTGCTCGTAACGAGCAATCTGAACACTTCCTGCACTGTTTTCCACTCTGTCAGTTAATATAAACATTATTCACCCAATAATTCAAAAGCCTTCTATATTAGGTATCAAAAGGCGTCTATATTAAAGGTGTCCAAAGGCGTCTATATGAAGTAAAGGGTTAAACCATGATCTTATCAGTGTTGTGCTTTATTTTCCAGTTTACTAAAGCCGTAAATAAAATTCCCAATTTCCCTTCAATCTCGCTGTTTTTTTCCCAATCTCAAAGGCTTTGAGCCTTTTCCCAGTTTTCAGAAAAAAAAGGCTCTGCAGTATCTGAGCTGCAAATACATTCAAAAACAGTTGTCAGGTCATGGAATAACAGCAGTATTACACTTACTGTACACAGAAACATATGATGGAAGTGATGTTGAAACATGGAAGATGGCATGCCTGAAATATAGAATTCCTCCTAACCTAGATGCCTATCAACCATTTTGTGGTATTCTACAGTGTTGGGTAATATTGCAAGAAAACAGGAAACAACAAATTCTTATTCCTTCCTTCAATACTTTTAATCAAATGAGCAAATCCATGATCTGATAGATTATCGCAATGCAAGAGAGATGCATTCATTTTAATCAGGAAGTGAATAACAAGCACTCTCTGGTGATGACCCCTGTTTCTAGGACCTGGGGAACTAGAGTAATATTGGGGAATATTGTACACCCTATCATATATAATGTGTATGGATTGTTTGGCTAAGTGTTACAAAGTTTGGATAAACTTTTGCTTTTTCTATTTGTATGTCTGGACAGTATTATTAAATATACTTATTAATATAACCATTAGGCCATTATAAATTAATTGCTAGATTATCATACAAATTTTTCTTAAAAATGGGGAGCGCATGGGCATTTTTTTTTATATTTTTAGATTTAAAATTATTTTTTGTTTTTGTATGAAAATAAAAATGCTAAGGGCATCATGAAAATTAGGGGGCGGACGAGGATGATAATCTAGCACTTAATTTATTATGGCCTTAATATAAGCACTCCCAATTATCAACTCCTGGTCAGTATTGGTGGTCTAGAGGTATAGAGCATTTTCCTCGCATGGGAAAGACTTGAAAAATGGTACTAAAAGCGTCCTCACTTGGTGGTCAGTATTTAGAGGATAGTTTTATGTCTGGTTGGTACTGTGTCATTATAATATGACAGGGTGAGGTAAACTACCATATGTTTGTAGAATGATTCTCAAGTGTGGGAGCATTTAAAATACTGTCTTAAGAAGACCACGCCGCCATATGACTGAAAAATTGTTGAAAGTGACACTAAACACCATACAACAATATTATATTGACTTCTAACACACTATATCAATTATGCCATTGCTATAAATGTCTGTTGTTTATTTTTCAGAATATGCCGAGACAGAATGCGTAATCTATAATGTTTGGTCTAACAGGTCTAACCAAGGCCCAAAGGTTTGGCCTGGGAATTGTCGTCCTTCTGATAGTGGATCTTATCTGGGTTGCATCTTCGGAGCTCACCAAGGTAAGTTGTTTGTTTGTCAGTCATAGTTAACACATAAAGGATCAGTCTGTATGTTTGACATAAAAACTGATTATTACATACCCAAACACCATCAACAGCACCAACAGTTCTTGTTCACAGATCTAACATAAATCCATGTGCAATAAAGCGTAGTGGTTAGTGTGTTGGCCGCTCATGCCAGATGCAGGTTCAATCCCCAGCTCAACCTGATGCCTATAAGAAAAACAACACCCAGTTGTCAGTACTGAAATTTATATACTTTTTATCACCACATCTAAAAAATGAGGAAGCATTTTTGTTTTTTAGCCGGTCTTTATGCCAGTTATAGCCCTACTTATGTCATCGTGATTAAGCTTTGTAGTGTTGATCATCGCCAAAATAATCCTACGCGACAGGGACTACTTTTTATTCCTCCAATTAAAAATGATTTCACATATTTTATAATATATGCAAGCAGAAACTAAAAACATATTGAAGATTCTGTATTATGTCAATTTTAAAAACAGTTGCATAAAATAAAGTAAACACTACAATAATATCAATCAAATAAGGAATGCGTGTGATTGTTTATTTACTTACAAGGACTTTAGTTTTAATTGGGTTTAACACCGTTTTCAACACATTACATTATATATATGTATCTATGAAGGAAGATAACTGATCCTCACTGCAATTTACTGGCAAACTTCTCAGAGCACGAAAATTCCATTCGTCCGCTCGCCATGACGAGTGAACATTTGATCAGGACAAGAAATGTTCAAGAAACTGACCTTAAACTTCCTTTGAATGTTAAAAAGGGATGATGAGTAGCTTTTATAAGCAGTTTCTAGCCCTGCTCCTCACAATATATTTTGAGCTTGGCGCAAAACCACTAACCTCAACAGTGTGAGGGAAGTGATCTTAAAGTGGTACCTTAAACAACTAGGCCACAGAGAACCATTAACCACAGATTTTACCATTCTGCAAGCAAATTAAAAAAAAAAATATATATTCAGTAAGACCATCCTTAAAAAAAATTTGTTTTTGCTGTGCTCCGTCCCAGTATTTTTCATATTGGCATGTAAGTAGCTAATATTTTTTTGCTACATTTTGATTTTGTGTAGTTATAAACAAATATGGACAGAAATCATCGGGGGTGGGGGGGGGAGGGGGGATTCAACGCTGCAAAAGTCTATAAAAAAGGTTGGGTAGCTGCAATTTTGAGTGAAACTTTTTTTTATAAACGGCCTGACTAGAAAATAATTTTGAATATTATATTAATGTGAGATGAACATTTTACATGGATAAAGTATATATGTATGCAAGTAATACTAGGAATACATCTTATAAAAGGATGTGATGAACAGATATACTTAAGGAAGTTGCATATTACATGTAGATCAGTATAGCTTGATTTGATTTATCAAATAGTTTAATATTTTGATTGAAAGTGGTTTTAAACACTTTTCAACACAATGTTAAGTGTGTGATCTGTTAAAAGTGTCTGACGTAGGATCATTGGTTGGATTCCCCCACTTCTCTGAAGCCGTGTGTTCTTGATCGAGACACTTTGTGCCCATATGGTCCTCCTTTGCTGAGTGGTAACAGGCGTTGTCTCAATACCACTTACCTCTCATCATTAAGGTTGTAGGTTCGAGTCCCACTCGCTCCAAAATCTAAAAAGGTTACCAGTTACTTGCGGAAGGATGCTGGTTCTACTCAGATTTATCCTGAGGTCTTTCTCCACCAATAAAACTGGATATGACATATATAACCGGAAATGTGCTGTATCAAGGAACTTGTTTCACAATCAATGTCAATTAAAAAAAGTTTATTTTCAGTATATTAGATGTATGTATGGTTATTTGTATAGTTCATAGCTTTTGAGGCAAAATTTTGAAAAAGCACCCCGCTATGAATTATTTGCCAGTTTAATGGTTGTGAGAAAAATCTCCACCTAGTCACATTCTCTGTAATGATTGATCATAATCTGTGTTCTATAAACATTAGTCTCCCACCTCAGAATTTGTTGGCAAGTAGATGTAAACGTGTAAACTGTAGAGATATGGTGCTGGGACGGATCCAGGATTTCAGTTGGGGGTAGGGTGCAGACTTATTGGGCACAACACAAAACTGGACGGGTGCACATGTTTTTCAATAGAAATATAGTGGATTTTAATTAACTATGGGAGTTTTAAGTGGGTAGGGGGCGCAGGCCATATATTTTAAAGAGTAGATCTGCCATTGAGGTGTGACTAATACTGTGTAACCTCGTGGAGGATTGCAGGAACGATGAGCAGGTGCACCGATCACCGTTATGCATCAGAAATACTGTTGAATAAAACCCCATACATACGCGGTACATAATTTGGTTAAGTGTAACTTTATTTGTTTTGCTTTTATTTACTTTGTTTTTCAGTATTTATTTAAGAATGAGCACTACAACAAGCCATTTTTCAGCACGTATGTGAAGACGGCAATGTTCACCCTCTATCTCAGTGGCTTCTTATTCTGGAAACCGTGGCGGAGACAATGTAGATGGGGAGTGGTAAGTACTATAGGTTTATCGTTATGGAATATGCCCTGTGATATCTTTATGGTGCTCTCTGAATTGTTCTCATTTCTCTTACAACTCCTACATATTTCTCAGTATATAGAAAATATATCATATATATAGTCAAACCTGTCTAAAGCAGTCAGTCAAGGAAAGTGGCAAATGTGGCTTTTAAGAGAGGTTGTTGCTTAATACAGGTTTATTTGCTCTGAAAGCATAGAAATGGGAAAGTAATGAATGTGGTTGCTTAAGACAAGTAGCTGCTTAATAGAGGTGACTGCTTATACAGGCAGGGTTTTCATTTTAAAATCAAACAACAGATTATAAGAGAAAAACAACAGATCAGGCCGGGGGTCAAGGGGGCAAATGTTCGATGTTTCTGGAAAAACAACCGATCCAAACCTGATTTTAACCGATGATTTCAATCGGTGATCGGTTAAAAATGAAAACCCTGTACAGGTATGAATGTATTATATATAATTATACTTTTTGATTTTATTGAAAATCCATAATTTTATATAATATTATTTCTCTTGAAAATCTATTATTATTAATTATGTATTATTATCAATATAAAAACATATTTGCATGCCTACATGTATCAGAAGATCACCAATAAGGTACAGGATCATCATGGTGAGATCATGAAAAACATTTCATCATGAAAAGTCATCATCCATTTCAGCAATATTCACAAATCTAAACATGTTGATTTTCACATTATTTTGACATGTGATCCACCAGCAGTGATTTGTTTCCTCAATACCAATTTTAACAAAATTTCAGACAGCAACTTAATTTTATGTGTTTTGTACCCTGTTAAATCATTCATAACTTCATTGTAATAACTTTTTTCTGTTTCCAGTCCATACAGGCAGCAGATGGAAATGAAGGTCTGGATGGGGATGATCTTTTGGTAAGTTAAATTTTAATTAATTATTACTAATTTTAGTTTGATTGCGAAGTATGCTCTTAGCTTTTGTGATTTCTCGAATCAGCTACACGGGTACCACGACTGGTTATCACATTTAGTAACAAGTCTGACTGTCAATCTAGAGATTGAATCCATCTAATCTGTGATTATTGATATACAACATTGCATCTCATTTTCATTTGTCTCTCACTGCTGATTAAAGTGGGAAAGTTATTGGTAAATTGTGGAGATGGGTGTGCTTGAGTACAGATTAGTCATCCAGGATCCAAAGAAAGAGTGACTTTGTTAGCTCCGAGTCAAAATATGCTAATTGGTTGTTGGTATTAGATTTTAATATTGTACCATGCCAGGTAATTGTTTGTTTTTGTTTTAAGAGTGAGCCAATCTACGTTCCCCTCAAGTATGATGATAAAAACAACAGCGGTTCAGAGCAAGATGATGGTAAGTACTGCTAACTCTTATTATATAATATTAAATTACAGTCTAAAGTTTGGTTTAAAATATTACAGGCTTCTCAACAGGCCATTTAACCCTTTACTTCATACAGACGCCTTTGGACACCTCTAATATTGAAAGCATTAATTCACCACGTATCAGTCATGGGTGAATTATGTTTATATTAACTGACAGAGTGGAAAACAGTGCAGGAAGTGTTCAGATTGTTCGTCACGAGCAATCTGAACTCTTCCTGCACTGTTTTGAAAGGCCTTCTGTGACTGGTTATCAGAAATGGTATTCCCCTAGAGCTTGAATTCTTTAAAAAAAATGCAAAAGCTTACTTTCCTCTTAAATCATTATTTTTTATTTGCATATCTTTTCTCATTTTAATGCCTAAAATAATCATACGAAATATGATGACTTTAACTTATTAAAACAAGTTTTACTAGTGAAATGTATTTCAATGAGCGCCTTACACAGCGCTTGAAAATGTGTTGAAGGTTTTTACGCGCTCTTACCCCAGCGCTTGAACTCATTTCTGTGGAGAACCCTGTATCGATGTTGTAATTTATTTATTTATTTCTACACTATAAGAAAAAAATGCCCCGTTGTCAATCCAGGACTCGAAGCTGGGATTATTCTCTGACAGAACAAATGCTCTGCAGACAGCTAGTCAGGTTTCTGACATACGTTTATTTTCAACAGGTTATTTTCATAGTGTGACATGTACAAGGATAAAGATCTTACTTTGTAAAGCTGATCGTTTCAAGGAATGTTTACTATAACTGTACATATACATTGACAGAACCAGTCACACAAAGTGTTAACAAGCAAACCAGATCCTTTTACCACCGGTTGTACTACTACTTATAAAACATCTACTATTGCCAGACAGCAAGAGTTTGTTTGTCATTTATAAATAACATGTTTATGATGGCCCTTTTATTCTATCAATAATCTCTTGTTTTCCTTTGAAGAATGAACAGTATAATACTATTAAATACGATTATCACAGTCAAACCTGTCATAAGCAGCCAGTCAAGGGAAGGGGCAAAAGTGGCTTTTTAAGACAGGTTGTTGCTTAATACATGGTTATTTGCTCTAAAAGCATAGAAATGGGGAATAACAACTGTTTAAGACAAGTGGCTGCTTAATAGAGGTGACCACTTATACAGGTTTGGCTGTATATTATTTCTCAAACTTGATATTATAAACTTGAAGTTCAGTAACATATAAAAGTTGCCTACATTGTACATGTGTTAGTTTTTGTATTTTATTTCAGAAGTCCTGAACCGATCAGTTAGGTTCAGTAATCTGATGGAAGTCCGACAGTTGTCAGGTATTTTAAACATTATAATGAATTACTGTGAATTCAGATGTATATGTAATTATTTAGTCTATGTACTTGTAAAGTACTTCTAAATTTGCCTGGTTAGCTCAGTCGGTAGTGCGTTTGACTATCAATCTAGGAGGGGTATGAGTTTGAATCCCAATCTGACCACAGTAGTTTTGTTTACTGTTCATCTGTATAAAGTATATATATATATATATATATATATATAAGTGTATATGTAATACTATATAATCTTTGAGTCTGTATCTCTTAACATTTTATAACTTTCTGAAATTAATTTTATTTAACAAATGTGCGTTTCAAGTCAGATATTTTGACTGGGTCAAAAATTGGAATTTTCACATTTTACTACATTAGGATGGCAAATTTTCATACATTTATTGTGAAGAAATTTTTCTTCTTTACTTAATACAGGTCCTATATAACTTTGTGCATGCTTTTAGTATTTTTAAATTTGGTAAAACCCAAGCAAGAGCTAATTTAATATATAAGACCATTAAGATCAGAAAGTAAATTCCTCACATACATATATTCCTGATTGTACAGAAATACATGACTGTAAATTTGATTCACAGATGCTTATGCAGAAGATCAGGTAATAGCCCGTCTTTCATACAGTGCTGCTATCCGGGCTGAGGAACAACGTCTACGGGCCCTCAGTAAACTTACTGTAAAACAAGTTGCCAAGACGGGTTTTGTGTTCTGTGTCCTTGTGAGTATGCATTTAAAGACTGAAGTTACATTGGAAAATCCAGAAGGGGTTGACTGGGGTTTAGAATTCCTGGGATTATAGAAATATTGTTAAAGATGAAAGTATTAATTTTAAGTCAAAATTTTAAAGTTTGCCATCTTTGACATTTCTTGAAATTGACATTGACATGGTCATGCAATAAAAAACAACATTTTGATGATTCAGCATCTTTGCGAGGTCCCAAAAGGAGATTATGAGATTTTAAATTGGACATGTTTCTATAAACGCAGAATTTTCTTCAGATTTTATTTATCATTAACTACTCATTTTTTTCATCTTTCTTTCACCTACATGTGTCATACATGTGCATACATCTAAATGTCTTGATGGGTCATTCATTTTTAGCTCGCCGGGATGAAGTCCAAGGAGAGCTATTACCATGACCCAGGCGTTGTCGTCTGTAGACACCCAGGTTAAACTTTGCATTTAAGTTTAAGATATCTATGCAACCACTCATTGGATGTGAATGAAACTTCGCATGTGTGTTCACCATCATCAATGGAACACAGTTATGGTTTTGGCACAGTTATGGCCCTTTTTGGACTTAGACACCCAGGGGCGAGCTTTGTTGTCTTCTGACAACTCTTGTTTATTCATTCATTCATTCATTCATTCATTCATTTGTTCATTCATTTGTTCATTCATTTGTTCATTCATTCATTCATTCATTCATTCATTCAAATTGACTGTTATTGGAAAGAAAGTTCATTCACTTGTAATATGCCATTTATAAAGTTGTCGGTAGTAAAAACATAATGATTTACTATTAAAGGCAATTATAAATTAATTGCTAGATTATCATCCAAATTTTTCTTAAAAGTGGGGAGTTGGGATGATTTGATTTCAATTTATTCTTAATTATTTTTGTTTTAAAAAAAATAAATTTTAACTTCGGGGACATCATGAAAAATAGTAGGGGGGACGATGATAATCTAGCAATTAATTTATCATGGCCTAATGATACCAATTTTATTCCAGTATATCTACTACCAAAGTAATTAATTTATTTCATTGGTGTCTGGCTTATTGCTGCTAATGGATTTACCAATTGATCTCTCTGTTACTTGTTTTCAGTGGTTTCTGGCCAACTATTCCTACCAGATTGCCTTGAAGGATACAGAAGCAGGTATTGTCAACGTCCTTTCTTCTACGTCCTCTCTCTTCACGCTGATATGTGCCGCGATCTATCCAGGATCTGCTGCAGATAGATTCAGTCTGTCCAAACTTGTCGCCGTCCTCATTAGGTAAGTGGGGTTGAAACTTGGGGGAGAACACATCAATGTGGCGCTATCATCTAGATCTCTTAGCTTGCTGCCATGTCCCAAATCAGCTGCCGAGTTCAATCTTGGAAAGAATCCATCACAGTCACAATATCATCAAAAAATACTACTACATCTAGCTTGCTGGTCACATCCAAGATAATTTTACAAGTATTTCAGAGAGTGTTAACTCTACATGTAGGCTTGCTGATCATGTCCTAGACCAGCTTGCGAGTATTTCGCAGAGTTAAAATCATGGAAAGAAAACATCAGTCGCTATATCATCAATAACTCTTAGCCATTATCTCCTTCACTTTGCTTTTAGTATGCCAGGGCGAAGTTTAAGATTTCTTAAAGTTAATGACATCTCTTTCTTTTCTGGAGATCCCTTTTTTTACTGACTTCTCCTTAAAATTCAGACCCAGTTTGTGCCCTGCTGGTCAAGTCACAGATTGGATTGTGAGGTATTTTCGAAAAAGAACATACATAATGTGGATGAGGTTAAAATATGTATTACACTTCTAAAGGGTTGTTATTGTATAGTGTTGAGTGTCGCTTTCAACAATTTTTCAGTCGTATCGCGACGGTGTCTACTTGAGACAGTATTCTAAGCGCTGTCACACTGGAGTATCATGCCGCAGACACATAATATGATACCTCACCCAGTCACATTATACTGACACTGGGCCGACCAGACCTAGAACTCTCCTCTTAATGCTGAGCGTCAAGCGAGGAAGCTTATAGTACCATTTTTAAAGTCTTTGGTATGACCCGGCCGGGGATCGAACCCAGGACTTTCCGCATGCGAGGTGGACGCTCTACCACTAGACCACGCAGCGGTCTACGTCTAAAGGGGGATTGTATGTTATATTAGGCCATATTTAAAAAAGAATTATGTTTCCACTGCAGGACCAACCCATCAAAAAGTCCACAACTCAAAAGATTTTATAACTAATGTTACATGTTGTAAATATTTCTGCTGATGGTAGAGTTGAGATCTCAGATGCATATACATGTATGTAAACTTAATCATAATGCGTATAAATTGCTGTAATACCGCATGTACATGTAGTGTATGATAGATTGAGGACATGGCTAGAATCCTGACCTCGACTGTAGTCTACTCCAGTACCTGGGGTTGTATTCACCAATCATTCCTGAGAATATTCTTGGACTTCAGCTTGAACTTTCAAATTTCAACCTTACTTGTAGGTATCTAGTTCACCTTGACCAATAGAATAATTGTGAGGGTTTATTTGACTATTATATTAAGTGTCTATCTGTTTGCAAACTTTGGTTTCAAAATAGTGTTTTTAAGTGTGTTTTAAATCTAAAACTAATTCAAGTCTAAATATTCTTAAAAATGGTTGGTGAATACCACAACAGATAAAAACATGGAGTTCCCTGTCTGTCCCACAATGCATAGCACTCTAATGCAATTACCCAACTATGACATCATTCAACTTCTGTTGAAGCAACTGCTATGTAGCAGTCCATAGCTAGGAGCGCTAGGATCATTTCGAAAGTCTACCTGAACTGTTTCATTTAAGTTCTGATGACATTGTCATAAATGAAATCTTTAATTCTCTACTTCAGCTAGAGGTTCGGTTAGGACCAGCCATCCATAATTTGACCTTACAGTGTATTGCTTTACTCATTTAATTAAATTTTTTCCATAATCTTACGATGTTCTTAATGTGTTTCATACGGTCTGTTGTGTTTGTTTCAGCATTGGTGGGGTGGTGATGGTGAGCCTCTCTGATTTGAAATTTGAGGAAAAGATTCCGGCCGGAGCTCTATGGGCTCTCTCAGGGGCAATTTTATATGCAATATATCTTGTTGGACTCCGGCGGAAAGTCGATCATGAAGATAAGCTTGATATTCCTTTATTTTTTGGTAAGTCACAACTTCTACATTCATCAATCTTGGAATCAGTTTGAAGTTTAGGAGCAATATATAAGAAAAATTAAAATGTAGATTTTTAATTCAATGTATTGAGGGCTTTCCACAGGCCAATAAGGTGTGCCCTGATCCCTTAATTTCAAATTCAAAAAGAAAAAAAAAGAAAAAAATGTTTATAATGTAACATTACATTTAAAAGCAATAAAACATGTTGTTTTTTTTCTTTATTCTGTAACTGAAAATCCTCATTATTGCTTTCATTTTTCAGGTTTTGTAGGATTTTTCAGTGCTGTTATATTATGGCCGGGATTCCTCATACTTCACTATAGTCAAAGTGAGACATTTCAGTGGCCTAATGGTGAACAATGGTTATTTATAGCTGTCAACGGTCTCATAGGAACGGTGCTGTCTGAGTTTTTATGGTTATGGTGAGTGTCACAGAGGGTGTGAGCACATTTTTATGCCCCCACCGTACAAAAACTGGTGAATTGGCGGTATTAAGTGTTAACCCTGTCTGTCCATTCTGTAATAAAATGTTTCTGATTAATACTGTGTGAAGGGGTCTACATATTTAATAAATACTTCGCGTGTATAATTATAAAATGCATGTTATAAAAAAATTAACTTACCCAGACAAAACAGATCTGTACATTCATGTAATATCTTAAACATAATTGCTTACTGTTTTTTTTGGTACTATTATTTTAAACCTTTCATCATTTTGTCCAAAGCTTTGGTAGGGATAATTAATATTTAGAGATTTTTGTTTTCATTTCAGAGATTAATCATCTATTTTCATTCCTGTTTCATACTCTTTACTTTGAAGGTACAAAGCTTTTTGACAACCAGAACTGAAATTACTATAAATATCTACTTTTCACTTTCTATGATTAAATTAACAGATAAAACAAAAAAACAGTAAGTATGGTTCATACCATTCAAAAATGAAATGAGATAAAGCGAGAGAAAATAACAATTGATGAATACTGTCAAACCTTTAAGTGGTCACCTGTTTTAAGCAACCACTGGTCTTAAACAGCCACATTTTCTATTCACCATTTTTATAATTTTAGTTTTAATAAACCTTTATCAAGCAGCCACCTACCTTAAAGGATCAATTTTACTATATTCCTTGAGTAGCTGCTTAAGATGAAGCTGACTGTATGACACTTTTATTTCAATTTTACATGATTATATTTTTCAGGGGCTGTTTTTTAACGTCCTCCCTTATAGCAACTTCTGCACTCAGTCTGGTAACTCCGCTCACCATGATAGCTGATGTCGTCATAAAAGGGGTGAGTCAGTTGTTGACCTTTCACCCATAGTTTGCTCTTCCTGTCATTGATTACATCTACAAAAAAAATGATTCCCCGCATCAGCATGGAAGTACCTTATAGCCTTACCCGGTCTATATGTTTCACTCTTTGTTATTTGATTATATTTGAAATCCTTTGTACGTCTTACTACACAGTTACTCTTTTTTTTCCCCACGGTAACATGATTCTTACACTTAAAAAAGGCCTATGTAATTTGGTTTTGAAATATTGTTAAATTGGTTCATAGTGGTTGTGATTTCTTGCTGCAGATGAGTAGAGCAAAAGTTAGCATAGCATATACTGCAATAAGACATCACTGGTGTTAAAAAAATGACTGTAATAGGATTTCAGCATATGCATGTATTTATGAGCATTTGAGGACTTCTTTTTCAAAAAGTCTCGGAGTGTCACTGCACCCTCTTTTAAAAAAAAAACAACCTGGTCAACTTACCAGTTATTGTGATTAAAACATAAAACATAAAAAAATGTGGGTATACATTCTTGCTATGAAAAAAAAAGATACTTAAAAAAAATTCTATGTGGAATTCTTTTTTTGACCATGGAAATCCAAGACCTTATTTTATATAGAACAAAGAACAAAATTAAACTGTGTAGTGAGACCTATACATGTCAGAGAATAGATGAGTGTTAAACATGGATTGGACAAGGCTGTTACAGAAATGTAGTTATAGTTAAAGAAATACCATTGCAGATGTGTATTTAGGTCTATCTGTCTTAATGAAGACAGACAAATCATACCAATGTACAGTCAGTCTCATTGTCATTCTTCTCTTCATCGCTGATTCAAGTGGAAAAGTTATAAGTTTCTTGCGGAGATGGGTTTTGCTGGAGAACTGGTCAGTCTTCCAGGATCCCAGGAAAGAGTGGTTAGGCTAGCTTACGATGGCATAAAAATGACACAATATATTCAAACAAGCAATTATATTGCTTCCCATATAGCTTATATTAATATAGCTTCCCACCAAGTTTTTTAAGATCTTAAACAGGGGTGTAGGTTATACATTGGAGTAAAGGATACATGTATTTGTAATAAAAATCATAACTTGACATACTAGTAAATGTACATGTGTTAGAGCTGATGAGACTTAACAATTATCAACATGTTAATCCATGAAAAAAGTAATGCCCATCTTTTGGAAAAAATGCACTTGTATATTTTATAAATAAAAATAACTTGAAAGCATGTATTTGTTACCTTAAAATAAATTCCACTAAGGTAAAAGATAATGCATACAAGGCACTTGTCCGACCAAAATTAGATTATTCATCAAGACTCATCCTCGAAAGTTATTTCTGAGTACCTACAACTGTATAAACTACATCAACCATAACAAACAATTTAAAACCATCCTACATGTATGGCGCCGGCACAAAATCATCATTTATGAAGGAGTGTTGTATATATTGAAGAAGAAGAAGAATAGATCACATTTACTAGTAATGTTGGATCGATTTTCATGAGATTTTGAACAAATGATGATTTTATCTCATTCCAGGTGTCGTACACATGGCTATTTTATCTAGGCTCAGTACCAATCTTTATAGCATTCTTTGCAATTAGCTGTTTAACTCATTTTGAGTCCTGGGACCCGGTGTTGCTGTTGGTGAAGAAGATTCTGCATTGTCTATGTTCTAGGAGAGTTGTGCCAGTATCAAGGTATATAATATGTGTTCAGTTTGGAATATATTTACTTTTCATTGCTAAGGTTGTAGGTTTTAGCCAAGCCCACTTGCTTCAAAAACTGCATGTGAGAAAGTATGCCAGTTAATTGCGGAAGGATGGCGGATATATTCAGATTCATTCTGAGGTCTTCCTCCACCAATAAAACCTCATTAAAAAAAAGTTGTTTTTTTTGTGTGTTTTTTTTTCATAATTATATTGGATAGAAAGTTTTATTGCAGAGGTCCTCAGTGGCCAGGTGTGCCCTGTCCAATATCTCTAGCCACTCAACACTCAATGCTGAGGTCATTGTTCATATTTTGTAACAAAAATATAAATATATTAATAACAGGCAGAGTTAGTTAATTATTTTCAGAAGAAACATTATTTTAAACTATGTTGTAAAGTATATGTTTATGGATTCATATACAGTCAAACCTGTATTTACAAGCAGTCACCTTTGTTAAACAGCCCCATTTGTTATTTCCCATTTCTATGCTTTCAAAGTAAATTAACCTGTATAAAACAATAATCTGTCTTAAAAGGCCACTTTTGTTCATTCCCTCGGCTGGCTGCTTAAGACAGGTTTGACTGTATATTGTTTTTTATTCCGTTTTTTAAGATCTGGCAGAGAAAGTTTGGGTGTACATGTAGTAATAAATTCTTTCCCCGTCTAAAGCTTTCCCCTGGGGAATAAAAACCTGTCTGATTCCATCTGCAGGGGAAAAAGAATAAACATGAGAAAGAAAATGTGATTTATAAAGAGTTTTAGATATTTTTATTTGACACCATATTCATTTAACTTATATTATGATAAAATTAAAAATGGAGAAAGTACAGCTATAAATCTTATTTTACATCATTTACAGACAAGTTGGGGTAGTCAACGTCTTTTTCCTATATGTTGGTTCTATATGTGTTGTTTTGGTTTTGATGTTGAAGAAAAACTGAAAAACAAGTTGAAAATCCCACAATACCTTCTCTTACAATGCTGAGACAGGCATCTGCACCTGGGTTGAGAGGCCAAGCTGCTCTCATCCACACTTATTTGAAAACTTGATTAAAAGGCCTTTTAATGATTTACTTGTTATGTTCATGTATGGAGCACACTAGATATAATGTAGTATCCTGGGTTTTAAGATACATGAACAGTCAGCCTTACAGTGTGTTATTGGTCACCTCTTTTAAGCAACCATCTGTCTTAAACAGCCATATTTCTATTTAATACTTTATTATAGATTTAGTTTTAGTTAACCTTCATCAAGCAGCCAACTGCCTTTAATAAGGGGTCATTTTTTTCTCTATCCCTTGACTGGCTGCTTAAGACAGGTTTGATTGTATCCACTTTAAACAAGAGCATTAATTATTGAATGTAGGATTTTTGCTGTTTTTTTCTAAAATAATGAACTGTATAAAGATGCACATCTGATAATGTTGTCGGGTAACTTGTAATATATAATTTCCATATTGTTATATCTTAATGTTTTAGTTTCCTCGCCAATGCTTTCAACACTATACACAAACTTACTGACAGGGTAGACAGAACTTAGTTGGGTTAAGTAAAGCATGCCCGCTGTATCGGAACCCAAATCACAGATCAAATATCATTATCATTGCTGTATACAATTGTGCTTTATAAGAAGTTAATATGTATGCTAGATTTATTACTTCCCTTATTGTCCAACATCAATGTGTTGTCACGCAGTCTGTAGCTTTACGAAGAAAACCAGAATTTTTGACCACTATAACCGTTGTTTGTTTTCAGATATATTACTACAAACTATTATTGGTAGATTGACCTTTCAACTAGGGAATACTAGAACATTTGTCTGTTATTTTTTGGTATTGAAATAAAATTCACAAATGTCAATCAAGAGTGGCTCTTTTAATTTCTGAATGATGATAGAATTATTGTTGAGCACTGAATTTGTTTTTTCTCCATAAATTGTGTTCACAAAATACAAAAAAAACTTTGACGGAAACATGTGCCCCGCAAAATAGTTCTGGATATTCTGAATATTGTATTTTATAGAAAATTTTGTGTTGAAATGACAGAGATTTTTTTTCAAATGTTATACTCTACTGATGTCATATGTTACTTGGTATAACTTTAATTATATATATACATAAACATTTTGCAAGGCGTGAGATTATTTCTAAATAGTATTATATTTATAAATGAGAAAGACACTGAGTTAAATAGTATGTATTTATATATTTGAGTGGGGAAAAAACCCGCAACAGTAGTCAAAAACATTGGTTTATTTTTATGTGCAATGGACATGTAGTCAGCGAAAAGTATTCTAGTATTGTTTTTAGTGTCACTCACATACATGTACATATACACAAGAGTTTTGTTTTAGTTACAAACACTGTCAACTTTTTGGTCCAAACCGCTGATCACATTGTCCCCACCATCCCATGTCTATTTACCATGTTATAGAGAAACCTGTCTATAACAAGAACCCAACGTTAGGTGGCAACTTTTCTATAACCTTAGTATGTACTCTGCCCTGGTAGAGAGAAATTGCAGGAGTGTTCATTGTACAGTAGCTGTTTTCTCTACCTGTCAATTATGTTTCAGGCTTGATAAAAATATACCATTAATTGGCTGCCTAGTCAGTTGAAGCTGTTTATATACATTATGTAGGTCCATGTGCATGTGTTTTACAATTTTGAGTGCATGACCTCTCAAGCTCTTTCCTAGAATTTCAAATTTTTGGCAGTTGAAGTTGTTCCAAACTGCATATAACAAATACTTTGTTGAAAATATTGTTTTGGCAATTGAATGCATAAATAATAATCTTAACAAATTTATTGCAGTGGCGGCTGTGAAGCTGTCTGATTGGAAAATCGTATAGAATTATATAAAACCTGCCCCAAATTCATGGTCGTCTGTTGGCACTCTATGGCATAAAAATGACACTTAATATTCAATCAATCAAAAAATAGTCATGTATTTACTTTTATATCGCAATTTGGTTTCTAAAACTGCATGTTGAATAAGATATCATTAAGATTTTTATGTTTTAAGTTTTCCGTTACTTTTCCTTTATTTTAGACTATCTGTCTGAACAATGTACTCGACCGAAGTATTCAAGTATATGATTTGCTGTCCGTTGCCAGAATATACACAAAATCACTATTCTTGTTTCCTTTTGTATGTCTTTGAAATGTGGAACTATTTTTCTTCAATATTTTGCTCAGATAAAAACTGGTTGACTTGTGAAAAATTACCAAAATATTTCCATTTTGAATACCACTTTCACAGTGATGTGATATTTTTTTCCCTTTTTATATTGAGAGAAATGTAAAAATTTCATCTTTTAAGTTGATGTCATCTGCTTTTGTTTTACAATGTAGCTTTACAATTGACATTTGTTATTATTTTGTACACTTTATTGCACCAATTTTTCGCCACTGATTAGTGTTGTAAAAGCTATATGTCCCGTTGCTTTGCCTTAGGAAATTAAATTGAAAAAGAACTTTGTTTACCATATATACTGAAGATTTTTTGTGCTTAGATTCAGGTTCCTCAACATACAGTGGCGTAGCTGTCTTTACACCACAATGCCTGGGCTTGCAGATTTTTAAATAAAAAATATTTTTGATGATACATCTTTTTTTTTTGGCAAATGCATCATTATATCTCCTGAAAATGCCCCAATAATGTAAGAAATGCATTCTGAAAATAAAAAAAATATATCTTGGGAGCAGACCCACACTCAGGGGTCTCGAGGTTGAAACCCCATCTCTGTGATGCTTGGTCAAGAACTTTCTTCTACAGACATGCTTCTCCCATCTCTGAATTTGTGGTGAAGTAGCCAGTGTCTAGTACTGGTTAACCCCCTAGTGTATCCTGGGAACAATTATTAGGTTCACTGTCCGCCATTAATTATTTGAACTGAAATACTGTTGAAAAAAAGCAAAGAACTATACAAACAGATCAATTGGACTAATTAAGTCAATGTTGTTGTTTTTTTTAATTCTACCCACATGCCTATCTATCTGCCAACATATATCCCATAGTCATATTTATAGATATTGTATTTAAGTACATTTTGTATTATGCCGTGTTTCTGTAGATCCATTATGTTTTCTTTTCTTCAGTTTTCATTTTATTGATGGTCTCGGTAACTGGAGAAGAAAGACAAGGTTTAGTTTGTTTAGTTTGTTGCATCTTCAGTTATACACACCTACGCTGGCCCTTGTTACGCTTTCTTTGTTACAAAATACCCTGCTCCTTGTTATGCTTTGTTTATGTTTTCTCACACTATTATGATTTTATATCCTGGCCCCAGTTACGACATAGATTAGAAATTAACAATTGTTTTGTTGTTGTCCTATGCCATGTTGATTATTGGACAGACAGATTGTTGTCAGTTGGACAAATATATTTTAAAAATTTTTAAGTTGGCAGGATGTTACATGATACTCATAGTTAACTTGACATAAGAATAAAACAAATCAATAAAGCATATTACCTGGTTAAGAACTTGCATACCGAATAATGATTTCTGCATATTTTTACGGGTCCTACAACCCCTTATTTCCTCGCACTATGACATAAAGTCATGACTATTCATGGTGTCTTCATTTATGAATACTATGATATCCTCTCACTACTATAATAAATAGATCGAAATAAAAATATTAAATAATCACACAGGAATGTATGTAAGAAAACTATCTTTCATGGGGTTTTTGGTGCAGATGGAAAATTTCGTCCGTTAGGCTAACTGTTTTGGCGGTAACCTCAATATCTCTCAACTAGCCCTCAAGACTGTAACTTTCCAACCACGCCTCAAAACCCATGAAAGATACTGATAATATATGAATCTGTTTTATACAATATAAGAAAGAATTACGACTAATGTTTTCGAATTGGGGCTGCGTATAGAGTTGACCATGGCAGTTAATCATTGGGACGAACATTATTTTCTAGGAGATAGGTGAATTTTTAAATGCACTTGTCTAACAGACAACAGCTTTAAATAAATAAAAACTAACCCTGAGTTATAATTTCTATCATGTTGTATTCTTTTCTGTGATTATTTCATTTATCTGTATGTTATACCACTTTATAGAATATACTCAATCAAGAAAAACTACTTAATATGAATGTCATTATTATAGCAAGTCTTCTATCTGTTTCCCTGGTTTTGGTCACTTTGTATAATGACTGAAATGAATGTGTCTATTCCAGCAAGTCTTCTATCTATTTCCCTGGTTTTGGTCACTTTGTTTAATGACAGAAATGAATGTGTCTATTCCAGCAAGTCTTCTATTTATTTCTCTGGTTTTGATCACTTTGTATAATGACTGAAATGAATGTGTCTATTTCAGCAATTCTTTTATCTATTCCTCTGGTTTTGATCACTTTGTATAATGACTGAAATGAATGTGTCTATTTCAGCAATTCTTCTATCTATTCCTCTGGTTTTGGTCACTTTGTATTATGACAGAAATGAATGTGTCTATTCCAGCAAGTTTTCTGTTTATTTCTCTGGTTTTGATCACTTTGTATATTGACTGAAATGAATGTGTCTATTTCAGCAATTCTTTTATCTATTCCTCTGGTTTTGGTCACTTTGTATTATGACTGAAATGAATGTGTCTATTTCAGCAATTCTTCTATCTATTCCTCTGGTTTTGGTCACTTTGTATAATGACTGATTCAGAAATGAATGTGTCTATTTCAGCAATTCTTCTATCTATTTCTCTGGTTTTGGTCACTTTGTATAATGACTGCCATTCGTTGTTTTTAAATTTTCCTTCCTGTTCACATTAAATAACTTACAATGTTTCGATGTACTGTAAAACCCCCATTCATTCATTCATTCATTCATTCATTCATTCAGTCATTGATTAAACTAACCATGGTGGCTGTTGTATTGTTTGGCATTACAGTTCAATTTAATTTGAACCATTCAAAACTCTTAACTGTTTTTCCATGATCTTAGCACTCTCCTATCACCCGGGTACCATCCTGCTGTGGTTCAGTCACCAATTTTGTATGGTTAAACTGGTATAACAAAGATGACATCATTTTAGTCTCGTGACCAATGCATACTGACTTAACCAGAAACACTAAAATACTTTAGTCTGTTATCTTATTTAAACACTAAAGTGTGCTCCATGTCATACTAAAATTCAGCACACTATTGAGTAAATAACAGACTTAAGTATTTTCATGAAACCAGGGCCTGGTTCGTAAATTGGGAACCATAGTTTCTGATCAAAGTTTAGTCAAAGTTTCGAACAACAACAACACTTACCAGTGCTTTTAAACTTCTATTGATAACCTTTAGCTGAAACAAGCACATAAAACAGTGAACTTTATTTGATTGGGGCTCAGGAGACATGAACTTACTCGTACCACACTAAGTAACTGTACCCTGAACTTTAGTGGTTCATATCTTGTGATTTTTCCACAAATAAACTTCATTTCTCACATTTATATTACACACTTAGTTAATACTTAGTTATTACCACCTTGGCTCACTTTTTATTCAGCCGGGCTCGATTACCCCAGTCGTTAACGCGTCCAGGGGCCATGAGTTTGAATCCCTGCTCGCCCGCAAATTCCATGATGTTTGATATACAACATCGCATCTCATTATCAATTGTCCCTCACCGCTGATTCAAGTGGGAAGTTATCAGTTACTTGCGGGTTGTACTCGAGAACTGGTTAACGTTCCAGGATCCCAGCAAACAGTGGTTAGGTTAACTGATCATCTGTTAGCTCTCAATGGCATGAAAATGATGCTAACTATTCAATTCAATTCACTTTTCATTTATCTGTCACTGATATACCAGTTTGGTAGTAAATTCTTTCCCTATCTAAAATTTTGCACAGGGAAAAAATAACAGAGGGGAAGAAACTTGTTGATGTGCCGGTGAATAAATGATTGGATCTTTATGTTTACAGTTGATAAATGGAACAACAGAAATTAGTCTAATCTACACAGCTCAAGACATCAAAACTATTTTGACATTATAATCAATCTCCAATCTCAGCAAGACTGACTTTATCCAAAATTATGCCTGAGCTTAAAATTACAGTTCATATGCATGTATAAATGAAAATTGATCAAGAATTCTAAGGCTCAGTGTTTGTGAAAAATGGACATTAATTCTATATAGATTCAATGTTTGCAAAAAAATGACTAAGAATTCTATATAGATTCAATGTTTGTGAAAAATGAACACTAATTCTATATAGATTCAATGTTTGTAAAAAATGAACAATAATTCTAAATAGATTCAATGTTCCTAAAAAATTACTAAGAATTCTATATAGATTCAATGTTTGTGAAAAATGAACAATTATTCTATATAGATTCAATGTTCATGAAAATTGACCAAGAATTCTATATAGATTCAATGTTCGTAAAAAATGACTAAGAATTCTATATAGATTCAATGTTTGTGAAAAATGGACAATTATTCTATATAGATTAAATGTTCATGAAAATTGACCAAGAATTCTATATAGATTCAATGTTCGTCAAAAATTACTAAGAATTCTATATAGGTTCAAAGTTTGTGAAGAATGGACAATAATTCTATATAGGTTCAATGTTTGTGAAAAATAGACATTAATTCTGTATACTATTACAAGTAGGTTCAATATTTGTTGAAAATGGACAGGAATTCTATATAGGTTCAATGATTGTGAAAAATTAACAATAATACTATTTTATAACTGAAAAAGGACAGCTTGGTGGTATGTTCCCATCACCATTACTTCGGGCATGCTGGATTTCATGTTTGGAAGTAGTCAGTTTGGGCATCACATTAAGTGCTAGTTTACAATTACTGTACATGTATATATGCATGGCCAACCCCTTACTAAACACATATATTGAATGCGGAAGATGATTGCATGTTTTAAATGCATGAATTCTAGTATCAGAAATATGGATGTAGAGTTGGTGAATACGATGTACCGGTATTTTACCCTCCTACACTACCTGGAGCAAACTGAATAATTTCACTGCAATATAAAATGTATGCTCAGTTCAAAAGACAAATAAATAAAAGCTGTGTTTTGCACAAAACAAATATTCTTTCAAGTTGAAGATTTCACTTACGAGTCCAATTTTAACAAACTTTTTTTGAATAATTTTAAATATCAACATAATTTTACTATTCTGGGAAAGTTGTGCAACAATGGCAGATTTAGAGGGACGGGCAGGAGGGTCCAGACCTGCCTGAAATTTCCTAAATACTGTTATTATAATACATGTAGTTCTATTTCACCCTCCCACCCCCACATACACTCTGAGATTAATAAAATTTACATCTTATGCCCCACCCCTCCTAGCTGAAAAAAACTAGATTCACCTATATATGCAGCTATCACTTTAAGGTGCTGTATTTTTCAATATCTTTTGAAATAGAAGATGTAACCGATTTGTAGCATGTAGAATGATTTTTATTATAGACCATGTATAAAACATTTCAAATAGTTATTTTTGTTTATACCTAAATCTTAGGGGAAATTGTTTTAGCATATCAGGATAAATTCTCAAGAGCATCGATGTCCAAGAAAAATATCAATTTTTACCATAAGCCATGGTATTAAATGTAACTTTCACCAAATACATGTTCAATGTATCAATATTATATATATATATATATATATATATTTATCATTTTAAAAGTAAAGCAGTTATTTTTGTTTGATTCCAAAATCTTTGTGAACTTGATTCAGCATGTTGAGCTGAATTCTTCGGATATTCAAGCAAAATTATTAATTTTGACCAAAAGCCACAGTACTCTAACTTTCTGCTTAATACACAAAAACAACATACTGATGTTTCTATTTCCCCCCCCCCCCCCCCCCCCCCCCCCAAATTTTGACCCTAGCAACCCAGCAGCAAGTATATACATATATATTTTACAAAGATAAATATTATGAATAATGTATCCCAATGTCACCATCCAACTTTCTTCCCTCACAAATACTGTGTGCTTGTTAACATATAATTAAAAAAAAACCAGACAGTTGTGAATCTGTATTACAGAAGAGTATACGAAAGTTATATATTTATACATACTTTATACATACACGATTAATAATACAATTCTTTATAATATGTTTAATTTGATGTTTTTATTCAATTAGGATAGTACATGTACTTTGGGTATGCAACATGAGATAGACCTTTTAAGTGGGAGCGATAGTGTTTTGATAGTGTTGGTCATTTATACCAGACGTTGCAATTCCCAGCTCGGCTTGTTTCCTCTCTAAAAACAGCGTTCAGTACTGGTTCTAACCAGGAAGCAAACTTGTGAGCTTTTCACATAATCTCTTAGCTTCCTTCACTATCAGTCTAAAATAAATTAGTGTAAACTAAAATCTCTCATAAACTTTTCAATAAAATATTGATAGGGAAATGTTAAAGGACACACGGCAGTGTTTATATAGATGTTATCCATGCTTAAGCATCAATTCAAACATTTTACCTTTGCACATTATAATAAACATATGATTGAAAATACATATCACAATGTATAATAACATATACCCGGTATGTTAAAATTTATATTTAAAAAATTATTTGTTCATGTATTTGGTGTCACACTAGTTTCAAAAATTAGTGAAAAAGGTTTTGAAAAAAAATAAATTGATATTCCCTTGGCAGTTTGTCATCATACTGATAGAATAAACATATTTTACACTTTTTGTTGTAAACAAGCAAAAATATGCTTGATAGGAAATATTTAAATCATTTACCAGAGTTATGTCTTGTTTCAAAATCAAATGTAATGAAGGTCATGTGTTGTGTCCTTGGAATGAAGGTCATGTGTTGTGTCCTTGAAATAAAGGTCATGTGTTGTGTCCTTAGAATGAAGGTCATGTGTTGTGTACTTGAAGTGAAGGTCATGTGTTGTGTCCTTGGAATGAAGGTCATGTGTTGTGTCCTTGGAATGAAGGTCATGTGTTGTGTACTTGGAATGAAGGTCATGTGTTGTGCCTTGAAGTGAAGGTCATGTGTTGTGTACTTGGAATGAAGGTCATGTGTTGTGTACTTGGAATGAAGGTCATGTGTTGTGTACCTAGAATGAAGGTCATGTGTTGTGTCCTTGAAGTGAAGGTCATGTGTTGTGTCCTTCAACAAGAAATTCAATTTGCATTAAATTTTAGGCAAAGTACTGGTTTAACCTAGCAAAAGATCAAGCAATATTTTTTTTTTGTTATAAGAACTTATTTCAGTCAGTGTTAAAAAAATAGTTTATAAACAAAACAACGAACATGTTTGTTATTCTATGTTTAACTAAGTGTAGTAATTGTTTTGTTTTCAGGGTACGTGATATGGACAAGGAACAAACAGAAAGTCTCATCGGAGTTGATACTAGCGCTGATTAATTGACTGAACAGGGAACCAGCTCCCAATATGAAAATACGATTCTGTCCTTGCCCTTCTTTGAACTGGATATGAACAATTGTGACAGTGTTACCGTGGAAACTGTGAATGGGCCCTGTGATTCTACAATTAATGACCTCACATGAAATGACTGCTTGAATTCAGTATTTTGTAGTCATGTTTGTCTGAAAAAATTGTCTGGAATAAAGATTGATTTCTGCTCAAACATAATTAAATACATCAAGAAGGAGGGTATGTGTATGAAAATAATTTTTTATTCCAAAGTTGGTTTTTGGTAGTTTTTACTGTTTAAAAATAAATTCAGTTTCTTCAATAGTGATTTGTTGTATTTGGCTTGCTCAGTTGGTAGCATGTCTGACTGCCAATCCAGAGATTGTGAGTGAGTCCCTGCCAGGTCACAGTCTCTGTGATGATTTGTAATGAGTTTTGTTCTATGGCGAGAGTCTCCCAAATCTGATTACGTTGGGTAGTAGCCAGTGATTTGTAGAAATAAAGTGTGTTTATTTATCTTAAACTGCCTGCTAGCAGATTACCAGGAATGATGATTAGATGCTCCGATTGTCATTCAATATCTGAAATACTGTCCAAAAAAATAGGTGAAAACCTCAATTTAAACAACAATGATATACCCTAGAGTTTTCCCTATTGAGTTATCGAAGTGTATTATGTTTACATTAGTTAGGTGTTATATCTGGTTTTTAAAGAACTTTGATGTACATTTTATGTACTGCTAATAATGAAAATGCAAAAAAAATGCATTCACCCAAAGTAATAAAGACTATTAATTATGATGGTTGTTATATGTATTGGTTTTAGTTACCATGGTAACAGGTTACTGGTTGATGTCTGTTTTTTTTTCTGTACTTGTCAAACAAGCACATGAATTATAGATTGGTTAATATTCTACTGTGATTATTGTAAAGCAAGCTTCAACTGTCCGTGTCACAAAAGTGTTGTACGATACAATCAGAAAAGAAAATGCCAGAATCTCTCTCCCTGTACAAAAAACAACAATTTACTATTAATTAATATATGTATATAAAATTATATATATATATATATACACACAGTCAAACCTGTGTAAGCGGCCACCTCTGTTAAGCGGCAACCTTTCTTAACCAGCAACATTTGCTATTTCCAAGTTATTTGATCTTAGTGTAAATTAACCATTAAGCAACAACCTGTCTTTAATGGCCACTTTTGCTCCTTCCGTTGACTGGCTGCTTAAGACAGGTTTGACTGTAGATTGAAAATAAAACACATCAAGGATTTTTTTATTAAAGTGACAGTGAGAGCTGAAGCTTGGAATACTTTTCAAATGTGACTGGACTCACAACTAATTGAATGTGCAATGCAATGTCTGTCTTGTTAAGTCCTCAACTTGTGGTTATTTATTCTGGTATATGAACTGTTATGAAAGTGTATTATTTGTGGTGATAACAATCAGCGGGGCTGCAATAATATATACATTTACAGATATTGCAATACTGCATGTAACAATATACTTGATGCCTAAAGCAAGTATGGGTAATATATCAAATCTATATATGACTTGAATGATAAATCAAGACAGAACTTTGTTACCTTGTTTTTTAATCAAACAATTTCATCACTTTGATACACAAATTCAACAAATTAACCCTTTACTTCATATAGACGCCTTTGGACACCTCTAATAGACACCTTTGAACACCTAATAAAGAAGGCTTTTGAATTATTGGGTTAATTATGTTTATATTAACTGACAGAGTGGAAAACAGTGCAGAAAGTGTTCAGATTGCTCGTTACGAGCAATCTGAACACTTCCTGCACTGTTTTCAAAGGCCTCCTGTGATTGGTGCGGGAAAATGCGTATCTATGGAGTAAAGGGTTAATTGCGGTATTGAGTTAAATATTTGTATATGTAACCCTTTTTGCACCATTTAAAGAACAAGAGTTGGAATTTTGTGCAAAGCTAGTCGATATAATTATAGTCTTAGGTCTGTATTGAGTTAAACTGATGTATGATAACACTAAATTCTTATACTTCGTTGAAGGCACAACTGTTGTATTACAACTTATCTATTCAAGGATCATATTCACCGACCATTTTTGAGAATATTCTTAAGACTTGAGCTTGAAAATCAAAATTTTCAACCTAAGATATCTAGTTTATCGTGACATATAGAATAATGGTGAGAGTTTGTGTGACTATATATAAGATATGTCCCTACATGCTTACACGTTTTTGTCTCAAAAGATGTCTCTAAGTGTATTTTTATGCCTCCCAAAATTTTTATTGAGTGTCATAGTAATCACAGCGTCCGTCCGCCCTTCCGTCCGGTATTTCGTTTCCAGCCTGTAACTTTGTCATGCATAGATGGATTTTGTTGATACTTGCTACAAATGATCAACATAACATGACGACGTGTCGCGAGTAAGACCCCCACCTATACCTTAAAATTCAAGGTCACAATTTGAGTTTGACAACATTTTGAGTTTGTGTGAGATTTCATTTCCGGCCTGTAACTTTGTCATGCATAGATGGATTTTGTTGATACTTGCTACAAATGATCAACATAACATGACGACGTGTCGCGAGTAAGACCCCCACCTATACCTTAAAATTCAAGGTCACAATTTGAGTTTATTTGACAACACTTTCAGTTTGTGTGAGATTTTGTTTCCGGCCTGTAATTTTGTCATGCATAGATGGGTTTTGTTGATACTTGCTACAAATGATCAACATAACATGATGGCGTGTCACGAGTAAGGCCCACATCCATACCTCAAAGGTCAAGGTCATAATGTGAGTTTGTTTGACAACACTGAGTTTGTGTGAGATTTCGTGTCTGGCCTGTAACTTTGTCATGCAGAGATGAATTTTAATGATAGTTGTTACAAATGATCAACATAACATGACGACGTGTCCCAAGTAAGACCCATACCCATACCTCAAAGGTCAAGGTCACACTTTGAGTTTGTTTGACAACACTTTCAGTCTGTTTGAGATTTCGAGTCTAGCCTGTAACTTTGTCATGATAATGTTTCACCTGCATTTAACTGTTGAAATACCAAGACCATTACATCAGATGTCAAGGTCACAGAAAGGTCAAGGTCATGCTTTAATGTAAAAAAAAAACCCAAAAAACATGAAATTACATGTCTTGTCTGAAACATTAGTCTATTACTGTTGATATTCATGGATACATCGCTTCCTATTATATCATGTATTGTTATTTTTCACAGACCATTTGGGGGGGCATGTGACACTTAACAGTGACATTTCTTGTTCAAATTTCTTTCTTGAGTTCAAGTCTAAGAATATTCTTAAGAATTGTTGATGAATACCATCCCAGGTGCACTTGCAATATTTGTGTATCTTGAAACATACTTAAAAGTTTTCATCGGTTGTATTGTTATACAGTTATGGTGTATTGCAATATGTTTTTATGAATATTGTTGCACCCCTTAATTAATTAGGAACATGTATTTGTGGTTAACAAGCTATAAATATCTCTCTATATATTTATATGTATATATGGTTGAAACATAAATTTTGTGAGAAACTATATTTACATTGTTAGAAAACATGTTTATGATTTTTGTTTTTAAATTATTTCTTTGTGTTTATTAACGTGATGACTATTATCAACATAGAACTTGTTAATATTGCACTGGGATATTTATTAAATGTGATCTAATTGGATAGTAGAGTATAGATGAATTTTATTTTAAAAGTTGATGTAAATATTCATGTATATTATATAAACATTTAATTGATTTATTTTCATTTTTTAAACATATCTAATTTCTATTGTTATTAGTGGTATGAACTTTATTACATGTAACTTTGAAGGAAAAAAAAGAAAAATTATCTAATTGGTGTAAAATTTGTACACTGAAAGTAATGGTATCATATTTTATTGACTGCTTTCTTTTAATTATAAAACAAGCATAATCATCTCCCCTTTCTGCATAAGTTACTATTGCAGACAAGCTATATTATATGTAATAAATTTGCTTTAACTTTATAATTTTATATGGATTAAGCTTTAATTTGTTTGTAACTCAAACCATTCATCAATCCTGTTTTATTCCATAGCCATATGCTCTGCTTATGTTGGCATGATTAATTATATGCAGTTTTTCATTATTTTTGTTTCATGTATATATTTTATAAATGTACCATATCAAACAATAGAAAGCCCCTTGATGAGCCTCCCTCTGCCAGCTCTGCCAGCACAGGCTTTTTCCTCCCATCAGGGACCCGCTTCACTAACGTTAAAAGTTTACAAACCTTAGTGTAAAATTTGAAGTTTCAAAAAAAAAAGTCAGGAATTTCATTTACTGTTATGCTTGCATAAGCCTCATAAATAATATTCTTTTTCAAATTTGCAAATATACTGCGCAAATGAACTATTTGGAGGTGTCACAATTTGTTCATATGAAACTCTTTCGAAAGTCAGTGAAACGGGCCCCTGGTGGCAGTTTTAAGGATCCAGTTCTTGTCCATGCGCAGGATGTGGTTGAGTTGTTTCTAATCTAATTCTAGTTTGCTGTTTGTTTGCAAATATTAAAAAAATAGAAGTATTCTGTATAATCAGGATCTTCTATGTTTGGTTCCCAATAAAATCAATCTAATAAAACTCCTTTTAGAGTGACCAAAAGAGATGGATTGACGTTTTCTTTTCCAAAAAGAATCCAATGTTAAGAACTATATTTTGGCTTTCAGCATCGTAATTTTCCATGTATATGGTTTATATAGTTTAACCCCAGCTCGGAGGATTATTTTTAACTTTCATAACAAGTTGTATTTTTCAGTTTATTATATTTTATATTTTTCTCCAATATTAACATTTTACTAACGTTCATGCTTAAGTCAATTTAAAGTATTAATCTACCTATTTATTCACCCCTTTAATCAAACATTTCGTCGGAGCCCCATATTTACCCCGTCTTACATTTGAGCCACCCGTCAAAGCCATGACATAAATAGGACACAACATTTTTTTACTGTATTTCTAAAAAGTATATCATGCCATCATGTTGCATTATGATAAAATAAGAATGGCCCACATTGTTGGATACCCGTGGGTGTCAATTCTGATACTTTTCATCCATCACCCACGGGAAATTACCCTTGCTCAGAATTGTTATATTTGAACAGAATAGAACAATATACAGCTAATGCCCATATTACCAAAACCGCTTGCATGAACTAGCGTTGTGATTGGATAATGTTCCCTTCATGAAATCTTGAGGGAACCAATCATATGGTTGCATCGTGGTTTGGTAGAAATGACACAAAGCTAGTGTAGTAAATGGAGAGTATTGGAATGGATTACCATGAGTATCAGATGTTGTATTCCCCAGTATGTATGCAGAACGGTAATTGTAAAGGGACGTAACTCTAATAAATGGTTGGTAAGCATCGTATTTCACATATCCATCGTCTTATGTCACAAAAATGGTAACAAGAGCTATCAGAAGACAACAATTTTGCTCGCTGATGGGATAAAACTCACCACCCATTCAAAGATTGAGATTGGAGGCAAACACCAAAACTAATCACAAAAGTTTAACCTGGGTGTCTACAGACGAAAAATTAAGTCCAAAGGGCCATAACTTTGCTAAAATGCAACCTTGAGTTATGGCTTTTGTCATTGTGTGTTCCATTGATGATAGTGAACACACGTGAAGTTTCATTCATATCCAATGAGAGGTTGTATAGATATGTTACCTGATAAAAAAAATTTAACCTGAAAAATTAAGTTGAAAAAGGGCCATCACTGTGCCAAAATGCAACCCAGAGTTATGGTTCTTGTCTCTGTGTGTTCCATTGATGATAGTGAACACACATGCTAAGTTTCATTCATATCCAATGGGTGGTTGCATAGATATCTTACCTGATAAAAAACTTTAACCTGAAAAATTAAGTCGAAAAAGGGCCAAAACTGTGTCAAAATGCAACCCCGAGTTATGGTTCTTGTCTCTGTGTGTTCCATTAATGATGGTGAACACATATGCAAAGTTTCATTCACATCCAATGAGTGGTTGCAAAGATATCTTAAACTTAGACGCAACTAAACGAAAAAGATTAACCTGGGTGTCCAAGTCCAAAAAGGGCCATAACTGTGCCATAATGCAATCTAGAGTTATGGTTCTTGTCTGTGTGTGTTCCATTGATGATGATGATGATCACACATGCGAAGTTTCATTCACATCTAGTGGGTGGTTGCATAGATATCTTGAACTTAAACGCAAACGTTTAACCTGGGTGTCTACAGACAACGATGCCGAGCTAACAAAATTATTGTTTTGTAAATTCGTCAGTTTTTAGCATCATGGTTGAAAAAATTTAAGGAAATATAAATGGCATTTTAAAAAAAAAAACACTACATGTTGTTGTACTAAATTCTCATTACATCTAATTGATAATTTAATTTCAGTACATTTTCTTGGATTTTAATTCTATAGCAGTTAACAGATTTGTTATGAATAATAGTAAAATGGAACGATTGTGCTCAAAAACAACAAACAGTACTGGTTCCACCCAGGAAGCAGACTCGAGAGCAGTTCATATTAGCATTTAACTTTCTTTGCAATAGAATTAATAAAATAGTATAAACCAACAATAATAAATATTGTCAGTGGTTATATTCACCAACCGTTCTTGAGAATATTCTTAAAAAATGAGCCCGAAAGTCCAAAATCCATGACACTATGATTGCAAATTTTAGTCTCCAAGTGCGTTTTTTAAAATTACTTCTCGAGTTCAAGTCTAAGAATATTCTTAATAATGGTTTGTGAATCTGACCCTAGGTGTTCCTTTAGATATTATTTTATGCAAGAGGATATGTGTACATGAGTGTTAAGTACAATGTTTGGGAGTGTATGTTGTATATGTTTGTAACTGTTATATATTTACAATTTTATTTACTACGGCATAGAGAAAAATAAATATATTAAATCTCAGCTGGTTGTTTTTTTATGTATATTCATGTACAATTGGGAGAATGTAAAACATGTCTTAACAAAACACCTTTCAGAAGCACTGGATCCACAAAGGATACGTAAATGATATATATATATATATATATATTGGCCCTATATCGCTCACCTGACTGACCTTGAGTCACCCAACTTAAATAGATTATATAATACACTTAAAATTCCAGAAAAAGAGATGAGCTTGTAGATAGAAATTTGATTTGTTTTGAAAATGTAACAGATGCGCAGAAGAGTCAAAACTTGGTAGAAGTTCACCCATGTTCAATGTCTGTGAAATTACATCGAAATCAGGTCAGTAGATTCTGACAAAAAGGCTTTTGAAGTTTTTACAATAACTTATATAGTAAACTAACCCGCCCCCTGGCAGCCATGTTTTTTGACGAATCAAGATGGCATGAACAAACTTGGTAGAGGGTCACCCAAGGAACATTTCTGTGAAATAATTTTTAAATCGAGCTAGTAGTTTCTGACAAAAAGATTTTTTAAGTTTTTACTTATTAAACTTCCCCCGCCCCCTTTCAGCCATGTTTTTTTACGAATCAAGATGGCTCGAACAAACTTGGTAAAGGGTCACCCAGGGAACATTTCCGTGAAGTTATATCAAAATTGGCCGAGTGGTTTCTGACGAAGAATTTTTACTAATTTAACTTGCCCTACCCCCTGGCCGCCATGTTTTTTGACGAATCAAGATGGTTTGACAAACTTGGTAGAGGGTCACCCATGGAACATTTCTGTAAAATTATTTTAAAATCGAGCCAGTAGTTTCCGACAAGAAGATTTTTGTAACATTTCTGTGAAGTAATATCAAAATTGGCCCAGTGGTTTCAGATAAGTTGTTAGAAGGTAAAAGTTAACAACGGCCGACAAACAGAAGACGGACATCTGGTGATCACAAAAGCTCACCTGTGAGCCTTCGACTCGGGTAAGCTAATAAATATATATAAACCAAATATGCTCTTGTGAGACGACATCAGTCTATTTATAGTTAGACTCGTCCAATACAGGCAACACATTAATATTGAATTCATTGTATTGCATAAATTATGTAAACAGATAAATGTGCTGTCATCCCTAATACGTTGGGTTCCATCTAAAAACAGAATGACATACTCTAACAAGAAATGTCACTGTTAAGTGTCACATGCCCCCCAACATGTCATGATGTTATGTTGATTATTTGTAGCAAGTATCATTAAAATTCATCTATGCATGACAAAGTTACAGGCCAGAAACGAAATCTCACAAACTCAAAGTGTTGTCAAACTCAAATTGTGACCTTGACCTTTGAGGTACGGGTGTGGGTCTTACTCGCAACACTTCGTCATGTTCTGTTGATCATTTGTTGCAAGTATCAACAAAATCCATCTATGCATGACAAAGTTGCAAGCCGGAAACGAAATACTGGACGGAAGGACAGACAGACGCTGCGATTATTATATGCCACCCAATAAATAGCATATTCGGATAATACTGTACATTTATATTTTATCAGGGCTGCATTCAGCAGGGCCAAACATGTTTACAAATGAAAATTACATGGATTATATTGGGAGCTGTCCCTGCATTTCTTCAAAGTCACATGATTAAACACAATAGCTCAAAGAGGTGTTTGCTCTGTTAGCAAATGATGTCGTTTAGTTTACTTCCTTTAGCAAACTTATGCAAAACAAGAAAATATTGGTGGAACCGATGGATGCTCCCCAAGTGAATGTTTGCCTCTGTACGGGCTACTTGGTTGAAGAATAGCAAACTGTATAGCAGGAACAATGTGGCTCTGCACTTCACAGAACAATTTCGCAAATCATTTAACCAGTAAAAAATGACGATATGAGCAGATCCTTGTTAGTTTTACAGAATAGAAACCAGAGGTTGTAGGGAAATAGTGTCATGACGACAATATGCACATCTCTACTTGGTAATGATGCATCCTATTAAGTTTCATAAAACTCCAACCACAGGTTGTAGAGAAACAGAGAGGAAAAGAATTTGGTCACAGACTGAATCAAAGGGCCATAACTCTGTGAAAAATTATTGAACCGAAACACAAATATAGCAAGTTTCATAAAATTCCAACGTGAGGTTGTAGAGAAAAAGCGCAGACAATAATTTGGTCACAGACTCGATCAAAGGGCAACAAGTCCATGAAAAATCATCGAACCGAAACACAGACAATATGCACATCTGCACTTGGTAATGATGCGTCCAAGCAAGTTTTATAAAATTCCAACATGGTGTTGTAGAGAAAGAGGGCAGACAATAATTTGGTCACAGACAAAATCAAAGGGCCAGAACTCCGTGAAAAATCATCAAACCATAACACAAAGACAATATGCGCATCTGCACTTGGTAATGATGCATCCAAGACAGTTTCACAAAATTACAACATGGGGTTGTAGAGAAATAGCGCGGACAATAATTTGGTCACAGACTCAATCAAAGGGCAATAACTCCGTGAAAAAACATCAAACAGAACACATAGACAATGCGCGCATCTGCACTTGGTAATGATGCATCCTAGCATGTTACACAAAATTCCAACAAGGGGTTGAAGAGAAATAGCGCGGACAATAATTTGGTCAGACTCAATCAAAGGGCCATAACTCCATGAAAAATCACAGAACCGTATAACAGACAATATGCGCATCTGCACTTGGTAATGATGCATCCTAGCAAGTTTCATAAAATTCCAACATGGGATTGTAGTGAAATAGCACGGACAAGAATTTGGTCACAAATAGAATCAAAGGGCCGTAACTCAGTCAAAAATCATGGAACCGGAACATAAAGATAGTATTTACATCTGCACTTGGTAATGATGCATCTTTGCAAGTTTCATAAAATTCCAACCTGAGGTTGTAGAGAAATAGCCCGGACAAGAATTTGGTCACATATGAATCAAAGGGCCATAACTCCGTGAAAAAATCATCTAACCGGAACACAAAGACAATATGCACATTGCACTTGGTAATGATGCATCGTAGCAAGTTTCATAAAATTCCAACATGGGGTGGAAGAGAAAAAGCCCGGACAAGAATTTGGTCACAAACAGAATCAATGGGCCACAACTCCTTGAAAAATCATCTAACCAGAACACAAAGACAATGTGCAAATCTGCACTTGGTAATGATGCATCCTAGCCAGTTTCATAAAATTCCAAGCACAGGTTGTAGAGAAATAGCCCTGACAAGAATTGGTGACACACTTTTGGGGGGGGGGGGGGGGGGGGGGCATAAAAATTAAAACCTTTCAGTGAACTGAATGCAGCCCATGCATAAGGTTTCTCCTTACGAGTGTTTTGAGGTCACTGACCTCTGTTGTAGGAGTCTAGTATGTACATTTGTTAGTTAGAAAGTTTGCCAGTAACTTTTAGTAGTAAATTGTTCTATTCAGATTAATGAACATGTACAATGGAGACTGAAATTGATCTACATGTGGAATTGGATGAAATAGGATTTCATTTTGGAAATATTAATTTTAAATGTATAAAGGGAGTTGCCCCATATTAGAGATAATCATGTCAAGTTTTTAAGAAAACATTCTGCTGTCTTGACCCATTCTGGTTATACTGCTGATTGACCCAGTTAGTTTTCAAGCTTTAACTTCTGTTTAGACTGATCAAGTTTAAAGCCTCATTAAATTTCAGAAATGCCTACTTTTTGATAATAACAAAAATGATTGTAATTAAATGTGTTTAAGTAATGTGAGAAAATAAATAAATTCGATCGAAATGTTATTTTCTTAAACGAGTGGTCCGAACTTTTAACTTTCGTTTACATTTTTGTAATTTCAAAATGACTCGGTTGCTTTCCGACTATATCCCTGCCAGTGTCCGAAAATACACAAATGACTACTGCAGTGGTAGTGTCGGATTAAGACCGTTAGATAACAGGTTCATTAACAAGATTAGAAAAGTTTCGTCTTCGCTTATATTATGTCTGCAATAAACTGTATCGAACATATATTATTTATACACAATGAAAAACAATGAGTACAGAATACTAGTTTGGTCTAGAAACTCTCGCTCAGGATCCTCCCTTGCATATATGCGTGATATTATCGCATGCTCTATTACGTCACATCACTTTATCGCAGTCAATTTTGAGAGGCTACCAAGGATGGTTAGTCTAGTACAGTTATTAAAAAATTTTTTTTTTATATTTAACTCTATTTAACATGCAATATTCCAGTTCATCAATACACTGTGTGACTGAGCGGAATAAAGGGGATGTTCTTAAAAACTATCTAAATGCTAGCATTAATTTAATTTTTAACAGCATCCCCTACAGTTCCCCGTACTATGTTTCTCTCTCAAGTAAATTGATCATATATTACCGACTGACGTATTCCGAACAAGCTTCTTAACTCCCCGGTTTCTGTCGAAGGTGTTTATCGGAAAGAAACGAACACTTATTTGTATTTTATCATCTCTAAAACTAAAATTAAAACAATGAGTATAAAACAATGAGTAGGGTTTTACGGTGTACCAACACATTATAGGTTATTCGACGCCAACAGGAAGGAAGATTCTAGGTTCACTCTACATGTACAAAAACAACAAATTAACATACAGATTTTAAAAAAAAAATACACCAACAAATGAATATGCAGAATGAACCTAGAACCTTGATACCTGCAGAACTGCAGAGTTTCAGCAAAATCTATCGTATTACTCAAATTGTCACTTCTTACGACATGTATGAACCACAGTGGTCCTACATGTATTTAAGTATATACTTAAATCAAAGAAAAGCATCAAGCTGATCATGATTTAGACTGCATTGTTTTCATTGACAGACTTACGAATATTAAAGTAACCATTCAAAATTAACTTTTTAAGTAAAACTTTAGAAAATGTTTGTGAACCGAGCCAGGAATGCAAGAGCTATAAAGGGGATATTGAATTAAGTCAAAGAATACAAGAGTTATTGAGAGGACACAACTGGGGATGGACCAACAGATGTAATCCTTCTGCTACGTGGCAAACAGAGATCATAACGGAAGCAGTCTCCCATCTCTACATATTTCAAGAAATGAATGTATAAATTTGGCTAAGATATATGGAAAATTATTGGTGCTCAAGTGCACAACATAAAGACGAACAAGTAATATCACTGGTAAGTGTCGCATGTCCCCAAATGGTCGTTGAAAAATAACAATATAATTATGTTATAATAGGTAGCGATGTATCCATGAATATAAAGAGTAATGGATTGATGTTTTAGAATAGACATGCAATTTCATGTTTTTTTACATTAAAGCGTGACCGTGACCTTTGTGTAACCTTGACCTTGACATCTGATGTAATGGTCTGGATATTTCAACATTTTAATGCTGCTGAAACATCATCATGACATGCTGATCACTTGTGTCAAGCTATTTTAAAATCCCTAAATGCAAGATTAAGTTACAGATCAATTGTTGATAAACTGACACATTGTCTTGTCCTAGTGAAGATATGAGCCAAGCTATTTAAAATTCCAATCACAACTGAAGGAGATATGTTGTGGACAAATGGACGCATGCACGGACACAGCCCATTTCTATATCCCCGGCTCAGCTCTGTGAGCAGTGGTGGGGGAAAAAAAAACAAAGAAAATTTATATAGTAACTATCAATAATCAGTAAGATTTCGCAATATACATCATTTATAAAGCTGGTATCCAAAGTGAAATTGCAGTGGCCTTGACCTTTAAGCTAACAAGATCATTTTTGCATGCAAACATCGTCTTGTAATGTTTTGTTACAATTTGCGGTGAACAATATTAAAACCAGATTATGCATATTCAAGTTAGCCCGACACGAACAAGTATTATCACTATATTGATAACGTGAATATTGAGGAAAATTAATCTTTCTGAATTCACTGTGACCTTGACATTTAGGCTAACAACATGGTTCTTTCACACCAAATATCCTCTTGGTATTGAAATCATTTGTTATCCTTTTGTTTATTGCAATGTAATGCATTACAAAATTAAGGGTCAGACATAAACACTTGTAATCACTAGACTTTAATAGTGAAAACAGACAAAAACCTATCATCTGAAGTGACCCAGCCGGAACTGTGATGGACAGATAATGAGCTAAACTGTCCATAATAAAGTGATACTGGGTTAAAGATAAGGAGCTACTAAATGTCAATTATTAAGATCTACCTATAATCGATGGACAGATAATGAGCCAAACTGTCCATAATAAAGAGATACTGGGTTAAAGATAAGGAGCTACTAAATGTCCATTATTAAAATCTATCTGTAATTGATGGACAGATAATGAGCAAAACTGTCCATAATAAAGAGATATTGGGTTAAAGATAAGGAGCTACTAAATGTCCATTATTAAAATCTATCTGTAATTGATGGACAGATAATGAACTAAACTGTCCATAACACCATTTTCAACACATTTCAGGTTATATATGGCATATCCAGTTTTACTGGTGGAGGAAGACCTCAGACTGAGTCAGACTGAGTAGAACCACCGTCCTTCCGCAAGTAACTGGAAACTTTCTCACATAAAGTTTTTGGAGCGAGCAGGACTCGAACCTACGACCATAGCGGTGAGAGGTAAGTGATCTTAAGACGGCGCCTTAGACCACTAATAAAGAGGAGTGGGGTAAAGATAAGGAGCTAATAAATGTCCATTATCAAGATCTACCTGTGAATACAGCCAATGTTAGAAGGTTAATTCTAGCAAATAAATAAAAACATGACATGAACATTATTAATTATAAACTTTATTGATAACTGAACATCAAGTCTGAACAAAATCAGTACGTAACAAGAGGGCCAAGATGGCCCTAAATTGCTTTCCTGAGGTAGTCAAAACACTTTGTTCTCAGGTGAGCAAAAAAAAACTTGCTTCAAATAAGCTAGAGAAGTTACACCTGAGACTGTCAAAATAATACAAACTTAGTGCCATTCTCATCAAGGGAATGTACAGCAAAATATACTTTGATATAACTTGTTGAGACAAGCTCAAAAGTGCTTGCCAAGAAAGGTCATTTTAAACTGGAAGTGTGTACACTGGATGTTTATTCTGCATTTTTTTCTGAGTCCATTGTTCTGCTTTTCATCTTCACCATGTTTGAGACTTTTTTCTTAATGGTCTCCCAAGATCTCTTCCACAGCTCTTCTCCTGCTGCCTTACTGCGACTTATTGCAAGTATACACTATTGCATGCCTGGAGATTTCCTTTTTGATTGGAGTGTAACAAAATGTTTCAGTACTTGTTTATTTCATTCACTTCCTTCTTCGTCCATGGAAACCTTTTCACTGCAAAACACAACAAGAGTTGTCTGAATGACAGCACGCTTGAATATTTAAACATTTTCAATAAAATCTAAGCGAAGTCCAACATGGGACATAATTTGAATTAATGTTGGTAAAGAGTAATCTGGCTTGATTGTTTGATACTCCTGAAGACTTTAGTGAAGTTTCAAATCAATCCCATGAGTCGTTACTGAAGTATGTATATGCTAGTTGCTTGCATGCAAAACTTTAAACAAAATATCTTAGTCCAATAAGGGCCATAATTTGCCTTAGATGCAGTTAAGAGTTATCTAACTTTATTGTCTGATATCCCAGAACACTTTATAGTGAAGTTTCAAATCAATCCCAAAAGTGGTTACGGAAACATGCACGACAGTTGCTTGCATTCAATACTTTTATGTATTTTTATGTGTGGTTCCGGCTAAGAATAGAATCACTGCCGATCTCTGCAGAGGGGTAGGAATCCTCTGAATGGGTGTCATGTTCATTTTATCATTTTTTATCATGTTCACTATTGTGGTTGAATTATCAACCCCCATGTGGTTTCAGGGAGCCATACGAGTGATGGCAAGAATAGGACCACTGTGGCTCATGCATGTCATAAGAAGCGACAATTTGAGTAATAAGTTCATTCTGCATATTCATTTGTTAGTGTATTTTTTTAAAATCTGCATGTAAATTTGTTGTTTTTGTACATGTAGAGTGAACCTGGAATCTTCCTTCCTGTTGGCGTCGAATAACCTATAATGTGTTGGTACGCCGTAAAACCCTATTCATTATTCATTACAATTAAATAGCCTGCATAGAAAACTTTAACAAAAATGTTTAAGTCCAACAAGGGCCATAATTTGACTTAAATACAATCAAGTGTTACCTAACTTGATTGTCTGATACCCTTGAAGACTTCAGTGAAGTATGAAAGCAATCCCATAAGCAGTTACTGAGATGTCAATGATAGTAGCTTGCATGCAAAACTTTAACCAAAATATCTAAGTTAAAAAGGGGCATAACTCTGGAAATAGTTAGCAAGTCAGTTAGACAACTTGGCATACTGATGTACAGCAGGGCACTAGACAACTTTTGGGGACAGGTACCCATACCCTCTGGATGGGGGATTTTTCATCGTTTTAAGACTAATAGGGGAATTTTTAACCATATAAATATTACTACTTTTCACACTTATTAATACTGTTTTCAATCATTTCCAACAGATGTAGCTACATTATAATTTTCTGACAAATACAACAAATGATTATGCAAGTTGTTCTACTATATTTATTGTTTTCTTTCATATATTAAAACATCTCAATGACACATCCGTATATGTCAATTTTCCTAGCCTTTGAAGTAAAATGGCCAATGGCCTTCTCAAGTTGCGTGTTACTTATTGGTGTTGCCCCTTTATGGACAATCCTCATAA
The DNA here is from genome assembly GCA_029582155.1 of Panopea generosa. Classification (NCBI taxonomy): domain Eukaryota; kingdom Metazoa; phylum Mollusca; class Bivalvia; order Adapedonta; family Hiatellidae; genus Panopea; species Panopea generosa. The sequence goes on along the minus strand of CM055909.1, from coordinate 47,557,452 downwards.
TACTATCAAGTGTTTCCTGGCTCATAGACGATCTAAGAGGTGTACACTGTTGTCTGTATAGAAATTCACAATATTTGCAGCAGTTACCTTCCTTAGAGGCACTATAATACAACCACTTGAAAGAGAGTTCATATCTAGTTGTGTCAAACAACCTATTATCAGGAACTAATACATGATGTTCCTTATCAACATGGACAATGTCCGATTCGCCATCAGAATCAGAACTGGACACAGCTTCAAACCGCAGTGCTTTACGTTTTAGGGAATTGGAACATGGCACGGATTTTTGAGGCTCTAGCGAGCTTGTAGTTTTGGGTTTTCTAAATTTTGTTTTGCTTGCAAACTTTTCTGTTTGAAAAAGATGTCTATTTTTTTTACAATTATCTGCTGTTTTCGATGTTATTTTTCGCCGGTAGTGTATTTGATTATGTGACATTTTTCACCTGCTAAGGGCAATATCCGAAAAATCCGAATGAATCCATACCGACTTGTTACGAGAAAATTCATTGGACAATCAATCAAGGGAGAAGACTCGTGAATGTTTTATTGGATTCATACTCAAAACTATTCATTCTTATGTCCGGCCGACAAGTAACTTCGTGATTTTCCTTCCGATTTTATTTTTGTTTTCGAGGGGATTTTTTTTCTTAGAAAGGGGAAAAAAACATATTATTTTAGGAGGGGAATGGAGCCGATATTCGGCCCCAAGATCGGCCAAACGAGTGCCCTGTACAGTGTCACTATGAGCACGTATAGCAAGTTTCAATTAATTATCTTCAGTAATGAAGCCAATGCGGACGCCAACACCATGATGATTGCAATAACCCTCAGTAATTCTTAGAATAGATGAGCTAAAAACACATTAAATCAATTCTAGAAGAGTGTTCCTTTGAAAGCATAAAATTCAACGAAAGGACAAAAACAAATCCACTGACTTTTTAAATCACTGAGAATTACTTATGTGTGTAGAATGAATGAAATCTGTAATAAATGCAAAGTTGGAATAAAATCGGATTTTTACAATCATGCGAGTAAAACACTATTTACTCAGAAATTCTCCATTGAACATAAAAATAAATAAACCATTTCCACTTTGTGGACAGAAGTTACATTGAACATTTTGAAAGGCCATTTTTTTTTTGGCACTATTATCTTGCGAAGGAAGTATTTGCTGTATGGTGTATTTAAAATGTCAATACTGTCATGTTTGCCACACTTAAACATAGAATTTTGGCCATCCATCGATCGAGGTAAAAAAAAATTTGAAACCCCCCCCCCCACAAAACAGTCAGGTCTAAATGTACGGTTAATTGGGCCACCAAAAACATAACTTTTTTTTTTAGGCCTCAACAAGAGGGCCATGGAGCCAACAGAAATATCTGCAACACAAACATGATATAAAAGGAAATAATTAACAGAAACAAGTGAATTGGTAGAGCACCACTGGGTTATCTAAAATCTTATAATCATCCTTTGCCAAGGGGTCATCATTCTGGTAAGTTCAATCAGTCCAAGCACAGTGGATGGAATCATCTATATATATGCACAGGAATGAATGAATCTATAAGCAACACTCTTGTATGCACATAGAGGTAAATGTCAATGCATCACATCCATATCTGCTCAAAGAGAATGTCCACCATGATGTGCTGGATTTCTTAACTTAATGAAGAATTGTGTACAGTAAGATCTGTAAACAGTAGACTGCTGTTGGTCTTGATTCTGAATTACACTCATCTTCAGAACTCTCTTTGTTCTGTTAAGAATCTGAGATCTGGTCCAGGTAATAAATCTCATACATACACCAGTCTATGTCCTCTTCAAAGGCCTGTAAAGCAGCCTTCCTGTTCTTAAGATTACCTGAAAAGTTAGTTAAATCTTAAGTATATATAAATAATAAATCATATCATAATACACAATATGGGTTAAACAAGAGCCCAACATTATGAGCTACAGGAATGTCCATTATTAAGTTCTATGTGTCCATTATTAATAACTACTTTTTCGCCACTATAAATCTTTGGATTTTTTTTAAACGTGGACTCAATATAGGTTAAACAGTGTCCAACATTATGAGCTACAGAAATGTCCATTATTAAGTTCTACATTTTGTCGCTATAAATGTTGCAAATTTTATTATCAACATTGACACATTCGGGGGTAACAGTGTCCAACATTATGAGCTACAGAAATGTCCATTATTAAGTTCTACATTTTGACGCTATAAATGTTGCAAATTTTATTATCAACATTGACACATTCGGGGGTAACAGTGTCCAACATTATGAGCTACAGAAATGTCCATTATTAAGTTCTACATTTTGTCGCTATAAATGTTGCAAATTTTATTATCAACATAGACACATTCAGGGGTAACAGTTTCCAACATTATGAGCTACAGATATTCTCCTTTTTTGTTGCTATCAATTTTGCAAATTTTATTAATGGCATTTGTGGTTAAACAGTGTCCAACATTATGAGCTACAAGAATATCCATTATTAAGTTCTATGTGTTCATTTTTAAGTTTGGTGGTCTTGCACTTTAAACAATGTCCAACATTGTGAGCTTCAGGATTTTCTATTATTAAGTTCTACATGTATGTTCCTGTCTTGCTCAGGTGAGCTCAAATCTGTTCTCATAACCAGAAACAGTCGAGCTGTTCTCAGTTGTTTTTCAAAATGGCTAAAGTCTTCCTGAAATTGGATGAAAATGATGTATGATTGGGCATTGCTGTTCATGCTGGTGGAAATACTGGTCATGACGTCAATCAGATCTATTTTTAACATATTGAAGAACTGAAACAGGACATTTCCTTTGGGTGTCTTTTTTTTTTTAGAAATAGCCACTTCTCACTTTTCTAAATGGAAAATTGAAAATAAAACCTAGATGCATTATGAGTCAAAGAGTATGTCCAACATAATGAGCTACAGGAATGTCCATCATTAAGTTCTACTTCTTTCAAATTGATAAATTACTACTGTGTGTAATAATATTGCAAATGGACACATTATAGGCTAAACAGTGTCCTGTCCAACATTATGAGCTACAGCTATGATACCTGTAGAATCAATGTTCACTGTAGGGAAATGAACTTTGCAACGTCACCAAAATCATATGCAAATGAGCTGTCCACACCAAAAATAAACACTGTTTCAGGTAAATATCCTTTCGTAACTTTTTTAATATTACAGCTATTGACATTGGATTAAAAACAAAGTTTTCAACAACAGTTTATTATGTAAGTATTCTGGATTTATTTTGTCCATATATTATATACTTACTCAGGTACATCTTTCTCTACATCTACTTTTCTTCAACCTTTTAATAGGAACAGCAGAACTGAAATAGAAAATAGAAAACCTACAGTCAAACGTCTCACACCACTATTACATTTCCCATAGGGCTCCATTGTAACATTTATGCCCAAAACAGAGTGAAAAATCAAATTCTGCAGCGTATGTCTGGGCTCAAATTCTTCACTGGTTCAAGACATGCAATTATAAAGGAAAAAGAGCTTACCTTGACCAGGTAGTTTTTTTTAAAATTCAATGCTTTGTGAGACTCAACTATTCGCCCTAGATGCGGCTCGAACCAACAATTCTGAAATGACACAGAATTGTCCAGAAAGCTGGTAACAGCATCAAATTTTCAGTGGTGATTTCTAAAATACTGACCATTTTACTCATGCTAGCAAAAAACAAACCATTGCAGTACAAAGCACTGAAAAAATCAAGAAAAAGAGAACTCAAGTTTTATTTCTACCTCCTTCATCTGTAGGTCCTGAGTACTCAAGGGAGATAATAGTGGTGTGAGTCCCAAATGTCCACTTACACAGAAAACAGTTAAATTGTAATTTAGGAACATGGTAAGGGTAAGAGTGAGGCTTGGCGCCAATAAACCTGGTTTAAGCTCCCCAGTGGTGTTTTTGCTACTGACCGTTCCAAGGTGGTGCCCTGCTGTGTTCCTTTTTCATGTATGCTAGTGTTTGTATGTTTCATCTGTGTTCTTTCTTGCTTTGTGTTTGTGTGTGTGCTTGTCCTTGTCTGTCGAAGCTTAAAGACGTTTTGTTCATTGGTGTCGCAGTACCATTAAACCTCATTCACTCTTTTCTTGCGACATGGTTTAAATGTTGGTGTGGGTAAGACCCAATGTACATATATAAAAAAAACACCTGGAATGCAATGTACCTCATACCCCACCCACACAACAATAACTTAAAACACTATCTAGACACGTCACAGCAAAATGCAGAGCGTGTTCATTAATGGAACTGAAATGTACATACTGCCGTAATAGTCCTATAGGCTCAACATGAGCACTTTGAAGATGCTAAATGGTTTTGACACAATGCTTGAAAATAAATATAAACGTGAAATATAAAATATCAAAAATGTTAAAATACAAACATCTTCTATAAACAAGTGTTTTCAGAAGACAACAAAGCTCGCCTATGGAATAAAACTCATCACCCATACATAGATTGAGATTGGAGGCAAACACCAAAACTTAAACACAACTAAACGCAAAAGTTTAACCTGGGTGTCTACAGACGAAAAATTAAGTCCAAAATGGCCATAACTTTGCCAAAATGCAACACCGAGTTATGGTTCTTGTCACTGTGTGTTCCAATGATGATGGTGAACACAAATGCAAAGTTTCATTCATATCCAATGAGTGGTTGCATAAATATCTTACCTGATAAAAAACTTAAACCTGAAAAATTAAGTCCAAAATGGCCATAACTTTGCCAAAATGCAACACCGAGTTATGGTTCTTGTCACTGTGTGTTCCAATGATGATGGTGAACACAAATGCAAAGTTTCATTCATATCCAATGAGTGGTTGCATAAATATCTTACCTGATAAAAAACTTAAACCTGAAAAATTAAGTCCAAAAAGGGTCCTAACTCTCTCAAAATGTATCCCTGAGTTATGGTTATTAACTCTGTGTTTTCCATTGATGATGGTGAACACACATGTGAAGTTTCATTCATATCCAATGAGTGGTTGCAAAGAAATCTTACCTGATAAAATACTTTAACCTGAAAAATTAAGTCGAAAAAGGGCCATAACTCTGCCAAAATGCAACCCCGAGTTATGGTTCTTGTCTCTGTGTGTTCCATTGATGACGGTGAAAACACATGTGAAGTTTCATTCATATCCAATGAGTGGTTGCAAAGATATCTTTAACGTAACTAAACGCGTAAGTTTAACCTGGGTGTCCAAGTCCAAAAAGGGATATAACTGTGCCAAAATGCAACCCAGAGTTATGGTTCTTGTCTCTGTGTATTCCATTGATGATGGTGAACACCCATAAAAGTTTCATTCTCATCCAATGAGTGGTTGCATAGATATCTTAAACTTAAACGCAAAAGTACCTGGGTGTCTACAGACGCCGCCGGGGTAATGGCAATAGCTCTCCTTGGACTTCGTCCCAAAAAGCTAAAATGTATGCATTGTTGTCAAAAGAATATGGACTAACTGACGTAGATGATCCTCCAAATAGCTCAATTTTACAAAAGTTATTCAACATTTTCTGCACAATTGCATGGAATTACCAGCACTGCCGAAACAAATTGCTGACATCACAAAATCAGCACATTCAGCTGTCTTTATTGAGAACTCTGCATTTTGCTGTGACAAAGTGTCTAGTTTTAAGTTGGGTGTGTGGGGTAAGAGGGACATTACATTCCAGGTGTACACTTGGTTTTGGCCTACAGATAGGCCTTTTTTCAGCGGATGAAAACGAAAGTAGCAATTCGGCCTTTAATTCGGGCGATTCTAGGTTAGCATTTTTTTTTAAAACAATACAATTTAAGGTATTTGTTTTCATTATACTGTTCCTTTACATGAATTAAATCATAAGAATCAATTGGGTTAATTGATAAAATGGGTGTACAGATGCAGAATAATTTAAGTTACTAAAAATATTATGCAGTGCGAAAACTGGTGACAAAGTTTACTTAAAACAGTCCTTTCTTTTAAGCACCAATTGCTTGCATATTAAGAACATTTATAACAACAAATGTAACAAAGCTTTTGTCTGAAAAAAAAAATGTTTCTTACATTTTCTTTCTTATCCCAGGCATTTTATTCCATTTTTCAGGCATGATCTGTCTCTCCAATAAAACATGTGACTGCGTCGGATTTTCGGATGCCCTCGGTTTTATTCGTTGAAAATAAATGTCCAAGATATTGCCATATATATATATGTGTAACAGTCTAAGGGAAACAACCCTGATATCTACATTTGGACACTATGGACAGTTTGTGTCCCTTGGATATAGGGCTAATTTAAAATACTACTATATTGAATTTTTAGCCCATAATCTTGGCTTTTAAGGTGTCCAAAAAATTATTAAGGGCTATCAGCCCCTAGTCTATTTTTAACCCATAAATCTGTCCTGGACCAACAATTTAGCAATTAAACCCAGAATGTTTGCATGAACGAACGGACAGACGGAGGCTGAGATAACTATATGCTATATATAAAAAAAAAAATTTGGAGGGGGGATGGGGCATAAACAAAACAAGAGGCCCAAGAGGGCCTGAGGATGCTCTACTGACTCATAGTGGCCATAGCACTTTTTGAAATTCTACTATGCAATAGAAACATCGGCCATCTTGAATTTTAGATAGAAAAAATAAATCTTTTGTATAGTCTCCTATGCAATAAAAACATCCATGTGAAGTTTCAGTTTAATTGGCCTAGTGGTTTCAGAATAAATGAAAAAAAAGAGAGAATTTTCTGTTTTCCAACAGTATCCCTATGTAAAATTCTTAGTCCCCTTACAGGGCCCCTAAATTCTTATCTGCAATCAAACCCCTACACTTAAGGATAATTTATACCAAATATGCACAAATCTGACATACCGGTTCTTAAGAAAACAATTTTACTAATTCTCAATTTGTACCCTTTTGGGGGCCCTCCAAACCCCTTAAGACATAGGAACCCAGTCATTTTAACAAATCTTAACCTCCTTCACCTAACAATGCTTTAGTGAAAATATAGGCAAAATCATTTCCATTAAAAAAAAATATAATAAAAATATTATATTGACATGTGTCCCCTAATTGAACTCTTGGGGCAGGGTCATTTTTAATTCTAGGGACACCATTTGAACAATTCTAACAGAACTATAGTTGGTCATCATTACTACATAAACATTTTGAAAATCTGTTGGGCCATCATAAGAAGAAGATTTTTAAGTTTTGGACTATTTTAAGAAATGGCGGCCATCTTGAATTTCAGATCGAAAAAATTTTTTTTCGGTATAGTCTCCTATGCAATAGAAACACTCATGTGAAGTTTCAATTTAACTGGCCTAGTGGTTTAAGAACAGATAAAAAAAAAAGAAGAGAATTTTCTGTTTTCCCATAGTATCCCTATGTAAAATTCTAAGTCCCCTTACAGGGCCCCTATAAATTTTAGCCCCTAAATTTTTATCTGCAATCAAACCCCTACACAAAGGGATAATTTATGCAAAATATAAACAAATCTGACATACCGATTCTTAAGAAAACGAATTTAGTAATTCCCAATTTGTACCCATTTAGGCTCGTCCTGACCCCTTAAGACAGTGGAACCCAGTCATTTTTACAAATCTTAACCTCCTTCACCAAACAATGCTTCTGTGAAGATATAGGCAAAATCATTTCCAAAAAAAAAAAAAAAAAAAAAAAAAAATTATAATGACATGTGTCCCCTAATTGAACACTCGGGGCGGGGTCATATTTAACCCTAGGGACACCATTTGAATAAATCTAACAAAACTATAGGTGGTCATCATTACTACATAAACATTTTGAAATCTGTTGGGCCATTCATGAGAAGAAGATTTTTTAAGTTTTGGACTATTTTAAGTAACAGTGGCCATCTTGAATTTCAGTTCGAAAAAAAAAAATCTTCGGTATAGTCTCCTATGCAATAGAAACACCCATGTGAAGTTTCAGTTTAACTGGCCTAGTGGTTTAAGAACAGATGAAAGAAAAAGAGAATTTTCTGTTTTCCCATAGTATCCCTATGTAAAATTTTAAGTCCCCTTACAGGGCCCCTATAAATTTTAGTCCCTAAATTCTTATCTGCAATCAAACCCTTACACATAGGGATAATTTATGCAAAATATGAACAAATCTGACATACCGGTTCTTAAGAAAACGAATTTAGTAATTCCCAATTTGTACCCTTTTGGGGCCCTCCTGACCCCTTAAGACAGTGGAATCCAGTCATTTTTACACGCTTCACCAAACAATGCTTCTGTGAAGATATAGGCAAAATCATATCCATTTTAAAAAAATAAAAATAAAAAAATATTAAATTGACATGTGTCCCCTAATTGAACCCCCGGAGCGGGGTCATATTTAACCCTAGGGACACCATTTGAACAAATCTAACAAAACTATAGGTGGTCATCATTTCTACATAAACATTTTGAAAATCTTTTGGGCTGTTCATGAGAAGAAGATTTTTAAGTTTTGGACTATTTTTAGTAACGGTGGCCATCTTGAATTTCAGATAAAAAAAAATCTTCTGTATAGTCTCCTATGCAATAGAAACACCCATGTGAAGTTTCAGTTTAATTGGCCTAATGGTTTCAGAAAGTGCTGCTAACAGACGACAGACAACGCGCCATCGCATAAGCACTTCTGCTGGCCTTTGGCAAGTAGAGCTAAAAACAATGGACACAGGATAATGAAAAAGATGGTTATAAGAGTTAAAACAGCAATCAAGTCTTGTTTATATTATTTTTATTGATATTTTGTATTGACTATTTTGTCTTTGATTAATATTTTGAATAAAACTTTATATCTTGGTTACAATACGTCAACATGTTTACAGCAAGCATTATTCATATTATCACACCATGAAATGGGCTATACAGCAGTGCACAATGTTCTTTATACTGTAATGAATTAAAAATCTCTTCTCAAATTAGCACAATAGATGTGAATAACCATCTTCGACTTTTCAAGGTAATTATATCCAGAACGCGATCCGCGTATAGCATGGTTTCATTTTGTGGATCCCAAGATCTGCATTATAACAGGACTCCAAGTGTACAAGCAGACCCATGAAATTCTAGAATTGGTTTTCTAATAAAAAAAAAATATTAACATGTTCCAGATAATAGACATTTTAAATGTTAAAATAATCAATATATACTGAAATACTTGTTCCAGTTTTATAACACAATAGAACTTTGTTTGCTCGAACACGGATGGCTGGAACTCCGCATATAGGTAGAGCCATTTATCTGGTGCTGGTTGAATGCCTATTTTGATGTATAAATATGTACATGTATGGTATGATGTTTAATATTTGGCTCGAACAACCCGTAACTCTTTTTTTTGTCCAGTTCTGTCAGGTTCAAGCTATCAAAGTTCTACTGTACATGTTTATAAGTTCAGGCACATTTTAGACCAAGTGCGGCTTTCAATGACAAGCAGTCTGACTAGGTCTACAAATTGTTTGCGTCTTCTCAACTATAAGAACCCTATATAAATGATTACATTTATTGTTTTGATAATCAATGTAACCTGGCAATTATTTTACAATAAACATTTCCCAGTCAAGTCATAGGTTAGTGAATGCAACCATTACTCTATGCACATTTCATGTCCATATACATACAGACAAACCTGTCTTAAGCAGCCCGTCAAGGGACAAAGCAAAAGTGGCATTTTAAGACAGGTTGTTGCTTAATACAGGTTAATTTGCTCTGAAAGCATCAAAATGGGGAATAGCAAATGTGGCTGCTTAAGACAAGTGGTTGCTCAATAGAGGTCACGCCTACACAGGTTTGATTGGAAAACTTAAATGATATACATGCATTGCAAAATTTGACAATATTGTTACCTAAAAGATCAGTAGAATAAACTTTTAAACTATCCAATACAGTATAAAGAACACCTGTCTCCCATAAAGCCCATGTTACAACACATACTGAAAATAAAAACTATTCATAAATTATAATTACCGGTATGACTTCTTTCGCAAAACCTCTGGTTCATTATTATTTTATATGGCGAGTCATCCTCGTTGGGACGAAGAACACAGATGTACATGAACATACATTGTACATATAAACACAATATTATGAACCCGTTTCTCGCCACTGCTGTTAATATTATGGTTAACATTCTGATGAACACAAAAATGCATTAAGAAAATTCTAAAGTTGTCACTGGTATGTAAATTTTTTTACCAATACTGTAAAACACTTTAAATTGGCGTGAACTTTATTTCAGAAAATTGTTCGGATTTGTCTTATTTTATTTATACCTGAAATGTTAAATTTATGATGTTCGAAAAGTGAAAACGGAACATGCATTTTTTTTATTCGGATTTGAATAGGATTGTAATTTTAGCAAACTCTTTGAATTCGCAATGTTTGAAACTTGCAAATAATAGCAAAAATAAGTTCTCGTTAAGAAAAAGTGGTTTACAGTATTTAACTACAGTATCATCAAATGAATAACATTTCTCTGCAAGTAACATACATTTTCAATTTCATGAAAACCAGAAATGTACATGGTATAACCTTTTTTTCTGTTATAAGGAAAGATATTTTTTTAAAGCTTTTTGGGTACCGAAAAAAAAAAAAAAAAGAATTTAACAATGCAAATCAGAGTGCAAAACAAGCAGGACAAGACTTCAGTTAACAATATGAAATATGACTACTGTACTGAAGGAGATCACAAAACAACACTGTAAAACAAATTAATCCAGCTTTTATAAATAGGTGTTGTTTACACCAAGTTCTATTATATACAAACTTAATACTAAAACACTGTTTACTGGAAATACTACAGTACTGCCCATCACTGTTATAGCTCTAGTTATCAATACATTGAAGACAACTGAAAATGGTTTTTATGTTATGTCTCGTGCAGTCTTTAAATTTGTTAATCTTGTTTCTAAAGTTTAATCCTGCATACAGGTTTGTTGGCCAAACTGACATCTTTGGGTAATTCAACTCCAAGAGATAAATAAAACAACAATTGACGAAAAGAGAAATTCCCATTTCTCATTCCTATAAAAAAATTTATTTTAGTTGGGGTTCAACACATTTTATGTTATATATGACATCCAGTTTTATTGAAAATTTTGGAGCGAGTGAGACTCAAACCTACAACCTTAGCAGTGAGAGTTAAGTGATCTTGAGACAGCGCCTGAGACCACAGAGACCCCCCCTTCTTAGATGGTCGTCAATCTGTCATATGCGTTTGACAATCAGGTTGCGAATAATGTACAAGCTATCCATTCTATCACATACAAGCACAAGATATCCATTCTATCACATACAAGCGACATAAAAACATAAAATTATAATCATAAGTGTACAATTTTTCTTTAAAAAGTACAAAACAAAGCAAAAAACATGTTCATTATATTAAAAAATGCCACAATTATAGTTTGAAATCATGAATATACGAATGACAAAAAACACACACAATTATTTAATGAAAAAATATAAAAAGATTAGACATATTAATCTGCTATTATATTTTAAATGACAACTTAAATATACAAAATGTATTATGTGGGGGGAAACTCGTTTGTCCACAAAAAATGTTAATTGCACTTGTTAAGCTATATTTTCATGTCGTTAACAAGAACAGCAGTTTCATTAAAGTGGTAAATAAAAATATATCAATTCAAACTTTCAAGAACATCAAACGGCAGAAAAAAGTCATTAATATGTCTAAATTTATAGTATTTCATACAACAGCTCATTTACCATTTAGATGGTTCTGTCTGAATATATGTCTAGTTTGACATACTGAAACAAGATTTGTACACATTATTACATGCTGAACGATGTGTTACCTAGAAATGTTCAATAAAGAATTCTCCGACATCCAGTAAATATTTTTAACTACTCTTGAGTTTATTTTCACCGGTATTGAACTACCTCTTGGACACATACTTGAGCAAACCAATGTCATTTAGGTCAATACGTATATAAACAGATGTCATCATATAGACACATGAATTGTTCAGTATGTATTTGAGTGTTAAAAAGTTGTATTTCAGTGTCAGATTTAATTGACGAAATGTAATACTGTTAAATAGTTCAATCAACTGTAGTTTTCTGTTACTGAAAAACAATTCAGGAGTTATTTGCAAATGAGAAGGCTCACTCATGATCGACGTTACTCATGGCACCCAATTTGTGAATAACTTGTGCATTATTATACGTAACGGATAACAACAGTTGAATGAACTTTTATTACATATCGGTATCATATTTTTCTGTAAACTTAAGAAAAATTAAATTAGACCTTAAAAGAAAATGTAGATCTTTGTTGTATTAAGAATGGCAAACAATGCAATATGTTAAACGTAGTGAAATTGAAAATGAATTAATGATTGCTAAAAAATGACAAAGTGGGAATGATTTCCTGAGTAAAAAAAATTGCACATTTTCATTATTTTTTTTTTCAAATGTTTTTCTCACATATATGGAAGCTGCATAGTTTCATACCGAGAAGACGCTTCATCTTCAACAAGTTGGAAAGAGGAAAAAGGAGGGAGGGAGGGAAAGAGAAAGAGAGAGAGAGAGAGAGAGAGAGGGAGTGGTAAGAATGTGAAAAAAAAAGAGTTGGGAAGAAAAGGAGTGAAAGACAGTGAGGGAATGAGGAAGAGTGAATAATAAATGATTGAAATAATAAAATAAAAACAAAGGAGACGTATTAAAAGATGTCTAGCTGTCAATGCAGGGCCAAAATCAGAAAAAAAAAAAGCTAATAAATTGCAATAATGTGTCACAGCACAACTATTGATTAACAATTAGGCCATCCTTAAAACATGTTTGCTGCACTTCAACCCAGTAATTTTTATGTGGGTAGGTAGGTAGCCAAAGTTAGATTTTGCATAATCATTTTCAAAAAAACTGGACAGAAATCATTTTAAAAAAAATTCAACACATTTAAAAGTCAATAAAAAAGTTTGGGTTGCTGTAAATTTGAGCAAGTAGGTAGGAGCAAAGCAAACACTTTTTTTTTTCAAGAACGGCCTTAATGACACAGAATTTGTATAATAACAAAATTACACATAAATGAATAAAACATTAAAGTAATAATTACATTTATTTCCGAAATTCAAATGAATAGTAGAAAAATTGTGTTTTAAGTTTTTCTTCAAATGAGTATACTGCTCAAGTTACTGCTTAAATTTGTATGCAATGTTTATTTTCAAAATGTTAAGGGTAAAAATGAACACTGGTCAAATTGCTACAAGTATTTAAAATAAACCCATTTAACTGCAACTGTCAATATACATCTAATGTCATTAACTAACATTTCAATGCTTTATTTAGAAATTTTATTGCTGCCAAACAGTCATCTGGAACATCGTGTAAAACACCTATTAAAAATGTATTTGCAATAATTATTCAAAACTATCAAATAATATTAAATTACTATACCTAATCATAGAAAAACTAAAACAAGAGGGCCAAAATGGCCCTATATCGCTCACCTGACTCACCTTGAGTCACCAAACTTAAGTAGATTATATAATACATGTACACTAAAAATTCCAGAAAAACAAGATGGGCGAGTAGTTAGAATTTTGATTTGTTTTGAAGATGTAACAGATGCGTAGAAGAGTTCAAACTTGGTAGAGGTTCACCCATGTTAAATGTCAGTGAAACTACATCGAAATCAGGTCAGTAGATTCTGACAAGGCTTTTGAAGTTTTTGCTATAGCTGCCTATATAGTAAACTAGCACCTCACTGTGGCGGTCATGTTTTTTAACAAATCACAACGGCTTGAACAAACTTTGTAAAGGGTCACCCAAGGAACATTTCTGCGAAATTGTTTTAAAATCGATCCAGTGGTTTCTGAAAAGAAGATTTTTTTAAGTTTTTACTATAGCTTACATAGTAAACTAACCCCACCCCCTGGCTGCCATGTTTTTAGACGAATCACTACAGTTTGAACAAACTTGGTGAAGGGTCCTCCAAGAAACATTTCTGTGAAATTATTTTAAAATCGAACCAGTACTTTCTGACACTACAGTATTCCATTTTGACTATAACAAAATGACACAAAAAATTTATTGTGTATTTTTTTTCACCTGCAGAACAAAGATTCAATATTGCTTATATGCTTATATTAAAGTACACATCTATTACCAACCATGTCCATATTGAATAATAACAATAATAATTGGTCAAAATGTTATACTGTAAGCACAAAATTTTAGATCATTCTCCAAAAAAATGTTTGTTGTGCTCCTACCACCAACTCAAACTGCAGCTACCAAAACTTTTTATTGACTTCCAAAATGTTAAATTTCATTTTTCATGATTTTTGTCCATTTTTGTTTAAAATGAGAATAAAATATCAAAATCTGGCAAAATAATAGCTACCTACCCACATAAAAAATACTGGGTTCGATGGAGCAAACAAACATTTGTTTAAGAATGGCTCTACTTAATATTAATAACACAAACTTTAGCCCGATGTTAAAAAAACTACATAAACAGCTGGATTGTCAGAAATTATGTTCCATTAATGTATCTAAATAAGCTTCTTAGATTTAGTCTTCTTTTTCTTTTCAGGTGAAACTTTGTACTCCAGTGTAAATTTTTTCTTGATATTGGACACTTTTTTCAACAGTTTGAATTGCTTGGTGCCTGTGAAATCTGAGTCACTGCCGAAATCTTCATCACAGGAACTGAATACCAGACCATCATAACGATTCACAGATTTCTTTTTTGAATCTCTCCTTTCAGCTGTGGGAGTGGATGTCATAGTTTTTGGCCTACAGTTACCCTGCCCATCAACAATTTTACCATTCTGAACTCGCAAAGGACTAAAGTCACGTCTTTGTTTCTGTGGGCTATTAAAGTTAAACTCGATTTCTTTATCCACCTTTTCTACGTCAAGATCAGTATCAAATGTCGGGCTTGCAGACCTAGTAAGCTTTCTTGGTGTGACAATTTTGTTTGTCTTAGGTGTGAATCCCTCTTCAGCCCCAGATGTATTTTTGTCACAAAACCTTCTTCTTGGACTCTTCCAAGGACTTGTTAAACTTTGATATATTGAAGAGCTCAGTGCCTTTAATGGTGTAGTAGGTCCTTGTTTTAATGATTTATCAATATAATCCTCACACGCATCTCCCCAGGAAGAATCTGATCGTTTCCCTGGCGACGAAAATGTACCTGGTAAAAAGTTTTCAAATTCAGCTTTTTCAATACATGTACCTTCCTTATCTTCAATCTCATCTTGATCATTCATAAACCATTCATGTTCAGGATCATGTTCAAGCTCCACCTCGGAATGTTCTTCATAAGATAAATCTGAAGGGAGCGTATTCTCTTTTGTTAAATCATCATTATCGAAACCATGGAAACTTTCTCTGTCATCCTCACTAGATAGCAATTTAGAAACACTTTTATCACTGAGTAGAGACCAGCTTTTATTTAATTTGACTGTATGTTTATCTTCATTAGTAGCAATGACTTTCAGTGGCTCCCATTTCAAAGAAAAATTGCTAGTTGCATTTTCATTGTTCTTTTCATCATTGGTTAATCTCTTGTTTTTTACCCAAGAACTTTGTAAGTCATTAGCATCAAAACTATGTTCCAAGTTTTGGGAAACTTTAAGTCGAGGATGGTTCATATTCGAAGAATTTTTATTTTCAACATCATCAATTTTATATTTCAATTTTTCTAATCTTCGTTGTTTCTTTTTGTTACCAGAAGAACCACCACTGTTACTATCCATTTCATGATCAGTGTCTCGTTTTTTACGTTTCCATTGCTTTCTCCGTTGCTCCCTGGGAGTGCCACTATACCCACTTCTATGGGTATCAGGGACAGTTGTTTTATTTGGAGTATTCACTGGAGAAACATTAACTTCACTATCACCTCTATTACGCTCTCCAATAGTTCTAAGTATTTTCACCTTTTTCTTTTTATCATCACTTTTGTTAATGTTTTTCTCCAGATCGTTTCTGTCAGACTTCTGTGCTGAATTTTGAGCGTTCCTACTAACGCAGTCTTCAGCATTTACACCCAGTTTCATCTCTTTTCTCTTTTTTGACAAAGGAGATTTTTGAAATACTGGAGAAGTACTTCGTAGATCTCCTCTTACAAAATCATCTTGTTTAGGTACTAATGATCTTTGAAACGTTGGTGACTGACTTTTTGAGTGTTCACCATTCACATTGTCCACTTCAAACTTTCTTTTCCTATTTGGAGACAGTGATCCTTTTTGATAATTTTTCCTATTAATATTTTTAGTTTTGATTGGTGATCTACCACAGTGATAAATATCTTTCTTCCCATTTGTCACTGTCACTTTAAGCTGATCTGCTTTATCTGAATGTCCACCAACATGGCTTGCAATTATTACTCTTTCTTCAACTTCAATGCTTTTAAAATTTATTTCTTCAACACAAGTTTTATTAGTTTTCGACTTATCAACAGAACTATTTCTTGGTCTTGATCTACGAGTACTAGTTTCCAACTCGGTGTTCTCCAACAAATTGTTCCACGAACTTTGTAATATTTTCAACTGACTTGGTAAAGTGTTATCAACTTTTTCATTACCCTTGGGTACGTACTCTACGACATAGTCCCAAAACCTTTTCCGCTTTGAAGATTTTTCAACAGGTAATTCAGAATCAGAATGAGACACTTCCATGGATGGTTTCTGTTGATTTTTGCCCTCAGTATCAGTATTGGCTTTGTGACCAGTTTTTAATTTGCTTTCATTTTTACCATTTATATGCTTTACTCTATTTACTACCAATTTCTTCGATTCATCCTTTCTATTGCTTTTTGCATGAAATTCAATGGTCTTTTCTCCAGTTGGCCCCTCTGAGTCAGAGCAGTTACTTTCTCGGAAAGTGCTATTTATGCAACATTCAGCAGGTTTTGAAACTACAGCAGAAGTATCTTTTAATTTTGTTTTTGAATCAATTCCCCTTGAAAGTTTTTTCGAATGTTTCTCATTTTTTCCGTCAGATTTAGCGCTTTCGACTTCAACAGTACTTCGACAAATTCCAGTGTTCAGTTTACATCTATCACCAACATTTTTCCTATTTCTTTCAACGATTTCAGTTTCTTTCACAGCCTTTACATTATCTCTTTTTGGTTGTGTTTCAGTAGTTGAATCCAGAGATATAATATTCCAACTATCATGCAGTTTTTGCAACTCTCTTCTTAAGTTCTTTTTTTTTGACCCAGTATTTTCTTCGTCCATATCACTTTCGTTTGTATCAGATTCATTTTCAAGATCATCCTCAGACTTAGTTTCCTGGTAATTAACACATGGTTTCCTCCTTGTTCTTGATTTATTCAAATCATCCAATTGATTTCCATTGTTCTTAACGACATTGTTTCCTCGTGGACGGGATTTTGACAAAGATTTATCTTTTTGTATCTTTTCTTTATGTGAATTAACTTTCTTTGTATTCAACATTTCACAATCTGCATTGTCACTTTCTGCATCAGAAGTACTTAAACACGAATCACTTAGTTCATATTCTTCAGAATCTGAAGTTAGGGAATCTGAAGTTCCATCAGTCTCGGCAGTTTCAATGTTTCCAGATTCAGAATGATTTTCTCGATAGTTCACACAATTTTTTCTCCGTGTCTCGTTAATTCCTTGCCCTCTTCTTGAAGTTTCCGTACAGGGACTTGCAAAAAAGTGCAACTGATCTTGCTGCAGTTTCTGCAGTTCCCTTGGTAGAGATTTATCTATTGTCATATTTTCCTTCGGTGATTCATCTACAACATATTCCCAATGTTTATGTTTTCGTTTACTGGTGGAACTTATGTCAGTGTTTTCATTTTCACTTTCCTGTTCAGAATTTCCTACACATTTTTCTAAATTAAGATTCTTTTCATGTCGGTCACTCTCAACATGTTCGGATTCAGAATGAGTTTTACGAATTTTTATTTGGCTTTTCCTCTCTCTATCAGAATGAGTTACATCATCACATTCTTCTGTATAACATTTTGAACGACTTTTTCTTCTTGTGCACGTTTCAGTAGCTAAACTTCCGGAAAAAAAATTCAGCTGATCCTGTTGAAGTTTCTGTATTAACCTAGGTAAAGATTTATCCACTTTGGCTTTCTCCTTTGGTGATTTAACTACAACATACTTCCATAATTGTTTATTTTTCCATTTTCCTCTCTTACTTTCGTCAGAATTTTCATTCCCATTATCCTGTTCTGAATCTCTTATACATGTTTCTAAATGATCAGCAGTTTGATTTTCATGATAAGACACCCTTTTCTTGCTTGTACGTGATTCACAGTTAGATACATCACTGTAACTTTGCCACGTGTCTTGTAATAGCTGCAACTCCTTAGGCACGGATTTATCCACTTCTTTGTCTTTTATTGGAGATTGTATTTCTACAAACTGCCAAAACTCACGTTTTGTTCTTTTTTGTTTTGGCAATGCTTTAAAACTTGCGGATTCCTCTTCCTCATCACCATCAGAACTACTCTCATGCTCAACGTGTTCGGGATTAGATTGAATTTTCTGATTGCTTTTTTTACTTTTCCTCTTCGTATCTGATTCAGTTACATCCACACTTTCTTCTTTATAACAGTTTGAATGACTTTTTCGCCGTGTACCCGTTTCCGTAGCTAAATTTCCGGAAAAATTCAACTGATCTTGTTGAAGTTGTTGCAGAAACCTAGGTAAAGATTTATCCACTTTGGTTTTCTCCTTTGGTGATTTAACTACAACATAATCCCAAAATTGTTTTTTTTTCCATTTTCCTTTTTTACTTGTGTCTGAGTTTTCATTCTCATTATCCTGTTCTGAATCTCTTATACATGTTTCTAAAAGATCAGTATTTTCTAATTCTTCTTCACTTCTTTCATCTTCCGACTTATTTTTATTGCAATCTCTCTTCCGAGTTATATATTTAACTGCATGTTTGCTTTTTTCAGAGAGGGTTTGGTTTTCATGATAAGACACCCTTTTCTTGCTTGTACGTGTTTCAAAATTAGAAATGTCACTGTAACTTTGCCAGGTGTCTTGTAATTGCTGCAACTCCTTAGGCATGGATTTATCCACATTTCTGTCTTTTGTTGGAGATTGGATTTCTACAAACTGCCAAAACTTGCATTTTGTTCGTTTTTGTTTTGGCAATATTGTTTTAGAACTTGTGGATTCCTTTTGCTCGTCATCATCCGCACTGCTCTCATGCTCAACATGTTCGGTTTCAGATTGATTTTTTTGATTGTTAATTCGACTTTTCCTCTTTGTATCTGATTCAGTTACATCCTCACTTTCTTCTGTATAACAGTTTGAATGACTTCTTGGTCGTGTACCCGTTTCAGTAGCTAAATTTCCGGAAAAATTCAACTGATCTTGTTGAAGTTGTTTCAGAATCCTTGGTAAAGATTTACCTACTTTAGCCTTTTCCTTCGGAGAACTGACTAAAACATATTCCCAATTATGATTCCTTGTTTGTTTTTCTTTAGCTGTTCCAGAGTCCGTATTTTCATGTTTCCCTTCATTGTCACTTTCTATATTATTTTCATCTTCAAAACATCTGACACTAGTTTTTCTTGCATTAACACATTTCGAAGTTGAAACAAAGTATTTACACTTTGCGATGTTTTTATTATCATTCTCAGTGGCTTCATCTTTCTCATTTACCAATCTAACTTTTCTTTTTGAACGTACATTAGACTCAGGGTCAGATTCAAAAGAACAGTTGTTCCATGAATCTTGTAAAATTTGTAACTGTTTTGGTAACTGTTTAACTGTGTTACATTCTTTTTTGAAAGATTTTGTGTTACAGGAATTTCTACTTGCACTCCCTTTGTCAGCTTCTACACCTGCATATCCAGACACATGAGCTGTAACATTGTTTTCACCCTTTTTTTCCTCTCCAAGTAGTGGCTGTTGTTTACACTTAGGTTTAACATTTTGATTTCTAAGACGTCTCTTTGACTCGAGGTCCGAGAAATCATTTGCATTGTTCCACGAGTCCCTTAAACACCTCAATTCTTTATGTAAATCATTATTACTTTCATTGCTATGTGCTTTACTGTCTTCTGGTTCAGGTACAAAATACCAAAACTGGTTCGATTTTCTTTTCACACTTCGAGACCCACTTCTGCATTGTTTTTTATCTACTACTTTACTGTCAGTTTCGTCATCTCCCTGATACCCGCCCACCGAGCTGTCAACCTGTATAGAAGCCAGCCGACGACTTTTATACTTATTTCTCACCCTATTACTTGCTATGCTTGCACCACTTCTTTTGTTCTTCGTGAATTTTTTTGACTTATCACTAACAAGTTTGGACATCTCTTTCAGATTAGAGTCTTTAACATGTTTTTTCTCAGTATTTGAACTGCTTAAAGAGTTACTTCGAGATCTCTGCATACTTTGACCAAGTATATTTATATTATAAGATTCGATTGATGATCGTCGCCCAACTGATCTCTCTTTGATTCTCTCTGCCAGAGTTTTACTGAATGTCATTATGTCCCCATTATCACCATAACACAAGAAGTCTGATGGAATATCAGAATTGATACCGAGAGAAGATGGTTTATCGTTTTTAGAGGAATTTTCTTTTGGCATTTCCGATAATACTGTTTTATCTCGAATAAATAACTTTTTTGTACGACTTTGTCTTAATGAATTTCCGGTTTTATTCTGGAGTTTATTTCTCTGTGTTGATCCACTTGAACTTTCACAGTTTAAATGACCATGAGTTTTCACGGCTGTTGTTTTACTTTTTCCATTCACCTCAACATTTTGTTTCAAGGACTTTGTTAGCGAGTTTCTGTTGGAATGTTCAAGTCTGCTTGATTCCTTATCTACTGCAGCACCATTATCAAACTTTTTGGTTTCTTTAATAGGGAGTTCTGCATTACCAATAAAACTTGAAACGCAGGCCTCAAAATCATCACTAGAGTGTCTCATATCTGCTCTACTTTTACTTAATTTAACAAGTGTGTCAATAACTTCCCTGGCATTATTTCCTTCTAAACTACTCTCTGTTGTTTCCCTTTCATCAACTGAATCTTTGACAGTTTTATTTGAAGTTTCAGGTTTACTTTTGTTACACACGTCTTCAGGATAGTTATTTATTGAATCAAATTTGTTGGAAATAACCAAAGGACATGCCTTTAACTTTCTCGGAGATTTTCGTATAAACTCTGATTTTTCACTCACATTTTGCTTCAAAGTTTCGTCATTATCATTGACTTCAAAATTGTAACAACTCTTGTATTTTATAGCATTCTTACTTGGTGAAGAAGACAGTTTATGTCTTGGAGATATGACCAGAGTTTTTCCTTTCAGAACTTTTACTGGGGATCTCAATCCCGTCCTTTTGGTCGGCTCATTTCCACAAACCTGATCTACCGAGTTAACTACAGCTTCATTTTTGTTGGCTAACTGTTTCTCTTTTATATCACTTTTTCTTAATTGTCTGCTTGTAAGCTTATCTTCTTTATTATCAAAATCATTTAATTCAATATTTTCAGTGCTTGATAAACATTTGAGAGAATTAATACCTTTTTTCAAAGGTTTTCTTTTAACTGTTAATTTATCACCCAGGTCATCTGTTCTTCCTGGTGATTTATGTTTAACATTTCTCCATGAGTTACCATTCAACTCATTTTCCACCACAACTTTTTCACTGGTTTGTTTACCGTCAGATTTAACTGTATCTTCATCATCTTTATCTAAAGATCCAATGCATGATATTTTTGATGAAACTGTTTCTAATTCTTCTGTTCCTTTATCAGAAATTTTATTATCTTGAACACTTGCTTTGTCAGTATTTATGATTTTGCAAACTGCTTTTCTTGACAAACTATCATTTAATTCATTTTTATCAGTATTTGTTCTTTTGCTTTTGTGTACAAGTTGTATTTCTGGTGACTTATCATAGAGTTGCCTAGATGATTTTCTAGGTGAATTTCTGGGACTTTCTTGCTTATTTGTCACAGACATTGTCTTTGCTGATTGTTCTGCAAATCCTTTAACTGCATCACTGCCGTCATCTCTATCTTCTGTAAGCTTTGCTTTTCTTGGACTTTTTCTATAGACAGTTGGTTCATCAATTATTTCATTTCTTGCAATGCTCCGACTTAGTCTCGCATTGGGACTTGTCATTCTCGGACTTCCAGGAACTAATATAGGAGTTGCTGTTTTAGGTTTAGGACTTGCTGGTGCACGTCTTGGACTGCACAGTCTACTGGCCACTTTCTTGTCATCTTTTGATGGCGTAATGGGTATCAGTACAATCTCATCACCCTCACTGTAATTAAAAAGCAAGAAATGTCACTGGTAAGTGTAACATGCCCCCAAAATGGTCTGTGAAAAGAATGATATATTTTATAATAGGTAGGGATTTATATGTATCCATGAATATGAAGAATAATGGACTGATGTTTCAAACTAGACACACAATGTCACATTTTTTATTTTTACATTAAAGTGTGACCTTGACCATTGTGTAACCATGACCTTGACATCTGATGTAAAGGTCTGGGTATTTCTACAGATAAATGCAGGCACACATCAACATGACATGTTGATCAAGTATTTGTTTCAAGCTATTTTAAAATCTCTCCATGTAAGACAAAGCTAAAGCTAAAGACCGACATGTAATATCAAACAAACTGAAAGCGTGACCTTGATCTTTGAAATAAGGTTCTGGGTCTTAATGCGACATGTTATTATGTCATGTTGATCAATTGAGCCAAATGTTTTTGAA
Source organism: Panopea generosa (assembly GCA_029582155.1). Lineage (NCBI taxonomy): Eukaryota > Metazoa > Mollusca > Bivalvia > Adapedonta > Hiatellidae > Panopea > Panopea generosa. The sequence continues at coordinate 47,534,724 of CM055909.1, read as the reverse complement.
ATCCATCCAAGTATGATAAAGTTAAAGAGGGGGGGAGGGAATAACCGAATATTGTAAGAACAAAGTGTATACATAACAAAACCAGAAACCCTATTTTTTCTGTTTCGAAAGGACTAAGACTATGAAGAACTTATTAGTAAGAAAAATGAGAATTAAATCTGTTTTCCCATAATATTGGGCCCTAATGAACCATAGCTTCTTCATATGAACAAACATGAAACCTTACTCATAGGTATCATTTGTGCCAAATATGCACAAATTTGTTTGGTTTGTTATTAAGAAGTTTTTTTTGAAATTCATAACTTCGTCCCTTTTGAACCCCTATTTTCGCTTATATTAAATCCTATTTAAAGTACCCAGTCTCAAAGACCCCTTCCTGGGCCCCAAAGAACCAAGTACCATTATTTATTATAACTTGAAATCGCTATTCACAGCGATAATTTTAACCAAATTAAATAAATTTGCTCAACAGTTCTTGAGAATTTCCCCAATTTTACCCTTTCTTGGGCACTTACTGGACCTCAATGGACCCTAGCCCCTTCCTTTGAGCATACTTGAATCTCCTTTATGTAATTAATATATAAATAAATCTGGCTGATATGTTCTTGAGAAAAAGGTTTCTGAATAGAAACAATTTCATCCTTTGACCCCTAATACCCAGTCTCAACTGCCATGACTATACTATTTTCTGGACCTCAAGATGATAAAATAACACCTGTAATAGAATAGAAAAAGAGAACTAAATTTTCTTATTTTTCCATTTAGTATTCTCATGTAAAAATCAAAGTCCCCTTACTGGGCCGCAATAGACCCTAGCTAGCTTCTTCCTTTCCAACAAACTTGAAACCCCTATTCATAGATATCATTAAAATCAAATATGAACAAATAACTTTTTCTTTGGGCAAGGGTTCAGATGGACGCACACATGGACAGGCGGCAGCTTCAAGGTCACCAATCGGAGAATATGATCAATTCAATTTTAAACAGTTTCTCAAATTAGATTTAGAACTACTGGCAATATCTGCTCACTATTTCTAGAACCAAACAAACATTAAGGAATTTCACAACTTACCTAACCCTGGTCTTGTTTGCTGCTGTTCTTCTCTGTTGAAATACAGCCTGTGTAAGACATTTTTGAAGAAAGCAAACAGAATCTGGCGCGGTATTAATCATGTTGTCTAGCTTCTGATAGTGGGATTTGTCCCTTACATACGCTCTGTGGGCATCATCTCGTACATGCTGCAATTAGAAAGTTATGTTACATGTATTATTTACATGAAAAAAAAAAAGTAACTGGTTAACTTTCACACATAAAGTTTTTGGAGTGAGCAGGACTCAAATCCATGACCTTAGAGGTGACAGGTAAGTGATCTTGAGATGGCGTCTTAGACCACGAAGAACCCCCTACCCCCTACTTTCTCACGTAAGTTACTGGACCAAGCTGGGCTGTAACCCGCAACCTCCGAGGTGAGATAAAAGTGACTTCGAGACAGCACCTTAAATCATTTGACCAGGGAAGGCAGGCAACTTAACCTAAAATTCATGTTGCATTGTACCAATCATGACCTTTTTGTGGTGAAATTTATCATTTTAAATGGTTTCTGTTGTTGTGTATGGTGTTATTATTTTCAACATTTTTCATATCGCGACGGTGTCTACTTGAGACAGTATTCTGAGCGCTGTCATATACCTCATGGTAAGATATCCAGCCCACATTATACCGACACCGCACTGACCAGACTGAGACCTCTACTGTAAGTACTGACCAGACTGAGACCTCTCCTATAAGCACTGACCAGACTGAGACCTCTCCTGTAAGCACTGACCAGACTGAGACCTCTCATATAAACACTGACCAGACTGAGACCTCTCCTATAAGCACTGACCAGACTGAGACCTCTCCTATAAGCACTGACCAGACTGAGACCTCTCCTATATGCACTGACCAGACTGAGACCGCTCCTATATGCACTGACCAGACTGAGACCTCTCATATAAGCACTGACCAGACTGAGACCTCTCATATAAGCACTGACCAGACTGAGACCTTTCCTATAAGCATTGACCAGACTGATACTTCTCCTATAAGCATTGACCAGACTGAGACTTCTCCTATTAGCATTGACCAGACTGAGACATCTCCTATAAGCACTGACCAGACTGAGACCTCTCTTATACGCACTGACCAGACTGAGACCTCTCCTATATGCACTGACCAGACTGAGTGAGACCTCTACTATAAGTACTGACCAGACTGAGACCTCTCATATAAGCACTGACCAGACTGAGACCTCTCATATAAGCACTGACCAGACAGACCTTCTATAAGCACTGACCAGGCTGAGACCTCTCCTTTAAACACTGGCCAGACTGAGACCTCTCCTATAAGCACTGACCAGACTAAGACCTCTCCTATATGCACTGACCAGACTGAGACCTCTCCTATATGCACTGACCAGACTGAGACCTCTCCTATAAGCACTGACCAGACTGAGACCTCTCCTATAAGCACTGACCAGACTGAGACCTCTCCTATAAGCCATGAACAGACTGAGACCTCTCATATAAGCACTGACCAGACTGAGACCTCTCCTATATGCACTGACCAGACTGAGACCTCTCCTATAAGCACTGATTAGACTGATAGCTCTCCTATAAGCACTGACCAGACTGATAGCTCTCCTATAAGCACTGACCAGACGGATACATCTCCTATAAGCACTGACCAGACTGAGACCTCTCCTATAAGCACTGACCAGACTGAGACCTCTCCTAAAAACACTGGCCAGACTGAGACCTCTCCTATAAGCACTGACCAGACTGAGACCTCTCATATAAGCACTGACCAGACTGAGACCTCTCCTATAAGCACTGAGCACCATAGCAAGAAAGTTTATAGTATCATTTTTCAAGTCATTGGAACCCACAACCTTCTGCATGCAAATCAAATGCCCTATCACTAGACAAACGAAACAGTTCAAAATTGTTTCTGAAATTTCTATTATCACCAACCATCACTGATAACGTATAAAGCGAAACCTTCATATCCCTGTGTCCGACATGGTTGCAACAACCTTCGATAACAAAAACCTAACATGATGAATGTAAAATCTGCCATTTACCTTGTCTAGGTCTTCATATTTTACAAGACAGCATTCACAATAACCCCTTTTTCTCTCCAATTTCCGTTTTAATTCTATTCTACGTCGCAATTCACCGGCTGTCAGGATCCTACTTCCACCGAATATGTCGGACTCCGACTTCTTCGCAGTACTTTTGCTAATGATAAAATAAAATCCAATTAACCTTTTGTGTAAAGAAGATATTATTTAAAAATTAACTAAAACTGTAATTGCTGTATTAAACAATAAGTATTTTAAGGCAAACATTTGAGTTGAGCTGGAAAGATGATTTCAACCACATGTACATGAGATTCAAACATAGCAGTTACTGTTAAAACTTCATACTTTTACCTTCAGAAAGTGACGGCTGTGAAGACATTTAGTCAGTTAACAAAGTTCACATTTCTTCTGTCTAGCCATCTTGGAATAAAATGTATACTTATCTAATATGAAGTACAAGTTTCATAATTTTTCAGAATTTTGAAATTAGCATAGTGGCCCCCGCTCCAATACACACTTTTTTATGTTTTTAGATATATTCAATGGTCCGTTATGGCGATATGGGTATCTTTTTAAACATGCCAAAATAAAATGTTGAAAAGCTATTTTCTAACAAGGTTAGATTTAAACAGATTTCCCTCTTAAAAATATATACCAAAGGAGTTCCATTATTTTGTTTTGATAAAGATTTGATCTGTCATATATCGTGGAAAGAGTTTGAATGTCAAGGTAAATGTCATAAAGATGTATGCCCATGATATTTATTTTAAGAGTAAGAATTTCATTTCAGTTTCAACAGATCAAATATTGTTATATGTCACATTTTAGTGGATTTGAAATTCCAAATCATTCTTACTTTTACTTTTTATAATAATAACGAGATGCTTTGTCTTCATTTTAGAAATAATTATTTCATTTTTTATTTATTTTATAATTATTTATTATATAAAAAATGATATTTTATACATTTACAGCATTTTTTTTCAACACACTGCCTTTAAATGTGCCACCAAGAAGTGTTGTTGCATGCTATGTTTTTGGTTTTGTAATGGATGTTATGTACACAGCAGGCCTTCTAAAATTCCAAAATGCAAATCGGTCCAGGTTTTTTACTACCGTGAGAATCGCACTTATTAAAAAAAAAATACTATATGCCTTTACATATATGCATACCCCACCCACCATGTCAGCTGCACCATGTATTTTCTCCGTTTATTAATTAATAGGGAACTATTTCAAGTTTATTTGTGTATTATTTATAACATACTTTATCACAATGTGTACATTTTAATGACTGACATTATGTTTCCGCTTTACTGAATAATTTTCATTATAAATATTAAAAATTATCAAACCGGAAGTGTCGCAGTACCGGAAGCTGCGTGAAATAATCACCGTGGAAACCAATGTAACAGTTCATTCAACTTTTTATTTTTGATATGCGTTGTGCTGCAGCTAGCCACTACGTACAAGTACCAAAAACCAGCTCGTATATATAATTCAAGTTATTTAAAAAAAAAATGAAACAAACAAGTAACACTGCACGTTTTATCAAATATTTTAATGACGCAAACAATATTCGGTCCGGCCGTCCCAGCTTTGGCTAGCGGTATATCAAAGAAATTACAGACGCAAACACAATCTTTTGATGAACCGACAGAACGCTATGGGTCGCTGATCACACATCAAAGGCGTGCTACACAGCGGTAGACTCTTCCGATAAACTCCCCCTAATATAGTTAATGGTTTAGTCCAAATTGACATCATTTCGCACAGCAGGTGACAAAACAATCGGATTATTGGGTTAAATGATATTGCCGCAAGGTGTATTTCACAGGTCAGTATGGCATGGTAAGAGCAATTTATGAGATTTTATACGATTAATAGAAAATATCTGGATTGATTTTTTATCAAACTTTGAAAATATCTGGACCGATTTTTTATTAAACTTTGAAACGAAAACCGGTTTTGAACTTCAGAAATCGGTCCAAAAACCGAAAAACCGGCAATTTTAGAAGGCCTGGTACACAGAGCGATTACTTTAACAAGTTCAAACAGAAATGTGTCTGTTGACAATAATGCCTTTGCTATTCGGATACCAATTTTTTTAATTGAAAATTAAGTTGAAAAGGGGCTACTGAACTCCTGTAAAATTTGACTGACATCAAATTGACAAGTATTGAATTGACCTTTATTTTATTATTTTACACATACACACAAGATATTAATTAAATACATAGAAGTAATTGATCGAAAAATTTTTTTCTAACAAAACAAATTTTTTAATGAAAATTAAATCGAAAAAGGGGCCAGGGCTTGAAATTTCTGATAAAGGTACTCGTCTTCCCTTTCTAACATTTTTAATTGAATACTTAAAATCAAAAAAATATTGAGGTCAGTTTCTTAAATATTACTTATCATGCCCAAATGTTCACTGGTCACGACAAACAGAATTTTCCAGCCCTGGGGGTCAATTACTCCTAAAAGATTTTTACCAAAATTTACAAATAATGAACTTGACTGGTATTTTATAATTATACAACACATAATATTAATTAAATACATAGACATTCTTGATCAGAAAGCAAATTTTTACCAGATAGATGGACAGTGGTAAAATTTAATGCCCTTCTACCATTCATCAAATGGCAGGGGGTATAAAGGTCTCACTACACAGCCGAATTTTGTTCTTTGTTCTATATTAAATAAGGTCTAGGATTTCCATGGTAAAAAAAAGAGTTCCACATAAAAAAAAAATTTCAAAGTACTTTTTTTTTTCATAGCAGGAATGTATACCCTTAAATAAATGTACACTAACTGGTAGGTTAGGCTGACCAGCTTGGCTTTTTTTTAAAGAGGGTGCAGTGACACCCTGAGATTTTATTAAAAAAGAAGTCCTCAAATGCTCATAAATACATGCATACATATATGTTGAACTCCTATAAAAGTCACTTTTTTTAACACCAGTGATGTCTTATTGTAGTATATGCTATGCCAACTTTTGCTCTACTATCTGCAGCAAGAAATCACAACCACTTTGAACTATTTTGGAATATTTTTTTCAAAACCAAATTACATAGGCCTTTTTTTAAGTGTAAGAATCATGTTATCGTAGGAAAAAAGGGGCATAACTGTGTAGTGAGATGTAATGACATAAACCACACTGCTTACTCGGCACTAGGCTTAGGAGTGTTTGAATCCATTCCGTCCTTTTCTTCATTTGGTGTGTCTACACTAGGTATATCCACCTGGGCAGCAAGGACACCTCTCTCCTCATTGGATTGATCACCCCTGGGGAAAGAATATTCACATAATCATGGTAGTTTTATATAATCACAAAAATAATATCAACTCCTTTTCACACATTTCATTTGGAATAGGGAAATGTTCCAAGAATTTTGGGGATCAAAATGCGCACTGATATTAAACCAATTACAAGCAACAACTTGGGAGAAGATTAAATTTTCTGTATTTAATATTAATGCAATGAGAACTTTTCCCCCCATCAAATCAAGTTTATGGTTTCATACATTTTATGTTTGCTTTGTTACAAAAAAAATCCAAAGCAATGAAGTATCAGCAAAGCATTTAATTCAAAGTTTACCTGTTTATCTGCGTGCCATCAAAAGGACATGAGCCTCTCGGTGTGTCAACATTTAACCTTGGCCATACTTCCAGCTGATGATTTAACGGTCTATAGCGGTAATTGCTTATCTCCACTTTCAGGAATGGCGACTTGAAGGTTTTATCTACAATGTATAACTATCATACTGAAAACAGTCACATGAAGGTATATTTATTCTAAAACAACTTTGCTCACAAAGTTTCATTTCAACCTTAGGGCTTTTCCAGATTTAAATGTATGGGGGGGTCGGACGGCACTTATTTTTTTTACCCACAGAGCATAAAATTTAATTGTGATATATACCACAATGCATAAAATTTTAATTAGATAAAATACCACCATGCACAAAATAAAAATAAAAAAATAGGCTAAAATCCCTTTTCTAATGTTTTCTTATTGTAATGCTTCCAAAATTACTAGTCTGGACGGTTGCCTACTTTCTTTGAAGTATGCCGACGTTACACTTTTGATCTCATGCCGATATGCAAGTGATTACGTCACAAATTACCTCAGGTCGAGAATTAAATAAAGGGGCACTACAGATAACAAATGAAAAAAAACAATAACAACATAATAATATTTAAAGGTTAGTGTTTGTTTGTAACTAGTTGACTTCTAAAATGTTTATTTTCAGTATACTAATTTCTTAAAAAAAAGAATTACTTTTAAATTGATACAATCCGTAAAGAGAGTTATGTTTATAACTACACATGCCTAAATTTATGTACAGAATGAACACGCTGTCCCTTTCATTAACACCTTGTGCCAATGTCCAATGACGTCACTCTGACAGTGAAACAAACATTATTATGACATGTTATTTACTCCCTACTATCGATAAAGGTTTAATCTAACTTGACCTCATTTCGCACACCCGATGACAAACAATCCGGTAATGGATGCCTAAAGACAATTTCACAGTCCAATTTATGTTTTTTATGACCGCTAAGAAATATCTGCCTTTCCCCAAGATTTTTTCAGATGCTGGGGTAAGAATGAGGCGTAGGGCACGGGATGACAAATCTGAGAATGTGGATGTTATTTTCACTGCTGACGCAATGTCCCAATTTAGATTTTTTGTCACAATAGACCGCATTACTTGGTGTTTCTTTTTGTGCCGAATACATTAGCGTTTTACACCACCTGACAAACAGCGGGGATATGCATACAATTATAGCAATGCCGCCGTCAAGTTGAATCGACGTTTTTGCAGAATTTAATAGTATTCACGTTTGTATATATTCATATCCGTAGTGGAGTATTTGTAAACGTATCGGATACGTCAAATATTGATATATTATTCGTGAAATTTACTTTATGAGATAACGATGTGACACGGCATCTCGGCATAAATATAATAGAGTAGGCGGGGTTACGGGCAGGGATACGGCCTGCTACGAGTGTATTCCGACATCTGATTAGCTCGTACATTTCCGTATTAATAATTTATTCACGACCAAGAATATGTTTCTTGTCACCTTTCGGGAAGCCCGAAGGTGGATTTCAAACATATGTTGTTGTCGGGTGATGTAATTATATTATGTCGGTCTTAACAAAAAAGATCAATCAGTTTGAGATGAAAAAGTTAATTGAAGACAATCTCCAACATAAACAACACCAGCGTATCGAGTGTCCCAACTGTGCAGTCGCGTGTAACGTTACACTTGGTCCTGATGTCTGGAGGTTGTGTATTACAATCGGTACAATAGGCGTGTCAGTGGCAAACATGTAGGTCAAATCAAGGTAAATTTAAGACCTGCTGTTTCTGCTGCGATAAAGATCAGACGCTCGCTGAAATCTTGACGCTGTGGGATATTGAGTTTGGAAATCTAGGCGCTGCGGTATATGGGGAAGGACAATTTTATGTTTTTGTATACGACGGTCGGAAATATCTGGGCAGAAAATGTATAAAATTCCGAAAAGAAAAACGATCTTGATGAAAAATTCGGTTCAGAGACAGAAGTACCGGCAAGGCATAAAATTTTAATAATCTTTTACCCCACAAGGCATCATTTTCTTTTATGAAAACACCCACCAGGCATAAAACTTATTTTTACTGCCGTCCGACCCCCCCATACATTTAATTCTGGAAAAGCCTTTACGATATTATAAGGAACAAAATCTACTGAGGCCATCTTGAAAAAAATATTTGTTTAGGCCATACATGAATGGGTAGATTATCATCCCTGCCCGCCCCGTAATTTTCATGCCGCTCCAACCATTTTTATTTTCATCAAAATAAAAAATTTAATTAAAAAAACATCAAAAATTTTAAAAATAAAAATAAATCCTCCCGCTCTCCCAGTTTTTAAGAAAATTTGAATGATAATCTAGCAATTAATTAATAATGGCCTTACTGTGCTCCAACCCAGTATTTTTCATGCAGGTAGGTAGGTAGCTTATTTTTTCCTAATTTTCCACATTTTAGGGAAATTTACAGAAATCATGGAAAAAAATTAAACACTTTGAAAGTCAATAAAAACGTTTGGGTAGCTGCAATTTTGAGCGAATAGGATTTTAAGGACAGCCTGAGAAGAAACATATTTCCCTGCTTTTATGTAACTGTGTCAGAAGACTTAACTTCCTTTTACTATAAAACAGTTCACACAAATACATGTATATGGTCCCAAGCAATTTGCATGTTAGTAAAATCCATAAACTCAAACAGTTTTTGGATTTCTTGAAATATTGGAAGTGCTTGTGAATTTTCTAAATATCATGAAAGATTCTGTACTTTCTTAAAATCAGTCTGCATAAGTAATTATTCACTTTAATAATCAAATTTCACCACATACATGTGCATGTGCCCATGTATTAAATTTTGGAATTCCTATAAATACAACTTTCTGGTTTCTGTGTCATTCATACATGGCTTTCAGTTTAAAATATTAATCTATTTTAGCTCAACTGCAAAGAAAGCTTAAAGCTTGTATAAACTGCTCTCAAATCTGATTCTGGAGTATAACCAGTACCATGGTGTTTTTTTAGAGGCCATCCGGTAGGGTTTGGGATCGAACCTACAACTCATAGCATTGGTGACCAACACTCTATCCATTGTGCTACTGCTCTGCTGTGTAAATTGTAGGTCAAGTGCTCGTCTAATTGTTTCATTTCAAACCATAGGCACAATTTTAATACAGTTCAAAATTTCTAAATACTTACACTTTGCAATGCATTTGGACTTCGGAGTTTTCTATAAAACAAGAAGAAGTTGAATATTAATTTCATTACGATGTAACAACGGAATAAAATTGAAAGGTAATTTGAACTAAAATTATTTTAACCCTGTGTTAAACAGGAAGCATGGATCCTTCAAACTTTTGTGATTTTGATTAAAATTGTAAAACAAAACCATTTTTTCATTTCAAAGTATAACCAGTTAAACAACAAGAATATATATATATATATATTACTTTAAGAAACGATCAATAACAACAGTATTTTAGTTTATGCCAATTTATTTTAGCTCATTTGCAAAGAAAGCTCAAAGCTTATATGAACTGCTCTCAAGTCAGCTTCCTAGGTAGAACCAGTGTATTTTGTTTTTCAGAGGCATTATGTCCAGCGTCCTCTGGCATGAAAGGCATACACCTGAGCCACTACACAATGCCCTGCTTTTACAATGGCATTTTACCAGTATTTTTTTTCAATTAAAGGTGATCAAAAAAATTGCTTTGTAACTCAGAACCACTGTACAACAATTGGATACAGTCACTTTTATTTGTAAATTTGTACAGAACACTCAAGCTACTGTCCTATGTATGTACATCTACCCTCCATCACGAAACTTCAAAATAGTGCTTTATCAACATTTGTTTTCAAATATGAAATTTAATTATGAATACACACCTACATTATAATAAAAACATCTACAGGTGTAATGAGTTAATCTGCATCACGGAACAGTCTTCTATATTTTATTCTTCAACACTGATTGTGAAACAAGTTATTACAACTAAGACAAATCACGCACAAAGTTTTTGAGTACAACCAGTACTAAGCACATACAAATAAAGTCTATTGCTAAAGGACACTACACATAGCCGTGGCAGAGGATCAAACCAATGACTACCTGATCATAGACCAGATGCTCCATCACTGGACAATGTGCTCTACATAAACTATCTTCTATATATTATTAATGTATCTAGACAAGATTTGTTTTTGTACCTTGGCACTGTTCTGTGACTTGGGCAGCTTCTTCAGTTCCTTCTCTATCCATTTATAAGCAGCTGTAAATTGGATGAAGAATTTATAGTTTTCAGTAAAAATCAAAAGTAACAAATATATTTCTAATAAATAAGAAGGGATGAACATTTTATATTTTATTATATTTAAATAGATATGAATTTAATTCTATTAATCAATCACCACATAGACAGTAGCCAAGCAGGGATTCCAACCTACGACCCCTGGATTAATAGACAGGCACGCTATCGATTGAGTTTACCTGGCCCTGTTAGCTCTCATGGGGAATATCAGTGATTTCTTAAAAAAACACCAATCTCATCATGTAAGATGTTTATCCACAGAACATCATTAAAATGTCTTGAAGGTACATGTAATGAAGGGAAACCATTTCTCTATTTTGAAAAATGGTAATACCCACCTTGATCACTCATTTATTTATTAGAGGGATCAACAAATAAAGTTTCATCAAAATATATCAAAGAAAATTAAAGCCATATTTTTTTTACTTATAGTAACAGTGACCTTGACCCCATGATCTTCAATGCAAATTTTATTATCATAAAATGAACCTAACCACAGAAATTCATCTGAAAGGTAACGAACAAAATCAGTTCTCTATTTCATGTAAAGGCTTTTACTGACTGTGCAGAAACAAAAAATTGGGCAGACACCATTTTTAATATTTTATTGACAGCGACTTTGACCTTGAGCCTGTGACTTCAAATGCAATCTAAAACTGTTTAGATCACTTTTTATTAATTATTAAAGGAACCATCACACAAATTTCATCAATATATAATTAATTTTTTATTTATTGCGTCGTAACCATTTTTTTTATTTTTCAGTTTTTGTTTGTATGGGGTTTTACATATTTTGTTGTTTTTTTAAAGTGGCTGAATGCCATTTTAAACACATTTCGGGTTATATACGGCATATCCTGATTTATTGGTGGAAGAAGACCTCAGAATGAATCAGGGTGGAACAATCCTCCTTCTGCAAGTAACTGGCAAAACTTTTTCATGAAGTTTTTTAAGCGAGCGTGACTCGAACCTACGACCTTTGCTGTGGTTAAGTGATCTTGAGACGGAACCTTAGACCACTTAGCCATAGAGAATCCACATCTTTTCTTCAACAGTATCTCACTTATTTAATGGCAATCAGAGCAACTAATCATTCTTCACCAGATCAGCTAGCTTATCTCTGCAAGGACTACTTCTTCGCATGTTCCGAGATGGGAGACTCGCAACTCATGACAAAAGAACGAAATTCATGACAGATATTCTTATTTCTATATCTCATTACTAGTCTGAAATCTTCGTATTAATCAGCTAATACCTACATTCTAATGTGACGATTTTCACACCCCACTTCTCAGCATTATCCAACAGAGTGTTAGTCTGAAATAAAATGGCATAAAATATATTTTTAATGAAAGGTATTTTGCTATGCTGATTTTTGGCACAAAATATGATGCTTTTCCTACAATCCCCAGTTTTAAAACTTAAATATAAAAATAAAATATTAGTGAACTATCAGTGAATTATTTCCTAAACCAACTGCATGGAAAGTACAACTTATCAGGTATCACCAGATGGATGAATTTTCAGTCAGAAACCAGAAATTGTTTAACAGCGAAAACCAGTCTCCCCACATACAAGATTTTTAATTCTGAAAATACAAAGGACCATAAATCAATCAAAAAATAATAATGAAACCAGAATGCAAAATAAATATGCCCAACTATATCTCACACCGATCCTTCCCAGCAAGTTCCTGCTTAATCCAACCAAAGATGTAGTAGTTATACTAGGGACAAGATTTTATTGAAATTTAATTCATTGGTTATTAACTTGGCTATTTTACACCGATTGTAAATATAAGCAGGTCTTCCTGGTTAAAAAAATACTTACCACTTATTCAATGAGACTACATGGCTGTGCCGGGGAACAACCCATGACCCCCGAGTCTGATGCTCCACTACTAGACCAAACTCTCGCGACTCCAAACTTGATATAATCAGTGTTTTTTCTTTCTTATTTTCTAAATTTCAAACCTTTGCACTCTCTCATTATATTATAAGGCCAAATAAAATAATAGAAATGCCTGACATTTTCAACACCATGATCAGTAGAATCATTCTATCCATTCAAATCTCTCATAATAAATCAAGAAGACCCCATAACTTAGTTTGATATTATTACTTTTTACAGAAAATGTCCAAAAGTTATAGAAGACAATTAACAATAATAATATAGTAATATCATATTGCCTTACCCCTCTAGCCAGTATCCTTGCTCTCTCGGCAAGTGCTTTGCCTCTTGTTGTCTGAAATAAAATCCAAATTCAATATGAATGCAACATATACGACCATCCTTAAAGAATAATTTGTTTGCCGTGCTCCTACCTACTTACTCAAAATTGCAGCTACCCAATCTATTTTATTGACTTTCAAAGTGTTGTTTTTTTTTTCATGATTTCTGTCCTGGCTCCATTTTTCTTTAAAATAACTATGCAAAATCAAAATTTGGTAACATTTTTTTAAGCTACAAACATACCCACATGAAAATACTGGGCCAGAGCACAGCAAACAAGTACTTTTTAAGGATGGCCTAGCAACATATAAAAACACAAATTTACTTATTTCCTGCTCCATGTTTTAAAATATGTTTATAAAAGACAATCATATCATAAAATAGCCGTCTACCAAAGCATTAACCCAATTTGGTCTGTTCAAGAACTGGTAACCTTCCAGAATCCCGGGAATGAGATTACTGATCATCTGTTTTTATAACACTTAAACAAAACCACACGTACATGTAGATTACAACTCACCGTTGGAATTCTCTTTTCATCTGGATTACTAGGTGATGGTGATGGATCACAATTGAAGGGGCTCGGGGCCGGACTTAACTCCCCGCAGTTATCTTTCCTGTGTCGAGGACGTGGCTGCGTGGTTATAAGATAATTAATATCTTTACTCAGGAATTCTTCTAGAGTCTGAAAAGAGTAACACAATGGATATATTTATCCTAATAACTGGTGAAAAGGCATTGAAGAAAATGAAAAATTAATCAGCAACAAAGATTTTGAACATGAAATGCACACAATCTTGTTATTACGAAAAAGATTATTTTAAGTATCACAGAACAGACATTGTATTACTGTAATTCTTAAAGTATACATACAGGTTTCTCCACAGGCTATTTAAGCACAGGGGCACCCCAACACTTGACTATCATAAATGGTATTCCCCTAGTGCTTGAATTATTTAACAAAATTTTGCAAAAGCTTTTTACTTTCCTCAAAAATAATATATTTCTTTGCATATCTTTTCTCATTTTAAAACCTAAAATGAAACATACTAAATATGATGACTTTAACTGATTGATGCAAGTTCTACTAATGAAATATATTTTGATGAGTGCCTTACACAGCGCTTGAAAATGTGATGATGGTGTTTATGGCTCTTACCCCAGCGCTTGCATTCCTTACTAAGCCCTTCTAAGATAAAAGATATTACTGAATATTTATTGTCAATTTCATGTCGCTATAGGCTTACAGAGCAGGCCTTCTAAAATTGCCGGTTTTTCGGTTTTTGGACCGATTTCAGAAGTTCAAAACCGGTTTTCGTTTCAAAGTTTAATAAAAAATCGGTCCAGATATTTTCAAAGTTCAATAAAAAATCGGTCCAGATATTTTCTATCGGTCGTATAAAATCTCATAAATTGCTCTTACCATGCCATACTGACCTGCGAAATACGCCTTGCGGCAATATAATTTGACCCAATAATCCGTTTGTTTTGTCACCTGCTGTGCGAAATGATGACAATTTCGACTAAACCATTGACGGTATTAGGGGAGTTTATCGGAAGAGTCTATCGCTATGTAGCACGCCTTCGATGTGTGATCAGTGACCCATAGCGTTCTGTCGGTTCATCAAAAGACTGTGTTTGCGTTCGTATATTTCTTTGATATACCGCTAGCCAAAGCTGGGACGGTCGGACCGAATATTGTTTGCGTCATTAAAATATTTGATAAAACGTGCGGTGTTACTTGTTTGTTTCATTTTTAAAAAAAAAAAATTTTAATTATAAAATTAATGACATTAATTAATGAAAGTGATAAAAGCCGGACCGATTTTGTTTTGATGTGGGACAGGTTCTGAATGGTTTATTTTTGTGGTTGAACCGTTACATTGGTTTCCAGGGTGATTATTTCACGCAGCTTCCGAAACTTACATCACTTCCGGTTCGATCGAACATTTTTAATAGAATGAAAATTATTCAGTAAAGCGGAAACATAATGTCAGTCATTAAAATGTACACATTGTGATAAAGTATGTTATAAATAATACACAAATAAACTTGAAATCGTTTCCTATTAATAAATAAACGGAGAAATACACGATGCAGCTGACATGGTGGGTGGGGTATGCATACATGTAATGGCATAATGTAAGGCAATTTTAGTGATTTTTTATAAATAAGTGCGATTCTTACGGTAGTAAAAAACCTGGACCGATTTGCATTTTGGAATTTTAGAAGGCCTGTTACAGAGAACCAGTTAACATAACCACTCTTTCCTAGGATTCTGTAAAGGTAACCAGTAATCGAGCACACTCATTTTTTGCAAGTAAATGAAAACGATCCTACCAGAATCGTCAATGAGAGACAAATGACGAGATGCAGTCGTTTATCAATTATCACAGAGACAGTGAACAGGATTCAAACTCACAACCCCTGGATCGACAGTCCATGACTTTTCATCCTTATATAACAGAGGCCGATATTCGGCCACATCCCAATTAAAAAATGCATTTTTTTTCCCAACTGTGGCAGAGAAACTTCCCAAAAAGCCAGTTAAGATTTCCCAAAAACGTTTTGTTTACATTTCAACATTTCCGCCTTAAGCGCTGGTCTGGTATAGCGTTATTAGCCTAAAAGCACCTATAGCGCGGCAATCGTACATGCGGGTTACGGGTGACCAGTCTAATCCATAATATTCGGTGGTTTGGGATTAAGTCTTTGCTTTTCACAATAGAAGCAGTTTAGATTATCAGTGACCCCTCACTAACACATTCGACTCATAACGAACGCTAATTCTGTGAAGGAGACAAACTTTTAGAAAAGCAAGCGTCGCCGATGCTCTAGACTACAAGGGAAGTAAATTATTCTGTTTTTTTTTACAATGTTTACCTCAGGTTGATTTTCTCTGATTAAAAATGTCACACAATGGGATATATTATAGTAAGTTCATTAAACGTCAGTATCTTTCAAAGGAAAATCAATAGACGTTGTTTGATTGTGGTGTAAAAAAAACGTAAACTTGAGGCTGAAAGTATCAGCACTGAAGAGCAGCCTGTTAAATTAAACTCTCCTCCTGTTGTAACAGATTCTACCATTCAATGTGAACCAGAAATTTAAAATTTTCATGGCAGGAAACAATGTCTCCTTCAGTATGAAAACAGGTAAGCATGGCCCAAAAATAAAATACCTTTTTCCCAAAATGGGCAATTATCGGGCGTAAATTTCCCAATTTGAAAGACTAAGGCCTCTTCCCAATTTTCTGATGAAAAGCCCTGCAGTCAGCCGTACCACTGACTTGAGCCAACCAGGCTTGGCTCATATGCCTGGTTGGCTCATATACAAAATGAGAAGACTTCAGAATCGGCAAACATGTTTTCTTACAGAAACTACACAATGTACTGCAACATATGAAGTCACTTACGGCTCCGAGACGTCCCAAATCATTCTGTAGTCTCTTTAAATGCTTGACCTCTTTAACATCCAAGTAGATCGTCTTCCCGATTAATGGCAACTTCATTTTGTCACATGACTTAGCTTTGTTCGGAAAGAGGAGTTTCCGTTTACCACTTGGACTTATCTCTGAAAAAATATAGAAACGATTTATGCAACAATATAAAATAGACGTGTACCAAATGTGATAATACTGGCTAGTCATGCATATTGCATTGTAGAGCTTTATTTCCTTTTAAATTTGATGTGTGGTCTGTGGTGTATTTGAAAGTATCATAATAGACAGTAAATCACAGGGAAACTAACAACTTCTATAACAAGTACTCTTCAGTAATACAACTCCTTGAAATAAGAGTATTAAGACCGGCCTTAATTAAAAAGTAAATTATTTGCAGTGCTCCTACCTACTCAATCAAAATTGCCACTACTCAAACTTTTATTGACTTTCAAAAGGTCGGAATTTTTTTTTTCATATTTTCTGTCCAATTCTCTTTACAATGACTATGCAAAATAAAAATTTGGCAAAAAAAAAAAAAAGTAACATACCTACCCACATGAAAAATATTGGGTCGGAGCTGACAGCAAAAAAATATTTTTTAAAGATGGCCTAACAGAAGATTCATGGTATAACATTCTAGATAAAGGGGAAAACACTAGCTAAAAAAAAAATTTTTTAACTTGACTGCGAAGAAAGCTCTAAGCTTATATGAACTGCTCTCGAGTTCGTTTCCTGGGTAGTCCACAAGCTATCGGGTTGAGCTTGAGATAGAGCCCACAACCACAACTTACTGCAAAGGGGGCAATATTGAATCCATTCACTCAATATTTCTACAAAGCATTTGACCCCATGCCATATTAAAGATTTGACAATAAATATATACCAGGCAGTTATGGAATAAGTAGGAAGTTACCATATTGTCTTAAAAGACAGGTCCGACACAAAAGAGCAGTCACAAGATGTCAAGGAGCAAAGAAGGTTTCATACTTGTACCTGTGTGACCAGTGGTATACTTTCTGTAACTTACTGTAACAAGACTGTATGTAAGCCTTTGGCTATGTTGGTCCTTCTCTTGAGATTCATCACGTTTCTTCCAAGTTAAAACTCAGACTACCTCAAGGTTTTATGAATATTATTAGATCTGTATTTGGATATAAATTGGTCAAAACAATTTTTTAATTTTTTATCTTACTAAAGACCTATACATTCATTTACATGAGTTAACTTCTTCCAGGTTAAATATCGACTTACTATATTTAGCCGTTTCCTTCTTCATGGCTAAGTTTCAAGTGTCAAACTATTTTGCAGAGCACACATAATTGGGCACTTCAACCCTGAAAAAACAAAAATTGCTAAAGTTATTGGATATTGTAATATAGCTAAATTAAGTGACTCAAACTTTCAACTTTTTATTAAGGCTGTCATTATTTTGAAGTGATAAAATCTGCAGTATCACAGGTATTGACTAAGGCTGAATTTTTACTGGCCAATGTTGCCTCTCAAATTGAAATTCAACAGAGTTTAATGGCTAAAACTAAATCCATTAGTTGTTTGAATTTGTACCCTTTTGTGATAATGAACAAATGCTGCCAAGCTGTGTTTTTTTCCTTCGCTTACACCTTCAGAGAGCATCTTTTGATAATACAGGTGACCACATGACTAAGGGGTTTCCACAAATGTTTAATTATAGACAAAAAATAACAGCAAAAATTTAAATACATTACCACTGTTTAAAAAATTTGAAAGGGCGGACAGACAGACCAGCTTTGTGACAATTGGACAGGGCTGTCATTAGAAGCATGGGGCCTGGGTTTCCCCCCAGCTATTCTTACTTATACCACGGCTATTTTCAGCTTTGTTTCTTCTGGGGTTTTTTTCATGGAAGACCCCCAGAACCCTTCTACTTTATGCTTTCACCTTCCTGCTTCAAAACTTAATGAAAACCATGTTGGACTGGCAATAGGACCACCTGCTAAATCGACCTTTGTATCAAACACACTGCAAACTGTGTTTGGGAACCAATGAAAAGACACTGACTTTTTGGAGATTTTTGTCAACTGATATAGATCACTGGAGACAACTCTGGGTGTGATCAACACTGTAATAAAAAGATTCGCAGCTATATTATAGAAACATATTTCAAAAAAGTAGGATACTGTTGAATAGATCAATCTTTCAGCTACACGGGAGTGTAGTTTATTCAAATCGGTTCGAGTTGCGTCAAAAGGTTGTGATAGTAACCTTGTCTTTATTAAACAAAATATAGGGATATAAAATGTATACTGATCATACCTATTACCGCGAGTCTATTAACTTTGTCAACCATGTAATTAATGGCATCAATAATAAACAGTAATAAAGATACTTAAGTGTGCTGAGTTATAAACAGTTGCCTGTACAAAATGTAAACAAATGCCGACGTCAACTAAGTTGGAGCTTTGCCAATGTCTGGGATATTGTTACTACATGGGCATTTGCAGTAATAGGTATATCGCTGTATTAGGCATACATGGCTATATAATTGACACTAGCCACTGTGGTCCAATACAGAACAAATAGAATGGTAATTTAGATTAAAGATCTCCATTTTGTACGTTTTTAGAACGAATTGAACAAAAAATGGTTTGACAAACATTTTTTTACAGAATGCAGGGTCAACTGGTAGAGCATCGGAACTTGGATATGCATAGAAAGATAAAAAAAAATGAGACGCCAAGACTGAATGTTTACAATCTTAATAATATGCAACGATTTCAACGCAATGTTGGGACGACTGGAACACCATAAGTTAATATACGTTATATAGTGATATGTGTTTGTGTTTTAATATTTACCTGCATTATAATAAATTTATTTGAGTTTCGTTGATTGGGAATTTGTTGTTTTTCTTCATCGGATTTGCCGCCAAATTTCATTCCGGTGTAAATAAGTTTTCGGCTTGTGATTGGTTATAAATGAGCCTACACACTACAAACTATCAACTCGGTAACCGTGAATACATATTCCAGACATGCACTATCAAACTTCATATAATTAGTTTAAATTTAATTATTTTACTTCAAACTTCATAATTACTAAACGGTCGGTAAGAAAGAAGGATGAAATATAATCAGAGATAAAAATTAAAGAAAAAAATATAATGAGAAATAAGTACAGGGCTAGCCTATATACATATTATATAAATAAAATAACTGAAGATACAAAGTACTAGAGATCAGAGACATATTTATAAACATATGTAATTAGGTCACTGTACAGATATAGTAGAAAGGAATTCCAATCTACTTTTAACCTGAAAAGACAAGCCGTTCTGGCTTCCGTTCCGGTACTAGGGGTTCGAGCCCCGCCAGTATCGCAATGTCCCGGTTGGGCTTCGCCTAAGTAGCCAGGAACTTTCCGTCATTTTGTTACTTGTTTGAGAGAGTTGCTCTGTTTCGTGGCTGGAATGTCGACCAAATAGTGAACACTTTTATATAGAAAATGTAGGCTTTACTTTTTATCACCTGACTTCTAGTGTATCCCAATCGAAGTGAGTAAGCATGTTGTTTACACTATTTTTGTTTTGGAACCTGCTGGTACCTAATATACTGGGCTTCCTTTTTCTGAACCATCTCAATGTTCTTGATCAGGCCTTGCTGCTGAGAATTCCAGACAGTTGCACAATAATCAAATTTGATCATACCATCATTACGTAATGTATGCGTTTGTTTTAGTGACCTCACTGGTTGATCTGAGGTTTCTTCTCAGGACCTTAGCATACTATTCGCCTTTTTAGCCAGTCTGATCACCTAGGCCTTTATGCTACGCAATAGACAATAGTATTATACGGATAATACGGAAATACCCGATGTTTCGTGATTGCTTTTTAGCTACTCTGTTTATATGACTACTCCAGGAGAGATTGGATTGTAGGTTGACTCCGAGGTATTACGCTTCTGCAAGTGAACATCCATTCAAAATCTATTCCCCCAAACTGCCAGTCAGTCTTCTTGAAGTTTATAATATGATCCTCGTCTGAAAGAACATGTCTGTATAATATGCAGTCATTAGCAAAGATGACACTTTGTTCAAATACATGGATTAGGAGACTGAACAATTTACCACTCTATCTTTCAACAGTTCAGTTTGGGAAAGATAGAGGCTATTTCATTATTTTATTGAAATTATATATGTGGTGCATCTTTGCCATACTTATCGACGAACTAATAGTAAATGTAAGTGTTAGAGAAATCAAACTAAATGATATAAAAGGTATGCACATTATGCAAAAATAAATCAGGTGGATTTAAAAGTGATTAGTGCACACTTTACAGCAGAAACGTATGAATAGATATGTACATGTATTTATACATTTTAGATTAAGGTAATAAGCTGACCATTTAAATTAATCATACACTAACAATTACTAGCGAATTGATGTATGTTCATGAACAAAGTGCTCAGAAGCACCGTTGAAAACTGTAAAGCATTTTTTTTTTTTTTTTTTTAGCCAAGATTAATGACCCGTTTATTGTTTATACATACACATACATAACACAAGCATAACATGACAATATAGAATTTTGATATATTGAATTAACATATATATACCAACATCATTTAATTATCGGCATAGTCATCATGCATTATTCGTTAAGTAATCAAGTTTTATAACCATTTATTCATTTGATTGTTTAATTACACTCATTTATACGTTCGTTTGTTAATTCATTCAATAATAAAAACTTAAAGGGTACCGCACGTCAGAATATAAATGGTTATTTATCGTTAAATAGACATGTAAATAACACAAAAATCAACAAATTTTAATTGTACGAAATTTATCAAATGAGAAAAATGACATTAAATATCATGATTTCAAGCGTTTCCTAAATGCTATGGGCGCCGCCATTTTGTAGCTCTTTTGTGATGGAGGTATTCGGTGACGTCATAACTGCACTTCCGTTCTAGTTATCGCGCAAATTGTATTGTGTCGTTAGTGACTGCTCTCTACTGAAACTCTTATGTATATACACTAATATACGTAATCAGTTTATATACAGATATACAGTGCATTAGTGAACATCGAAGGTAGACAATTAAACGCGAAAACGATTCTGAATTGAAGGACTTAACCCATTAAACATTGTTTTCTCCAGCGGAATAAGTGGGTGGAGTAATGCGATATGTTTTGTGGGCAGCAATGTTTTTTGTTTTCCTAATATGTGATTTCACATTGCCTCAGTGTCAAGCTTCTGGTGACATCACGCGCAAAACGCCTTTATACTTTGGGGTAGGACTTAAGATTGCAGAATGAAGCGTACCAATGCCTTGGCGTACTACTATCCAAGCTGCAATTTCTGATGATTTCAGTACGAAGATGACCATATGCGACATACATATAGACTAAGTGTATATTATCCAGTGGGAAGCTCTTAAAAATGTGCTAATAACATATAGCTCAACTGATTTCTGAAATTTAATTTGTAATTTTATATACTCTTCCAAAATATTGCGAAATTGATATAGCAAACTTTCACAATCTTATAATTGCAGGCTGTTTGAACAGGTGTAATAAACCAATTAACAATAAAAACAAGAGGTTAATGCCAAAACATAAGGTGTGAAAACGACATGGTATCTAAAAGTTATTATTAAAATACAAATTAAAGCTAATTAATTGTGACAGGCCCGATTAGCTCAGTCAGTTAAGTGTCTAACAATCAATCCAGGTGTCTCGAGTTTGAATCCCCACCCGGCGACAGTCTCTGTGATGATTGACATACAAAATTGTGTCTCAATATCATTTGTCTCTCACTGCTGATTCGAGTGGGAAAATTATCAGTTACTTGCGGTTGTTGGGTGTGCTCGAGTACTGGTTAACTTTTCAGGAAACAGTGGTTAGGTTAACTGAACATCTGTACAGTAAGCCCTCGATGGCAAAAAATGATGCTTAATATTCAGTCAACATTTAATTGGTCATAAAATCATTTTATTAATTTTATAATTAATAGGCAATTTAGTTTATTGATATATGGCTTTTTCACAGTCAACAAGGTCATTATTCGTGAATAGACATTTGAACTACCTCTACTTCGTAATGAAAAAAGATAAAGTAAAACCTTTGTTCCTTTATTTATTCAAAAATTCATGAAATTTTTTTTTTTACTGTTAAAAAAGTGTTCTGGTATACAATTTATGAAAAATATTCATAAAATCATATAACATAATTTTATTACTTGTAAGTTTGCATTGATATTGAAACCCTAATTAACTGAAAATGTTTTAATCGGTAGTAAGGCATAATACTATGTGATATAACATCCTGTCATAAACCCTGGGGTCATTAAACCTGGGGTGATTACGCTTATTAGGGTACAATATGCACACTGTGGCAGGGTATTTCTCATTACCACATGGTGTGAATGTGGTGTTGGTGAATTATGAAAGCTCAGCAGGGTGCCAGTAGCTGGACAGTAACATACACTTTGTGCAATATGCCTGTAGACATTATATTCCATATGACACTCCCTATAAGGAACAACATTCATACATGTTCAGGGAACTGGTGGAATAGATAATCACCATATATCAAATTGGGTAGTAACACCATTTGAATAACCAAAAGACAGTGCCAGTTATGTGAAACAACAAAAAAAACACAAAAAAAACTCATTCATGCTTCATGTAAATTTACCAAAATGGGTATGAAATAAAAAAATTATCAGCCATTTCTCAGTACGAAACAATGGCCGCACCAGCTAAACACGATAAGAAAAGAGATATAATATTATTTTTCTTTATTCTCTCTTAGACAGGTAAATATATGTAACAAAACATTTTCCCTTAAATTCGATTCCTGGTCTAAATAGGTTTTGTTTTTTTTATAATGTATTGACTGAGTAGCAAACAGTATATACCCTGATAGTACAGTATGAATGTGCAGGCTCGCCTGGATCTACATCAACACTGACGGCAATAATTAAATTTTTATCAAGCTATGGGTAATTTTACTATTTTGAAAAATTCAATCATCAATGTCAGGCTACATGATAAGATGTCAGAGTCGTGATTGATGGGTTTCGGGTTTGATCTCTGGTTCATGATCGGTGTGACTGTTTAACAGTTATCATCTTTTTGGGTGAAACCTTCATAAAACATTGCTGTATTATTTCTGTGATACATTCTAAATCTACTAAATTTCCAATAGTATGGTCATTGCATCTGCAGCACGTATTTTCGTCAGACGAAAGCAGCATTACACAGTTTCCGCAGCTGCAAAAATCTTTCACATGTGTGAACAACTGTGCCGTCTCACTATTTCACTCGTTTTCTAATTCATTTAACTCTGCTTTTGAAAATTCTGGTTCAAAGTTGTAGGCCACAGGTCCTTCTCCGTTACTAAAATTCATTTTATTATTTTTGCGAGTACCTTTGCCGGTGACTATAATTGCACGTTTCTATATCTGCTGTAGCGTATAAATCAATTATGTTTTAAACCGGAAGTGCAGTTATGACGTCACGCAGGTATCCAATATGGCGACTTCCACCACAAAGTCGATGTGCGAAAATAACCGTTACAAAACGAGCTGATATATCTTTATAGACTCGAATTTAGGCATAATAATACTTTTAATAGAAAGCTGAACTCATAGCTATTCATATTATCCTGTTTTATATACAGGGTTGCGTTCCCCTTTAATTAACGTTATAATAATAATGATAAATAATGATTATCATAATAGTAAGAGACTATCTATGAATTAAGTATAATATTCTTATTCTTTTATATATCATCATTTCTTTATAATTTACCAATGTACAATATCATACCGAAACGAAAAGCAAGACATAAGATATGGACAGTAATAAAATAAAATAAGATTTTGAACCAATGAAAACTTCCATAACATTGTATAGTATTCACAAATTTGTTTTCAGTCGTATCTTGCTAAAACGAAATACAAGATTCGATATTTAGATTTCCGCTTTTTCTTAGGTTATAAAGTAAGGATGTAATTAATAACTGTTTTATTTTCTTTGTTCAGACCGATGTATGTTATTTGATCTTGTAAAGAAGATATAATATTAGAATACAGTATTTTTGTATTAAATTTATCATCTCACTTCTGAATTTCCACAGTTGCCATTTTGTCTCATATATAACCCAATTTACTGCATTTAGTTCCCTAGGACACCAATGCAAGCCAAGAGAGACGTCGGGGAGAGTTAAGATTTCAAAGTCAATATCTAAAATAGTAGTTATGTTAGAAATTATATTTTCAATATCATCCCGCAATGGTTTTACGATTTCACATTTAAAGAAGAGATTGATAGAGTTCATCTTTCTTTATTACAAAGATTACATATACCTTCTGACAGATGCATTATGATTAATCTATGTTTTGTGAAAATAGCATTATGCAAATATTTCCATTGAAATTGTCTGGCTATTCTCGATGCGAGCGCAAAGTTAATATTTAGCCAAATATTTTCCCATTTAATATTTTTTAAAAGTAGCTTTCGTTCCCACTCTACCTCGGTTTTTAGTTTTTCAAATTTGCCATAATATGACGATTTATTCATAATAGTTGTGTTCCCTTATATCAGAGAAAAATAAAATAAAATAATTATTTAAACCAGTGACTAATGTAGATATGTTACTGTTGAAGCCGATAAATGACTAATTTTCATTAATGAATACAATCAAAATGGTTTGGTATGTCAAATCCACCAAAACGTGACAAAATCTATGTTTAAATTGGAGTGGTAGACTTGAAATGAAATCACCATTCTAAAAACAGACATCACTTAAATTCTGCTTGACGACCTTCGCGTCGTCATTCAGACTTGTTCTAAGATGAAACCATTTTTATTATATGTAGACTTGTATAACGGATCAAACTGAACATAAAATGAAATTATGTGACGTATTTTATACATCACAAAATATTTTGCATTTTTTATCTAATCTTATCTAACCTAGGCGCACCGCCCATGTTAGGAAATCCCTTTTCAATATAGAATTTTTTTACATGTATAAATATATATCCTTTTGTTATACGGGGTCAGCGAGAATATATAGGCATGATAAATTTGAAAAAAATGTTTTGAGCCAATTATATCATTTTATATATTCCCTTTTACATAATTTTATACGCCTGAAGCAATTACGCCCAACTTTTTATGAATTGATGAGTCTACTAATTTATCTGTATCTTGTGTTTTATGTTTAAATATTCAATGTCACCTCCACTATCAATGAACAAAATAAACTCTGCGCTCTATACTTATTGCAATACTGAGACGTATTGCACACATTATGTAGAAAGCAACGTTTAAAAGCAACACGAATTTCGTGCAGATGTTCTAAATTACAATTATTTGTCGAGATATTCCAAATAACTATTAAAATGGCTGCGCCCATGTACAACGTGTATGTTGGCTCTGAGACTGGCTTATTGAAAGGAATAAACGTGTCTAAAGGACATTGGAATAATCTGAACTCAATTGGAACAGCTGACAAATCGAAGGAAATATGTTCCATTTGCTGGGAAGACAACGTTCGATCTGAACTCTGTATCGGACTGAGAAATAAATGCATCATTTCTTATGATACTAAAACTAAATTATTTTCTGAACCAATTCCCCTCGATGGTGGGAAAGGAAATCTTAGAAGTGTTTTAAAATGTGCAGACTCTCATATAACAGCTATTGACACTGGTTTAGTTCATGTGTGGACTGGTGGTGAACAGATGACGGAGATTAATACGGGCGAACACTTGCACTGTATGTCACAAAACAAAAAAACACAGTCTGTCCTTGGTACTGGTGGAAAGGAAACTGATTTGAAGATATGGGATGTAAATAACCCAGATAAACCAACATTTATTGCTAAAAATGTCAAAAATGATTGGTTAAATCTTAGAGTTCCAGTCTGGATAACAGGAATTGACTTTCTGTCAAACGACAAAGTTGTCACATGTACAGGTTAGTTTGGTCACCATGGTGGTAATCTCCTCTTATTACTGTTTTTTTTAAGTAGTAAATAATGCCATTTCCAAAAACATTTCAGGTTATATATGGCATGTCAAGTTTTATTGGTAGAAGAAGACCTCAGATTGAATCTGAGTAGAATCATCATCCCAGGGTTCGACATTAACCTTTTATTCCACTAGACCACTGGGCTAGTAACTCGGTAAAACTACTTGACCTGACCAAACTTCCACTAGCCCAGACCAATATTGTAACTATGAATCCGGACATAGTACTGAAAGTTGGTCACAGAGCTTTCTCATAAGTTTTCTTTGTTTCAGTTCTACCTTTTGTATTTTTGTTATTGTTATCTTCCCAATCTTTTCCCCCGATGAAGCCAAAATTGAATAGAGACATGTCGAAAGGTGTTGTTCATTGTTAATATTAATAAATCATAAATTGGTCTTTTAATGTCGTAAAATATAGAAGGGAAATAACTGAAGCCGATCGTACCCAGAAGAGTAACGCTGCTTAATATATTGCGTTATTAATAGAGGTTAGAGTTATGCCGCTCAGTTTGGGCCACTTAGTAATTCTATGTTATGTGTTTATGCGTTTGCCGTAATGCCACAAATTATCTATAATCAATGATATTACATGCTCATTGGCAGGTGCATTTTAAATGATTCAATGATAACCATTATCAGCTCAGGTTTTGGTGCTTTTTAACTGATTGCTTAATTTGAATTTAACACGACCAGTCAGGCTACATACGCTCCAGTAGAACACGACCGAACCAAGTATTTACTAGACTTTGTCGTTCGAACGTGGGGTTAATGTCGAACCCTGCATCCTTCCACAAATAATTGGCAAGCTTTTTCACATAAATTTTTTTTAGCAAGCTGGAATTGAACCAACAACCTTAGCAGTGAGCAGTAAGTGGTCTTGAGACAGTGCCTTAGACCACTCGACCACGGAGGACCCAAAACAAAGACCAACATAATTTTGACTGATGGTTGTGTTGAAGGCGTCCTTCTTGTACAGTCACAAATGAACCACAATGCCCCAGAGTGGGCCCATGTACATTAAGAAGCATTAAGATTTTACTATTGATGAAAGTTACAGACAGGAAATAATTACAAATATATTATACCCATATAAACAACCTTTTTTAAATTCCATTGAATGAGTAAAGTCATAATTGAATTGGCATTTATTTTAAAGTTTATATATGAAATGTGTAAAAATTCCATAAAACACACTGCCAGTAATGAGATACTTGATATTCAACTTTAAACTGTTAAAAACTGTTATTAAGACCACCTTCTAGTGTGTTTTAAAAATCATTATTTTTCATAAAGTGGGGCTATATGGTTACAGTAGTAGCTAAAGACATAAATAAGTTATTTAATTGCATATGTCTAGACTCTAGAGTAGAGCACACTTACAAAACATACTTGTACACTCCTGTCATGATATAATTTTAAATTTGTAAGAACTGTTATATTTGGACTCAATTATTTATTGCAGGTCATCATCAGGTTCGCATCTATGACCCAGTTGCCCAGAGACGTCCTGTCCTTGATATGAAGTTTGATGAATACCCAATCACAGCAATGTCCCTTCATTCTGACCACCAGATGATAGTTGGAAACACGCAGGGGAAGATGGCCTTACTGGACTTGAGGAAGGGCAGTATGGTGCATTTATTCAAGGGATTTGCCGGTGCCATCAGGTCCGTGCAGTGTCATTCCTCCAAGTCAATTGTAGCATCTTGTGGACTGGACAGATTTCTAAGAATTCATGACATAAATAGCAAGCAGATGCTACACAAGGTCTACCTCAAGTCTAGACTTAATTGTGTACTGATGACGGACAAATGGACTGACGACAAGAGTGGTGAGGTAAGTGAGGGAGTTGCAGAAAGTCAAGAAAGTACCCAGGAAGATGAGGAGGATAGCGGAGAAAATGAGGATGTTGATGAGGATGATTTGTGGAATAAAATGGAAATTGTAAAGACAAAGACATTTAAAAAGAAGGAGACAAACGTACAGGAACACACTGAGGAGAAAAAGAAGCGTAAACATGTAGAACAAATTTCCATTGCCGAAAAGACAACAAAAAAGAAAAGAAAAGTAAAAAAAAAATGAACTGTTTAAAGATAAAGTGATTAACCTTTCTCATATTTAGACGCATCAATCACAAATTGTATCAATACTAACTGTTACAGTTTGGTTCTTGAGATGCCGGGTGTTTTGAAACAGGACTTCGAAGGTTTGTGGAAGGAAATCAATTAATATTTGTAATGGAAATTCAAACTAGGAACTTGTGTAGGCTTATGCCAACCATAGTTCCACAAAGGCTAGTTCTGTGGTAGGACGTTAAATATAGGTTGTTTCACATTTTTAAAACCTATATATGCAATGCCAAATAATAATGAAATTGCTACATGTACGTCTTGTTTATGTATAGTAAGTTGCTTTTAATGTTTAAAAGATAAAATTAACTTTAAAATTAACATAAAGCATCTTATCATCACTTTAAAATTTAATACAAATGATTTCATATTTCAGACCCTCCAAAATGTGATAAAAATGATACCATTTTTGTTACCATACTGCAATGGAGTAAAATGGGATGCCGTATATATAACCTTTCAATGTGTTAAAAATGATGTTAAACCACATTCTTTTTCCACTAATATTTTCGAAAGTATCGGTAGCGAGACACCACTTTAAAAACTGCTACCGGTAATAATTTCTGAAATATGAAATTTAAAATAGTAATACTGGGAGTGATATGTTTCCATACTGTTTCTAGTTGTTTCGATTCATTTGATTGTTTAGATCAAGGAGATATAGTATATTATATTATAGATTAAATGCAAGGCCATATAAGTGAAAAATATTTCAACATTGTTCAGTTTGTAATATATGCGTTGTTAAAGACCTTCCATGCTATATTAATAAAGTGTCTTTCTGTAGATTCATGGTATCAGATTTAGAACTGAGATCTATTTTACTGTCACACCCTGGTGGAACTGATAATAAATTTGTATGCATGAATGTTTATATAAAATAAACATTATATTGCAAAAAAATTATTAAATTTTGTTATTCTCTTTCATAAATTCAGGTTATAAACACATTTCGGGTTATAAATATGGCATAATATCCAGTTTTATTGGTGAAGAAAGACCTCAGAATAAATTGGAGTAGAGTAGAACGACTATTCTTCCTCAAGTAAATGGCGAACTTTTTCACAAAGTTTTAAGTATGTAAGCTGGACTAGATGCTATGACCTCAGCTGTGAGTGTAAAGTGATCTTAAGACGGTACTTAAGGCCACAAGAAATGCCAGAAATTTTGCTTCATTAGCAAATCAATGAAACGTTCTGAGTCAGTTTTATATTATACATGTAAGCATACATTGTCGCTGTTTAGATCCTGTAAGGACCTATGTGATTTTGGATTATAAGATTCTTAACATGGGTTTGAAGTTTTAATAGAAAATTCCGTACCGAGAGTTTCAGCCCGATTAGCTCAGTCTTTACACGTCTGACTATCAATCCAGGGGTCGTGAGTTCGAATCCCGGCCCAGCAACAGTGTCCATGATGATTGATAAACGACGTTGTGTCTCACTGTCATTCATCTCTTACCGCTGATTCAAGTGGGAAAGTTATCAGTTACTTGCGAAGATGGCATGTGCTCGAGTACTAGTTAACCTTTAGGATCCCAGGAAACAGTGGTTAGGTTAACTGATTGTCTGGTAACCCTTTATTGCAAAACAATGACTAAATATTCAATCAATCCATACCGAGGGATAAATGTTTTTGTGGGAACAAGGCTGCCGAAATAATTATTCAAAGGGACATTTTTTTGTTATCAAAAATGAAAAAGCCACAAATGATTCTTGTATTGCATATTAAACACATTGGATAATTCACATTGATTGTCATTTATGTCATATATTTTTTTACCTCACACCGAAGATGGTTAAAACGTCATCGCGCAATAAAAAATATCTAGCACTTGTAAAAATGCAGATATCCTTGTCCAGTATGCAAGAAAAGATCAATATCTCTGCTGATCATTGTTGGATTCTTTCAAATGGATGTAATGTCTGTTTTCTTGTTTTGTTGCCTTCACATCTGAGTTCAGTTATAAACCTGTGCGGTTACAGGGTGCCAAATTGGTGATGGCAAGAATGGGACCATAGGAGCTTGTACCAGTACATGCTGCAAGAGGCGGCAATTGATTCTTAGATAGAATTTGCTAAAACTTTGCAGTGCTGTAGCTATCAAGGTTCTAGGTTCATTTTGCATATTCGTTTTTTATATTTATTTGTCTAATCTATGAGTTAATTTGTTATCTTCCTTTCTGTTGGATATTAACATTTAAAGTTCTGGTACACAGCAAAACCCAAAATTCATTCATTGGTTCCTGAGAGTTTCATCGTGTTTCTATTATACAAATGAATGTATTAAATGAATTGTCATAATTACGGTGTTTGACCTTGTATGCGATCCAGTACTCTCAGATTTCATTTGGTCTCCACCAAACCTGTACAAATTATATAATAATATCTTGGGACAAATTATTGTACTTTGTGAACTTAAGCATGCACAGGTTTCATTTGATCTTTTCCAAACTTTCATAGTATTAGTGTAACCATAATATCTTGGGCAAGGTCTTGAATTGGCCAAATCAGATAATAAATGTCATAGTTATTGCCCTAAGCCTTGAATCATCAGAATTGCATGTTTTCATTTGAATTTTAACCAAACTTATACTTTAGTAATAAAACCAATGTATTTCGGAAGGGTTCTTCAACTGGCAAATTGGATGGTTTATGTTTGAATTATGGCCCTTTAATTGTCAAAAATTGAGTTTAATGGTTTTGTGCACATCAGCACACACAGTTTTTGTGGATCGTCTCCAAACTTACATAGTAATTGATATAACCATAATGTCAAGACATGTTACTGTACTGGCCAAATAGAATAATTAATGTTGGAGTTGTGACCCTTGAATCGTCATAATTGTATTATCTCCCAAATAAAACTTTATCCAATGTTCACCAACCCCTCTCCAATAATAAAATGTTATAACCACCAACCTGTCTATATCAATAACACATTGTCTAAAGACCACCAACTTCTCTCCACTGATAAAACTTTATCTAATGGCTACCAACCTCTCTCCACCAATAAAACTTTATCTAATGACCACAAACCTCTCTCCACTGATAAAACGTCTTATGGCCACCAACCTGTCTCCACTAATAAAACTTTATCTAATGACCACCAACCTCTCTCCACTAATTAAACCTTATTTAATGACCACCAACCTCTCCACTGATAAAACGTCTAATGGCCACCAACCTCTCTCCACCAATAAAACTTTATCTAATGACCACCAACCTCACTCCACTGATAAAACCTTTATCTAATGACCACCAACCTCTCTCCATCAATAAAACTTTATCTAATGACCACCAACCTCTCTCCACTGATAAAACCTTTATCTAATGACCACCAACCTCTTTCCACTAATAAGTCTTTATCTAATGACCACCAACCTCACTACCAATAAAACGTCTAATGGCCATCAACCTCTCTACCAATAAAACTTTATCTAATGGCCATCAACCTCTCTCCACCAATAAAACGTCTTATGACCACTAACCTCTCTCCACCAATAAAATTTTATCCAATGACCACCAACCCTCTTTTCACTAATAAGTTTTTATCAAATGACCACCAACCTCTCTCCACTGATAAAACTTTATCTAATGACCACCAACCTTTCTCCACCAATAAAACTTTACCTCCACTTATAAAACGTCTAATGGCCACCAACCCTCTTTCCACTTATAAGTCTTCATCCAATGACCACCATCCTCTCTCCACTGATAAAACTTCATCCATTGACCACCAACCTCTCCACTAATAAAACGTCTAATGGCCATCAACCTCTTTCCACCAATAAAATGTCTAATGACCACCAACCTCTCTCCAATAAAATGTTATATAATGGCCATCAACATTTCTCAACCAATAAAACGTTATCTAATGGCCATCAACCTCTCCCCATCAATAAAATGTTTTACAATAACCAACAACCCTCTCTTCACTAATAAGTCTTTAATCTAATGACCACCAACCTCTATCCACTGATAAAACGTTTAATAGCCATCAACCTCTCTCCACCAATAAAACTTTATCTAATGACCACCAACTTCTCTCTACTTATAAAACGTCCAATTGCCATCAACCTCTCCACCAATAAAACGTTATCTTATGGTCATCAACCTCTCTCTACTAATAAAACGTTATCTTATGGTCGTCGACCTCTCTCCACCAGTAAGTAATACGTCTAATAGCCATCAGCCTCTCTCAACCAATAAAACGTTATCTTATGGTCATCAACTTCTCTCCACCAATAAAACATTATCTTATGGTCATCAACCTCTCTCAACCAATAAAACGTTATCCTATGGTCATCAACCTCTCTCCACAAGTAAAATGTTTAATGGCCATCAACCTCTCTTCACCAGTAAAACGTTATCTTATGGTCATCAACCTCTCTTCACCAGTAAAACGTCTAATGGCCATCAACCTCTCTCTACCAATAAAACTTTATCTAATGACCACTTACCCTCTCTCCACTGATAAAACGTCTTATGGCCACCAACCTCTCTCCACTTATAAAACTTTATCGAATGACCACCAACCTCTCTCCACTAATTAAACCTTATTTAATGACCACCAACCTCTCTCCACTGATAAAAGGTCTAATGGCCACCAACCTCTCTCCACCAATAAAACTTTATCTTATAGCCACAAACATCTCTCTACCAATAAAGCGTTATCTAATGACCATCAGCCTCTCTCCACCAATAAAACTTTATCTAATGACAACCAACCTCTTTCATCCAATAAAACTTTGTATAATGACCACCAACCTCTCTCCACCAAAAAAGCTTTATCCTTTGACAACCAACCTTTCTCCACTAATAAAACTTTATCTAATGACCACCAGCTCCTCTCCACCAGTAAAACTTTACCTAATGGCCACCAATCTCTCTCCACCAATAAAACTTAATCTAATGACCACCAACCTCACTCCACTGATTAAACTTTATCTAATGACCACCAAACTCTCTCCTCCAATAAAACTTCATATAATGACCATCAACCGTTCTCCACGAATAAATCATTATCTAATGACCACCAACCTCTCTCCACCAAAATGTTTTATCTAATGACCACCAAACTCTGTCCTCAAGTAAAACTTTGTCTAATGGTCACGAACCTCTTTCCTCCAATTAAACTTTGTCTAATGACCACCAACCTCTTTCCTCCAATTAAACTTTGTCTAATGACCACCAGCCTCTTTCCTCCAATAAAACTTTGTCTAATGGCCACCAACCTCTTTCCTCCAATTAAACTTTGTCTAATGACCACCAACCTCTTTCCTCCAATTAAACTTTGTCTAATGGCCACCAACCTCTTTCCTCCAATAAAACTTCGTCTAATTGCCATCAACCTCTCTCTACCGATAAATATTTGTCTTATGGCCACCAACCTCTCTCCAATAAAACTTTGTCTACAAACCACCAACCTCTCTTCACCAATAAAACTTTATCTAATGACCACCAACCTCTCTTCTCCAATAAAACTTTATCTAATGACCACCAGCTTCTTTCCTCCAATAAAACTTTTTCTAAGGCCACCAACCTCTCTCCACCAATAAAACTAAATATGCAACGTATCACACAGAGTGTCATGTGTTGAAAATGGCATTAAGCCCCATTAGAAAACTACCAAAAAAATCTAATAAAACATCTCCAGTAGAAAAATAAATATTTTTGTCGCTACGTTCATTCTGAAACCCCAGGAATGTCCATTTAATCATTGAATTAATCCTTTTCCGGTATGGCGAGTTTCCGGAAGGAAGTACTTGACGTTAGATAATGAAACTATTTATATCAAAAGAGTGTTCTTGTCTGTTAGTCATGGTTATAAAGAAATAGAGGGAAAATACACCATGTATTCAACAATGAACCAATTATGATGATACATGTACTTTTAAATATAAGTAATGCTACTATGTTTAGTCAGACCTGTGTAACTTGTCACTTCTATTAAGCAGCCACTTGTCTTAAGTAGCCACATTTGTTATTTCTCATTTCTATGCTTTCAGTGCAAATTAACCTGTATTAAACAACAACCTGTATTAAAAGGCCATTTTGCTCCTCTCGACTGGCTGCTTAAGACAGGTTTAGGTTTTGTCTGTACAATATATAAATTCTGTAAGTTGCATTGAGGGATCCACCTTGACCTTCTTGCACCTATTACGGAGTGAATAAATGACCATCAGATGGTGGTTAAAATTAAAAAAAAAGTATTGTTTAGTTGAATGGTCTGAGCATATTAAATGCCATACTGTCGGTCAACTAGGGTAATTAATACTTAGGCAATCACTGTACGTTAATTAACGAATTGATACATCACACGTGAAGTTAATAATAAGTTTAGTTTAAACTTTTTTTTATTTTACTTCGATTGTGAAACAAGTTTTTACAACTTATACAAATCACATCCGAAGTCTTCCTAGGTAGCACCAGTACTTACTATATGCGGAAAAAATTGTGTTGCTCAAAGACACCACACATAGCCGAGGCGGAGGATCGAACATACGACCCTCTTATAAGTAAATTATCACATAACACTTTGCTGTTTCGTTGTATTTTAGTACTGTCTGTCCTAACAATTTACCTTGTTTAAAATGCATATACTTGTAATGTATGTACGTCTGTTTTAACAGATGAATAGTGTGGGAATTTAAAGTATTTCCTTTTCATTATAATTAACTTTTTGATCAGTGAGGGTGTGGTGGGGGTATTTATCCATAAGGGATTAAGACGACCTTCCAAAGAGGGTTAATATCGAATATTTTGAAATTTCAAAAAGTGCTAAAGCCAGTATAGACCAGTAGAGTGTACTCAGGTCCTATTGGGTTTCTTGTTAACGCTTCTGGCTTATTGTATGCATATACTGACTGCAATGTACTCTTCGTATACTGATAATAAACTGTTATGTACTCAAAACTAACTTTTGTGAATGGTCTAGTGGTAGAGCATCGGAAACCAAGATCGGAGGGTCGTGGGTTTGATTCTTCACCACGACTATGCGTGGAGTTCTTGAGAGCAAGACACTTTATCCGCATTTACTTAGTACTTGTTCTACCCAGGAAGACTTCGAAAGTGATTTGCATAAGTTGCAATAACTTGTTACACAATCTAAGTAAAATAAATAAGTTTAATAACTAATTGACTTTTATTTTCAAAATCTAAACTGACCGGAAGTGTGTGTGTGTGGGTGGGGGGGGGGGAGGAGGGGGGATCCATATCATATGGAAGCATTTCTTGTTGAGCAGCTAAATTTATTTAAAGCTATATATTGGTCAATGGACAGTATTCTATGAACAATTAACATACTGGAATTCTTGAAAGAAAATGTTTTAATACAAACTTTGGCAATTTTGCTATTATAATGAAGACCCTTATTGAAATAACAAAACAAATGAGCAAAACTAAACAAATCAATGGTTCTAGGTCTTAAAACGATCTGTGTAAGAAATAATAAGATACCATCCATCCATCCATCCATCCATCCATCGTTACAAGTATAGCTAATATATACGTCTGTAAAAGCTCTTATGAAGAATGGGGTGGTACTACAAAAATGTAACAAAATAATGGTGTACTTCTACAATTTGGAAATTAATTAACTAAAAAATAATCGGTCAGGAACACGACATGGTGAGACGAAAATACAGCACGATAAATTAAAGATTCCAACACGACATTTTTGCATCCACCATCACGACAACTCGACATATTAAAATATGTCGTGTATGGAACATATGAATGTTGATTTTTCATGTTATGTGTGTCGAGTTTTCGTATTTTCGCTCTGCCATCACGCAAACACGACATGGCAGAAATTAGCCACCATGCATTTTACATAGTACATATTAATATATTATGATTTTAATGCAACCATATTTGGATGTAAGCAAACAAGTTAAACATACATTTCAATGTCCTGTTAATCAGATGCTCTTCATCGAAAAATTGCTCTATATAGATATATAAGTATATACTTGTGTACCAAAACAGGAAGAAGGAAGAATTATTCATCAAATATCTTATCTAACCACATCGGTCTCTGTTGTCGCCGCTCTTCAACACAATGACTTAAAACGCATTGTCATTGTGCGTGCTGGAGCTGTTTATCAATGATACAGAAACATACTTTTATATATACCATATTTGCGCGTTGTGAGAGTGCATTTCGACCCACGTTTTGACGCCCGGTCGTCCTTTTATCCTTCTGTCTCTCGGTATTTTGATATTGTGTCTTTTGGACGTGTACGCAGTCATACACGTATCCCTTTGTACAAATGTGCCTTATTTCGGTGATTGATAATCGACATCAGTACTTCGTCTACAAAATTGATGAATGAGGTTTTACGGCATAACTAACACATTGTAGGTTATTCGACGCCACCAGGAAGATTCCAGGTTCATTCTACATGTACAAAAACAACAAATTAGCAAACAGATTTAAAAAAATCACATCAGCAAATGAATATACATAATGAACCTGGAACCTTGATACCTGCATAATTGCAGAGTTTCAGCAAAGTCTATCGTATTACTCATCTTGTCGCTTCTTATGACATGCATGAGCCACAGTGATCATATTCTTGCCATCACTCATATGGCTCCCTCGAACCACACAGAAGTTGGTTATTTAACCACGATAATGAAAATGAGAAAAATG
The DNA here is from genome assembly GCA_029582155.1 of Panopea generosa. Classification (NCBI taxonomy): domain Eukaryota; kingdom Metazoa; phylum Mollusca; class Bivalvia; order Adapedonta; family Hiatellidae; genus Panopea; species Panopea generosa. The sequence goes on along the minus strand of CM055909.1, from coordinate 47,497,223 downwards.
ATATAATGAACATGACATCCATTCGGCTAAAGATAGATGACCCGTACTTGATTCAATACAGAAATATAATAATAAAATTTACTTAAGTACTGGATGCGTTAGTTGACGCAATCGCTGTTAGTTACCAGACGTGCTTGTTTTTTTAAACGTTTAAAAACACACACAAAACAATAAAAAAAACTAAAAAAAACCGACAGCAACAAAAACAAACGCAACATGTGTAGCATATTCCAACTCGTGGAATTTATCAAATATATTTATTTATGTTATTTCAGTTTGCTCTAAAATATGTGGTTAATAGTTTTATACAATTCTCCGAAACTTTGTAAACTGCGCTTGTCCGTTTATAAAAAACTACCGACATGCGAACTAGAAGACAAGTACACGTCACAGAATATAGCCGAACCTGTGTTAGCGGTAACCTCTAATAAGCATCCTCTTTTCTTAAGCAGCTTCATTTGCTGTACCCCATGTTTATGCTTTCAGTGCAAATTCACCTGTATTAAGCAACAACCTGTCTTAAAAGCTTTTGCACCACCTTCCCTTGGCTAGCGCTTTAGACAGGTTTCTTTTTCTTCTTCTTCCAAGTAATTCATCCCTCAGGAACTAAGTATTCTCGAATTGAGTGTATGTACATGTGGCGTTGAGGACCAAGTGTGTTTAGTTCAAATCACATATATACAGGTTAAAAACTGGGTTCTAGGATGATTACTTCATGGCGTCCCGCAACCCCATCTTGAAGGATGGTAGGTTGGGAGCAGGAAGGCTGTTCCAGAGTCTGCTGGTACTCGGGAAGAAGGAATGTAGATGACAATTAACATTCGACTGTGGGATCGTGAATCTCGAAGTATGCCCTTTTGTTTGGCTGTATATAGAAACGAGTCCAGACTTTTTTTAACCATATCTCTATAATTTATGAAATAAGTCGTTTAAAACAGGTATTAAAAGTAGATTATTTAATACTGGCTTCAAATATTATTTAAAAAAACAGAACACATTCTTACGTCATCCAGTGACTAATTCCAATGGGATCCGCATTTAAAAAAAGTACATTTTGCTTACCGCTTCCATGAGATTTTTTTGATATATCTTTTTATATTTTGTCGAGAAGGTGGTGGGGTGTTGTCACATATTATAGAGTGAAGAGGTCGGGCCCCAAGTAAAACTTAAGATGTGCATACATGAAGGCAAATATACTGAACCCAAATGTGCTTGAACTTGTGACCTGACCTCATTTCACATGTATAGATGAAATAAAATATGTTTAAACTAACTACTGAACCCGTCACTTTTATGTTTCAAACATCTTCGTCAAAATATTAAGTAGCCCTGTTAAAATATGTATATGCCATTAACAGACAATTGTGTACTTATGTTCTTTCTTGTTCAAGTCCAAATGTCAAGGAAATTGCTTTGAACTATATTGAAAAAATATATAAAATATCAGGTGGCGGGTTAGCTGTTCTGTTCAGTTGAGAAAATATATAAAATGTAAGGAGGCGGGTTTGGCTGTTCCGTTCAGTTGAGAAAATATATAAAATGTCAGGAGGCGGGTTGGCTGTTCCGTTCAGTTGAGAAAATATATAAAATGTCAGGAGGCGGGTTGGCTGTTCCGTTCAGTTGAGAAAATATATAAAATGTCAGGTGACTTGTTAGCTGTTCCGTTCAGTTGAGAAAATGATAAAATGTGAGGTGGCGGGTTGGCTGTTCCGTTCAGTTGAAAAATATATAAAATGTCAGATGGCAGATTAGCTGTTCCGTTCAGTTGAGAAAATAAATAAAGTGTTAGGTGGCGGGTTAGTTAGATGTTCTGTTCAGTTGACAAAAATACATAAAATGTCAGTTGGCGGGCTAGCTGTCCTGTTCAGTTGAGAAAATAAATAAAGTGTTAGGTGGCGGGTTAGTTAGATGTTCTGTTCAGTTGACAAAATACATAAAATGTCAGTTGGCGGGTCAGCTGTCCCGTTCAGTTGAAAAAATAAATAAAGTGTTAGGTGGCGGGTTAGTTAGATGTTCCGTTCAGTTGACAAAATACATAAAATGTCAGTTGGCGGGTTAGCTGTCCCGTTCAGTTGAGGAAATAAATAAAGTGTTAGGTGGCGGGTTAGTTAGATGTTCTGTTCAGTTGACAAAAATACATAAAATGTCAGTTGGCGGGTTGGCTGTTCCGTTCAGTTGAGAAAATAAATAAAGTGTTAGGTGGCGGGTTAGTTAAAAAGATGTTCTGTTCAGCTGACAAAAATACATAAAATGTCAGTTGGCGGGTTAGCTGTTCCGTTCAGTTGAAAAAATAAATATAGTGTTAGGTGGCGGGTTAGTTAGCTGTTCCGTTCAGTTTATAAGTATTTCACATTGTTACGGCATTAGCCTTGAGACTCCCATATCCCTCCTCTAAATCAACAAGTGGTACATGCCATATATATTGTATTGCTATTATATCGATAAAAATGCAAGTTACTCTGAGGAGCGTGTAAAGTTATCTCAATACGCTCAAGTATTTAAGTACTTCCTGTTTCCGGTTGGGTTGTATTATATACAATTTCCGTTCTTCTCCGTTGAAAAAGGAAAGTTACTTTACATGTGTATTTATCATTATCATGGCGGGTTCAATTTGGATATTTGCTTTGTTTTTCATTTTTCGTCGTGAGTACTTTTAAAATATTTATAAGTATTTATTAGATCTGCAATATGCTAACGTTTTGTGAAAAAGAGATAATATAAAGTAACAACATCCCGGCGTTTTTATTTATTGGATCCTGAATTGTTGTAGACCATTCGACTACTGGAAATAATAAAATTGATATTTCAAAACTCTTTCTTTCAGCATTTACTTGTTATATCCCATCCCTTTCTTGGGTATAGGGTATTGGTTTGGTCCTGTCTGGCCGTCTGTTTGTCTAGAAGAAGTATTGTGTCATCTCCGGGTTTTGATGACACTGTATCGGAAACATATTACATATATGTAGTCAACAGCTGTGCGCAATCATTTGCTAACTACTGCTCTGCGTTTGTCCGTTTGAAAACACACGCACGCACGCACGCACGCACGCACGCACGCACGCACGCACGCACGCACACACACACTCACTTTCTCACTAATGATTTAGATGACTTGAACGTCTATAAATTGTATGAAATTGTTCGTTAAAATTGTCATTAAATACATGATTTGGTATATGACCTTAATTAACAATTCTCACACAGAAATACTTAATCATAACATCTGGAAGGATATTTTGGGGCTAACCATTGAATAGCCATTACAACACTGCTTGGCTAATTAGCTTTTTTCTAAATCCCAATTCTTAGAATTGTTTGTCATTTATGAATTGCAAATGTTATGTAATATACTATGTACAGTTCTTGAATAAAATATTGTTTAAACCAACACTGCTTGGCACATTATCACAATAACATTTAAACTTGGTATTTAACATAAGCCTACAATGATTGGTATTTTGAACTTCCCCTTTCATTTGACTTGATCTTTTGTGGTGTTTGTATAACTATAAGGAATGTATTTTTTGGCCTTGATCTTTTGTGGTGTTTGTATAATTATAAGGAATGTATTTTTTGGCCTATCACCAGTCATTATTAGACATAATTAAGGGGTGACCGAATAAATTTAGGTTTATTAAGCCGATAACCAAATAAACTTTAATTTCATATTACTTGGGTGTCTTCGTGTAAATTTTAATGTCCGAAATGTTGCGACTGAAAGTTACACATTGCCGGAACTGTTAATTATATACTTAGATTATGACATCAATACATTTTATCAACTTATCAAGTGTGATAAATATGCTATGAAAAAAACAACAAAAAAAACTATTTTCCTTTGTTTAATTATTTATTAAAATAAATAACATATAAACATACTTGATTGGGTTTTCTTTGCTATTCCCATGACCCGTCAGCGTCGTCTGTAGACACTCAGGTTCAATTTTTGCGTTTAGTTGCGTTTAAGTTTTGGTGTTTGCCTCCAATCTCAATCTTTGCATGGGTGGTGAGCTTTATCCCATAGGCGAGCTTTGTTGTCTTCTGACAACTCTTGTTTATTAATAATTAGAAGCTTAGTTCTGCTAACTCAATATTGTTTTTGATCAATACGTTACTTGCTTATTCAAAAGGACAATAGAATAAAAGTTTAACGTGTTTCCATACAAACTTTATTACGTTCGGCACGAAAACATTTTGTAAGGAAAGGGAACTAACATAGTGTTTTCTATATATCAGCTGCTACTAGAGGTCCCTCCTTCTGTATGTATTGTGCTTATTAAGGTTAGTGTATGCAAGGCATTATATATATATGTATGTAGGTAGGCAGGCAGGCAGGCAGGCAGGCAGGCAGGCAAAATCACGCAGGCAGTCACGCAAAATCTTGCAATATCTCGTTTTCATTTGTTTTAACTTTCATTCATCTCAGGAACACAAATCAAAATTCTTACACTGCAGTGTGAAATTCTCATTAAAACAATACCATTCCCAACAGAAATTTGTGTTTAAAATTGTTGAAGTACTTGTGATTACAAAATGTGTATACTGCAGCTTAAATAAAAAATCATTTTTTTTTTGTAATCTAATCATTTTAAATCATCAATGATTACGTACAAATTTTCTGTACAAGAAATCAGTTGCCTGTAAATTATGAAGGATTTATTACCAAATAATTAATCCTTTGTGTGCTTTTTATCAACATTTAGTGGAGAGCTGCAAGTTTCCTATCCTTCTATATAAGTTCGTGTTGTATATATTGATTATATTTATGTTGTTTTGACCGAATGCTACACTTACTATTTGACAAACGTTTTTTTCTACATCATTATTTTTTTTCTCCATATCTTTAACAGACGAAACGACGAAGCAAGTTTATATGTTAAAATTGTTTAAATTCATGTTTCCGTACAGTTGTCATTCCGGAAGTAGACGCAGACGACAAACTGATATGCAACCAGCAGCCATGGTGTAACACGTGTATTCTCGCTTCAAAAGATTGTGCGTGGTGTAATAACAAGGTATATCATTGTATTCAATAACCAATAGGCACACAGGCCCATCTGGTACATGATATATACTGAAACATATGACAGACAGTGGTTTAGTAATGATATTTATCAGTTACAGTATTTTTTTTATATTATACATCGTATCTAATATATTTAGATTAAAGCAAAGGTGAAAGTAAAGGTGAAAGGAGAAGGTGGTACACTGTTTTGCATATGCAACACATTTATAATTTTCAAAAGTCATGTCAGAAAAACAACAACAAAGTTAATACAACATCATTTTACCTAGTAATGCTGTAAATAGAGTACAAATAAAAGCAAAACAGAAACAAGATGTGTATCAGACATATATGGCAATGTTTCTGATTTGAAAAGCATTTAATATAAAAAAATTTTTTATTGTACTGTTATTTTCTGGATTTAACAAATTGATAAACTTGGGCATTTTGGGTCTTTTCCAATAATATTTATCAATATATGTTTTTTCGTAAATCGGAATAAAGTACACATTCAGTAATACAATGGTATTCATCCTCTAATTTATTACATACTCTGCATTTCTGTTTGTGAAATGGTGTTCTAATTATATATTATATTGTTATAAGAATATTCCTGTGTACCGGAAGGCACCGACATGACAATATGCTGTATTTGGCGTGTTGTCATTTTTATGAAGCACCGGCAACCTGCCAAAATGATAAATTAAGCCATTTCGAGTGTTGTTTTGTCCGTTTGTCATTCAGGTGTGGCAGAATGACAAATAAGGCGCGTTGTCGTTTTGTAGGTTCTGGCGGGTCGTTAAAGCGACAAATTAGTCCGGCTGGCTTGTTGTCGTTCTAGCAATTTGTTTTAAAGTCTCACCGCGGAAGACTGCACACTAAACTATCTGAGTCTCTCTATCCAATGATGATACACTCGACATATTGATTGATTGATTGATTGATTGATTGATTGATTGATTGACTGATTGATAGCATGTTTAGCGTCATTTTTATGCCATGGAAGGCTAATATACGATTAGTTAATCTAACCACTGTTTCCTGGGATCCTGGTAGATTTACCAGCACTCGAGCACACCCAATCTCCGAAAACAACTGATGACACTCCCACTTGAATCAGCGGTGAGAGACGATTGATAATGAGTCGCAATGTAGTATATCATCCATCACGGAGACTGTGGCCTGGCAGGGATTTGAACTCACAACCCCTGGATTGATAGTCTGACTAAACTAATCGGGTCCGGTACACTCGACAGAGAACTAGTTTGACGAATAGGAATACAAATGATAATTGGTTTTAACATTATAGATCATCACGGCGTACACCAGATATTGCACTAAAACAATACGATTTTCTTACTTTACAATCTCATCACGGTGTACAACAGATATTGCACTAAAACAATACGATTTTCTTACTTTACAATCACATAAATATTTTATATTGTAGTCACAAAAAAATAGATAATTCGATTTGAACTTGCTATTGTGATCAAAATTGTTCGGCATTTTAGAGAACTTCCTATCATTTTCGAGCAATATCCGGTGTACGTTGTACGTGGTACGCTGTACCACCATAATCATGCAAGTCTTTAAACCGTTTTCTCGTCACCTGTTTCTTCAATTTGAGAAATTAAGTTAAGTATCACTGTGTATGCACACTATAACAAAATCTTTATCACACGCATGATCAAATAAATGTTGTTGTATTTGTTGTATGGTGTTTAGCGTCGCTTTCAACAATTTTTCAGTCATATCGCGACGGTGTCTACTTGAGACAGTATTCTTAGCGCTGTCACACTGGAGTATCATGCTGCAGACACATGGTATGATACCCCACCCAGTCACATTATACTGACACCGGGCCGACCAGACCTAGAACTCTCCTCTAAATGCTGAGCGTCAAGCGAGGAAGCTTCTAGTACCATTTTTAAAGTCTTTGGTATGACCCGGTCGGTGATCGAAACCACGACCTTCCGCATGCGAGGCGGACGCTCTACCACTAGACCACGCCGCAGTCTTGATCAAATAAAGAATATTGATATTTTTGTTATATATGTTATGGCGAGTAATACTTTTATTCTTAAACCACAGTAAATATTTCTTTCCAAACCACAGGATTTTGAAGGATACAGATGCAGTACTAAAATGGATCTGGTCACGAGATGTGATGATTTGTTTTATCCAGTTAATAACGAAACATTACAAGAGGTATGTTACTTGGATGAAGAAAGTCCATATACAAATATATAAATATTGTACATTGCTATTTTCTATTTCTGTACTACATCACCGTTTGCGCACGCACGCACGCACGCACGCACGCACGCACGCACGCACGCACGCACGCACGCACGCACGCACGCACGCACGCACGCACGCACGCACGCATTTAGTTTAATTTCACCTATCGGATGTTTGGACCCACAGGTACGTTAAGTTGAGTTTTTACCGCAAAGAAATGCCACACGGTTGTACATCATGTATGTGCCGTCTATCAAACCACAAACCTGGAATAAAACCCAACACAAAACGAATCGTTTTGTTAGATTTTTGTTGGAAACTGCATCATAGCCATGAGAATAAGATATTTGTAATGGGACAGAGTTAAGGATTAAACAACCCGATATCAGACGATGTGAGGAAGCAGGAAGAAAAACAGCATGCACCGATCGGCAAACAGTCACGTGATCTGAAGATCGTAAATGTGTCTTACTTTTAAAACCGTGGCTGTGAATTGTTGGAACATTTAGCTATTGTGGGTATAACCGCCCTGATCCGGGAGATGTAAAGGACTTGGGTAGTATAATGCTATTGAAATAAATGTACAAACAGACCCAAAGGCAACACAAAATAAATGAATGGACTTTCTTATTTCATATAGTTTATCGCTTTGGACATATGTAACACAATTAGTTTCCATTAATTAAAAAAAAAATAACAATTAAGAAACCCAAAGGGAGCGACCACAGAAAGAACATGGCTCGTTCAGAATTGAACCAAGGGCGGAGTCTGTGCAATGTCATTGGCGCATGCGCAGTGATGACAAACTTCTTAATCATTAAGAACGAACTTAATAATTAATTCATTTTAACGCTGTTTAAACAAAAAAGAGCGACACAATTTTGAAAATTGAAGCGATTCAATTGATTGTCAAATGACGTTAAACACTAATGTAATAAAACACTGGATGATAACTGCATTTATATTTAAATTAGAATTGTTGGAATTGTTCAAGTCAAGGCATTTTGCAAAGGTGTACCAGTATATAAATAAATAACTGGTTGTTTACCTCTAATCACTAGTAAATGCAATGCTTAATCCTAATTGTAATATATATGTCACATGTTGTCACTAGAATAAACCGTTACAAGATGGAAACGATGAAGGGACCAAGGAACCACGACAGTTACAACCACACCGTGTCAAAGTCAGACTTCGACCAGGTGAGAACCGAAAAATGAAGGGAGTAAATCTAATTTATAATTTATTTACCCTATATAGGTGTAGCCTGAGTACATACATAGCATTGGTCGCACCACTCTAGTGACTTTCTTAAGTTTAGTTTAAAGGAAGTGAAATTTGAAGTAAACACATCATACAGATTGACAAGTATGACTACACATTCGATTTCAACAAAAGAAATGATGCTACTATGATAATACTATACAAATAAGCACTGTTTTTTAACTCTACTGGCCAATGGCCAGAAGTGCTTATGCGATGGCGCGTTATCTGTCGTCCGTTGTCTGTCGTCTGTCATCTGTTAGCATTACTTTCTCTGAAACCACTAGGCCAATTAAACTGAAACTTCACATGCATGATTCTGTTGCATAGGAGACTATACAGAAGATTTTTTTTTCGATCTGAAATTCAAGATGGCCGCCGTTAGAAAAAATAGTCCAAAACTTAAAATCTTCTTCTCATGGACAGCCCAACAGATTTCCAAAATGTTTATGTAGTAATGATGACCAACTATAGTATTGTTAGATTTGTTCAAATGGTGTCCCTAGGGTTAAATATGACCCCACCCTGAGGGTTCAATTAGGGGACACATGTCATTATAATGTTTGTTTTTTTTTTTTAAAAATGGAAATGATTTTACCTATATCTTCACAGAAGCATTGTTTGGTGAAGGAGGTTAAAATTTGTAAAAATGAATGGGTTCCACTGTCTAAAGGGGTCAGGAGGGGTCCCAAAAGGGTAAAAATTCAGAATTACTAAAATCGTTTTCTTGACAACCGGTATGTCAGATTTGTTCATATTTGGCATAAATTATCCCTATGTGTAGGGGTTTGATTGCAGATAAGAATTTAGGGGCTAAAATTTATAGGGACCCTGTAAGGGGACTTAGAATTTTACATAGGGATACTATGAGAAAACAAAAAATTCTCTTTTTCTTTCATTTATTCTGAAACCACTAGGCCAATTAAACTGAAACTTCACATGCATGTTTCTGTTGCATAGGAGACTACACAGAAGTTTTTTTTCGATCTGAAATTCAAGATGGCCGCCGTTACTAAAAATAGTCCAAAATTTAAAAAATCTTCTTCTCATGAACGGCCCAACAGATTTTCAAAATGTTTAAGTAGTAATGATGACCAACTATAGTATTGTTAGATTTGTTCAAATGGTGTCCCTAGGGTTAAATATGACCCCGCCCCGAAGGTTCAATTAGGGGACACATGTCATTATAATGTTTTGTTTTTTTTTAAAAATGGAAATGATTTTACCTATATCTTCACAGAAGCATTGTTTGGTGAAGGAGGTTCAGATTTGTAAAAATGAATGGGTTCTACTGTCTTAAGGGGTCAGTAGGGGCCCTAAAAGGGAAAAACAAAAAATTCTCTTTTTCTTTCATCCTTTCTGAAACCACTAGGCCAATTAAACTGAAACTTCACATGCATGTTTCTGTTGCATAGGAGACTACACAGAAGTTTTTTTTCGATCTGAAATTCAAGATGGCCGCCGTTACTAAAAATAGTCCAAAACTTAAAAAATCTTCTTCTCATGAACGGCCCAACAGATTTTCAAAATGTTTAAGTAGTAATGATGACCAACTATAGTTTTGTTAGATTTGTTCAAATGGTGTCCCTAGGGTTAAATATGACCCCGCCCCGAAGGTTCAATTAGGGGACACATGTCATTATAATGTTTTGTTTTTTTTTAAAAATGGAAATGATTTTACCTATATCTTCACAGAAGCATTGTTTGGTGAAGGAGGTTCAGATTTGTAAAAATGAATGGGTTCTACTGTCTTAAGGGGTCAGTAGGGGCCCTAAAAGGGAAAACAAAAAAATCTCTTTTTCTTTCATCCTTTCTGAAACCACTAGGCCAATTAAACTGAAACTTCACATGCATGTTTCTGTTGCATAGGAGACTATACAGAAGAATTTTTTTTCGATCTGAAATTCAAGATGGCCGCCGTTAGAAAAAATAGTCCAAAACTTAAAATCTTCTTCTCATGGACAGCCCAACAGATTTTCAAAATGTTTATGTAGTAATGATGACCAACTATAGTATTGTTAGATTTGTTCAAATGGTGTCCCTAGGGTTAAAAATGACCCCGCCCCGAGGGTTCATGAGTCAGTAGGGCGTCCTCAGGCCCTCTTGGGCTTCTTGTTTACATTATGTTTACAGGCTGAAAGATTTTACGAGTAAACATTTTTATATATTCTAGAAACAATTTAGATAAAAATCGAGGGATATTTGCCAGTTCATTAATTTGTCAGATGTATACAAGCTATATGAGGAAAAGTTTCCCCGCCAAGTTATTCTCCTACAAATACATGTACGCCAGTAGGCATATTTACATATTTACATATTTACATACACATGTTTATTGTAAAACACTGAAATACTCGGGTAAATATACATAAACAAAAATAATGATGCTGATTGATGATATACACAAATGTACTCGATGACTTTGAAGAAGTAGTCTGTAGAACAGACCCAGCTCTCGCGATTGGGTCCGTCATATAGCAATCTTGGGAAAGCCACATTCGAACACGTTGATTGGTCAGTTTCTTCCCTGATTCGGGAGTTTTCTGGTTCCGGGATATACTATTGCAGATGTCAGAGTAGCATTGGCATACTAACTATTTAGGCATCACTTAGGAATTACATCCGTTAGCAAGATTCTTGCGACCAAGAAAATAGAGCTGTGTAAATCGGTTGAGCATTTTTTTTTTTGAAAATACATAATTATGTCATATTTGTTTGAACTGATGAGAACCTTGAAATGTTATCATGAGTTCTCCTAAGTTTGAATGGCATTGGGTACTGTTTGATGAAGCTATAACAGTTTAAAGATACACTGCAACAAATGGGCAGAATTGTCAAAGATGAAGGGGTATCATCTAACCATCAAAATTGTGAAACAGCAACCTCGCCAATCCTATGTTTTATTCTGCATATTTGGACCATCAGGTGACCATCTATGGAATCAAGTCACGTTAAGAACCATTGGCAATGTGTTTAATGTTCCAGAAGTGCATTTCTCTATTTGTAGAACAGTGCAAAATTAATTGTTGTGTGGGACATTTAACTGCTTCATATGACTAATTAGCATCATGAATATTTGAACTCACATGCGTACTAGTCTGTAGTATGTACCCAGCTCTCCCGATCGGGTCGGTTATATAGCATTGTTGGGAAAGTCGCATTTGAGCACGTTGATTGGTCAGTTGCTTTAACTGAAAGATTGAATGAAGTCACAGTTTAATAAGCGTTCAATTGCTATGAATTATGGGACTGGCATAGAAATCCCTGTTTTTCCATTGGTGGTTAACAGACCTCATTCGGGAGATATAAGGTTCTGGGATAGACTAGATGCTTATACTGATACCCAGTCCTCATTGGCGGCTCATTTTCTGAGAAACGCTTACTTTATAAGCAGAGAAACATCCTTTTTATGACGTAGATGGAGGATTTGGTGTTGTCTCATATAGAACTTCTATATAGTCTACTGTTGATGATTATGTTTCAGTAAAGTAATGTGGTATTAACAACTAAGTATATTTTCATTTCAGGAATGACCCACAGGTTGGAGATGAAGTACAGAATAGCACATAATCTGCCCATAGATATGTATTTTGTGCTTGATTTCTCAACCACCATGAAACACAGGCTTGAGGGTCTGGCGGATCTTACACAAAAGCTCAGTGAGTTGTTTTAAAAATTAAAATAAAAAAGCCGTTTAAATTGTTGGTCATGTTGAAACCAAGGTTAGTTTATACTAATTCATTTTAGCTCGATTGTGATGAAAGCTCAGAGCTTATATGAACAGCTCTCGAGTCCGCTTCTTGGGTAGAACCTGTACTGAGTGTTGTTTTATGAGAGGCATCGGGTCGAGCTGGGGATCGAACCCGCAACCTCTGGCGTGAGTGGCCAAGAAACCAAGAAACCAAGGTTGAGTTTTTAAAAGCAAAATCTAATACTTAAATGTTAGTACCTACAAAGATGATATAAATTATAAAATGCAATTATACCTGTATGGACTCTTTAAAGATCCCCAGGTGATGTAATACAATTAATATCGGGTTAATTTCCAATTAACATCAGTTGTCAATGACAGATGAAGCATGTTTATTGCGTGTATATTGATAGTAGCTTTTAAACAATAGACAAAAATAAACCATATTTTCAATGAACACATGCTACCTAAGCCGGAGAATATCGCCTAAATACATGGTTACTGTTAATGCCTAGTTGTCTTATGGTCAACACCATTGCTAAAATTTCATGTTTCTTTTTCATTTTTTATTCAGTTGATGGGTTGAAGAAAACTTTCACGAAGAATATCTTTATAGGATTCGGGTCGTTTTTGGACAAACCAGTCCAGCCATTCCACATCACTACGCCCGATTAGTATGTTTTACCAGTCTATCTCAGAAACTGATATCTCACGAATCAGGTCTTTTAATCCCCAATGAAAAAGCAGGGACTTATATGTCTGTACCACAATTCACAAATGAACGCTTACTAAACTGTGACGTCATTCAAACTTTCAGTCGAAGCTGACCAATCAACGTGCTCAAATGTGGCTTTCCCAACATTGTTATTTAATGGACCAATCGGGAGAGTTGGGTCCAATCTACAACAAAACCCATTTCATTTTCTGTAATATCATAAAACCGACATCTCGTAATGTCAAAATCTACGAATCTGAAACAGCTGCGATATGTCATACAAAAAAGTGAGATGGACGATAATGTTCTAAAACGGAAAAAAATACTTAGTTTATTTGTGAAACGTAAATAACGATACAACTTTAAAACAACCCTGGAGTAGTTGGATAGTACTATTATTTCATGTTATTAGAATATCGCTAAATGACACAATGCACCGACTTATGTAGTGTATAATAAACGAGGCACCTATTTATGTTACGTACTAAGCACATTAAGTAATAAATTGAGCTGTTTTCAATCTGAAATTGGTTCAATCCGTCAATTTTCTCGAATGTTTGAGGAAACGGCCATGTTCCCATTCAAAATTACATGTCCACTTGAAATTTAACAGAATGCCGATCGTATCGGCTATATCTTTGATTTAAAAACGAAATAATAATATGAAAATAAAGGGGTTTTCTTACCTCACTGTTTGATCGCGTGCACAAAAATAACAGGAAGTACCGGTTTATCGTGTGTAGTTATCATCGTAAATGCGGCGTAGTAGCCGCTTATGTAATGTATACGTTGGACGGGGTGAGTTTCGGCATTCCTAAGTTGTTCCATATAAAATTGTATGTAGAAATTATATTTAACTAATTTAACTTAATCCATTATAGTAATTTTGTTTTTATGTGTTCAGTTACTTTTGATATAGATATACGAAGAACATTCGCTGACATTAGAGCTGCAAATAACTGTCAATCATGGTTCTTTAAGACTAACGTTGTTATGCCCCCTTGAATATAGTTTTAAAACGGTAAACGCTAATTTTAATTATTTACAAAATTCAAATGTGAAATAAAAAATAAATAAACATGTACATATTTGAAGCTGTACACAACTGGAAATAGGTATTTATTCAATACATGTGTTCGTTTCAGTCTCGAGAATCCGTGTATATTGAGTGGCGATGTGTGTGAGCCGTCATACGGGTACATCCATAGATCAAAACTGAATAGTGACACCTCGGCTTTTATCGTAAGTTGACATCTACGTTCCACTTCCATTACCTAAACTCATATCCGTACGTAAACTCCATCATCACACCCAAACCCGAACCCAAACTTAGGCATATACCCAAACATAAGCTTACTCATAATTAATACATACAATAACGCGTTCTTTTTCTTCATATTTCAGTCTGCTGTCAAGAACGGTAAAACGTCTGCTAATTTTGATCCAATGGAAGGCGGCCTGGATGCAGTTCTGCAGGCGTCTGTGTGCCCAGTAAGTATACATCTAACGCAATTAAATAAGTAATGTATAAAAACATCTCCCCATGAAACGTAGTTTTAAATGAAACACTGTATTCTAAAACGGAGTCATGGTATTCGGTGCACGGATCATACACTTCTTTTGCTTTTATCGTACAGTTTGTATATTGAATTTATTTTGGAGAACAATATTTGAAATATTCATTATTTAAGTTTGTAGGATCTGTAATCTTTTTGTCTGATCCTTATCAGTAGAACGACTCATTCATAAGGTCTCTTGTAATTCTGCAACTCGGTGTCTTATCGTCAAAATTATATTAATTACGTGCCTTGATTTGCAAGTCAATTTACGCCTGCTGGACTTAACTGATCAATGGTGGAAACTCCGGGAACTCCATAATTGTCGAATATGAAATGTTAGCGATATAGAAGACAATTTTCACTTTATCTTATTTTTTTCTGGTTGTCATATAATGACATAAGAAACAGATTAGTCTGTATTTTAATATCCGGCGCCCAATTATGTTTATCTTTCTAGCCCTGTTACAATAAATATACAATTAAAACATTATTTTTTTTTTTTCTGGCGAAAAGGACATACTTTGTTACACATATTTACGGATACTCTCATACTTTGAAGTTCGTCCTCAGAATTTTAGTTACTTAATAACATACTTAATGATATGATCATAAATAATGGAATATATGATATTTATATTCGGAAGACTGACATGTGAATTTTTGTGGTATATTTATGATTTTTAACAAAAAAATTATAACAGTTTAAGTTATTAACATATTCTTCTTCGTCATACTCCTTCATACTATTTGTACTTGACGAATATATTTTAACTTTCAGACCATCGTAGGTTGGAGAGAACAGTCCCGACGTGTCATGGTCTATATTTCAGACAGTGGCTTCCATTTTGCCGGTGATGGAAAGGTAACTATGGCCTGCAATTTATTTTTTTTCTTAAAGAGTATACCTAAAACTGAAATTGATGAAGTAATAAAACCGATACATATCCTTTTATTTATCTTAAAAGTCCATTTGACCTGTCATAATTTTATTGACATTTCTCTTCTTTGCAAAGGTCATTCCTGGAAATAGGCGTGGCTTGTGCAATCTGTAAATAGCGGCAAGCAACGCATATTTGCCTGGTGAATGCAGCTCTAAATAAGGCGACTGACAAGTTTTCATAAATCATTAAGTCCATTTTCATAGAACGCATGAACGCAAAACAACATCCAGCGTATTCATGGCGTAACTTCCTATACCAGTGACATATAAAACAGAGATAGGCAACTTGGGACAATAATTGTCTAAATTTAAGGTTGCACATTTGGCGTTTTTCTTAGAAACACAACTCTTCCTGAACTAAACAACATATTTTTGTGCTTTTGGTATCAAAGGAAATGCTTTGATTTTAAATTTGTAAATTTAGGAGGTGAATTTAATTTCAAGAAAAGAAAACGCTTACAATTATTTTGTGTGTGATCATTTTCTCATTTTAGCCCATTTTTTAAGTAAGAAAAATATGAAAAACGTCTTTAAATATCAATATGAAATTATCGCCACCAACGGAAAACTTGCTTTTGTATTTCTATTATGTGTTGGTAAGACGTATTTGTTAAATCAAGTACACTACCGGTTTTTGTTAAAAAAATAATTATTTCATGAAATTTCAATAATTTTCATTTTCAATCCGTAATAGTTTCAATTCAGACGAAAAATATTAAATAATTGTACTTGTAATCAGTTTTATTGGCTTTACTTTGGTACCAAAATTATTTCATTCAAACAAATGTCCAAAGAGTTGATAAAGAATATTAAAGATGCCACCTAAAATTTCAGCCGTGTACACTATTGCTATTAGCCTGCCAGTCTCTGCAATTAAATCATAAATTATTAAGAATAAGCAAGATACGTAACACATTGTGCTGATTTGGAAATACCTTAATGATTATATTTTTCTTACGTAGCTGGCCGGCATTGATAAACCGAATGACGGCCATTGTCACCTGATACAGCGTCCTGGTGGACTTCCAGGAGAGTATCAATACACCGAGTCTGTAAAACAGGTAGTTACGTCATTTTGACAATTATACCACGTGACTTTTATAAGGAGTTCTCGTTTGGTGGTTGCTACAACTCCTTTGTAATAATTCATGGTTCAAGTACTTTAACGCTTTCCAAACTGTGACGTCATTCAACTTCCACAGAAGCAACTGACCAATCAACGTGCTTGACATGGATAAGAGTGCTATAAATTATATAATAGTCAGGGAATTTCGAGGTTTACAGCATATTTTTATTTTAGTCTAGGATAGTACTTTAACGTGATATAGAACGTTTTGGTTTGCCAATGTTAGAAAAAGTGAAAATTAGGTCAAACGCTATAATGTAAGTTCATGGAAACGCAATGATTGTAGCAGAACATAAACTGGATCTGAAAGCTGCGTGGATAGAAATTTGCAATATAATAAGTAAACCAATATCTCCGTTAAGTTCTTAAAATAATTGTAACGCCTAATTTCAATTAAGTTTCTTGTGATGTAGTAATATCTTTGTTCGCAAATTCAATTACAATTAATTACAATCATAGTTGCATGTACTAAATTTATAACAGGACTATCCGTCGTTGGGACATATTATGGACGTGTTAGATAAAAACAACATCAACACGTTTTTCGTGGTTGACAGCAAGGACAAACACATGTACGAAGATTTCAGCAACATGATCAAGCAAGCGGAGACGACCACAATGGATAGTGCAGGCGCCGACGGCATAGTGCAGAGCATCACAGACTACTATACGGTTTAACATTATATACGTTTATATATTTTGATCATTATGATATATTATTAAACGGTTATATCAGTAGATTATTATACGGTTATATATTTAGATTATAAGATTATAATACGGTCATACATTTAGATTATTATACGGTTATACTTTAGAGAATAAGCTTATACACATGTTATACATTTAGATTATAAGATAATAATATGGTTATATATTTAGATTATTATACGGCTAAACTTAACTGTGATGACAAATGTGGCTTTCCAAACGTTGCTATTACGATTTAATTTTAATTGGGTCTGTTCCACAGACTACCTCCAACACAAACAATAAGAGGAACCAACATTTTGTAAAGTATGTAAACGACAACTTAACATTTCGTTTCAATTGAAACATTTTAACGAAATGTCTGAGAATCCAATATAGGTGACAGACTAAAATACCACGGATAGCACTTATTATCTAGGGATTTGCATTGGAAATGCCGTCGAACTACCTTTGGTATTAAGAAATATATTGAGACAAATCTGACCAGAAGCTTGAAACTACCCATTAATTAAAACAACTTGTTCAATACGGCAATGTCACGTATGTTCGTCACCGTGTTTCATGTTATGTCCGATTTTTGAAACTGCATATTCACCTTGTTTCAGAAAATTAGCCAGAAAGTTACTATGTCAGCGAAAGGCATACCAGATGAATTGAATGTTGAACTGGAGACGGACTGTGCATCCGGGTGAGTTTTGTCTTTATTGAATATTCTCTATTCCTCACCAGACACAACTTAACCAATAGATATCAAGTATGCAGTTTTCAACGGAGGAAATGCGATGCGCGATTAGTCTATCCCTAAACCTGAGATTTCCCGAAACTCTGACGTCATATAAACGTTCAGTTGAAGCAACTGACCAATCAACGTGCTCAAATACGGCTTTCCCAAATCGGGAGAGCTTGTCCGTTCTACAGACTAATGCGTGATGCGCTAAAGTAATGTCGTTTACGAAGAAAATTAACCCTAGAAAATATATTATAGGATTTTACCCCGGCCTGTGAAGATAGACATTATATGTGGTGTACAACTGCAGTCTTTGTGATGGTTTTATTCGTATTTGTTTTTAGGCATATTTCTGACATCTTCTTGACATTATGTTTAATGTCTTCATTGACGGAATGGCTGCGCCTTTGTACATATTTCAGTCAAAGAGTTTTACGGTTTTGGTAAATCGGGACTCGAACACACGACCTTAGCGGTGAGAAGAAAGTGATCTTGAGACGGCGCCTTAGACCACCTGACCACGGACTACCCTTTTTATGGTTCTAGTAACCACGATTTAAGGAGTGTTTGTCACGGCGTTCAGTGTTTAAGTAAATAACATTTATGTTCTTTACGTTGCTATACGCTATAAACACTATATCAGCATTATGTTAATTGGGTATTCGTTTCTATCTATTCGTATAACAGGGCAGTGAAAAACACCAGAAACCTGAAGACAGATGTATTTGAGTGCAAACAATTGACAATTGGCAAAGAGGTTATTAATTTAATAATCAATTTTCATCTTAATATATCAATTTATTAATGCACTATTCAGGTCGTCAAATTGGAGCAAAGAATCAACAACTGTGTATAAAATACTAATATATGAACATTAATATTAGTATATAGATATATTTGCGGTACTGTTTTCTACTCCGTAAATCGGCTAAACGCACTGTTTTGACTATTCAAAACATATAATTGTTCAACTATTGCCAATCCTTTGTACAGAGAGTGAACATATTAACATAATTGAGCAAACACATGCTTCCATTTCATCGAAATCCTCAACCCGTTTCAAACAAAACCTGCACATCGAGAGGCCTAGAGCTCTGTAACATCGAGCTGAGGTCCTTACGTTTCAGTCAACTGTTTTGTTTAAAAATTCTTAAATAAGATTTATTCAGTGTTAAGATACTCTGATTTTGCTTCTTAGTCGGTATAGTTCTTTGACGGAGGCTCCTTTAGCTCAGTTGGTAGCCAATCTAGGTATCACTCCAGCGTTCATAGTTCAAATCTCCGTTTGGTAACAGTCTCCAATATCACCGATATGCGACATTGCGTCTCAGTGTCATTCGTATCTAACCAAAGATTCGAGTTGGAAAGTTACCAGTTACTGGCGAAGATTATTGTGTTCGAGTACTGGTTATCCGTCCAGGTCCCTCTTTCACCAACATATATTTCATTACTTAAAAGCAGCCAGGTGGTCAAGGTTTTAGTGAAAATACATATTGTTTAATTGATATTGAGTTTATGAAAGATATATAACCAGTCATAATTAAGTTACGTTTTAAATTGTAAATTGTTGTTGAAACAGAAGCCATGAGCCCAGTGAAGAGTAGTTATCCGGCTGTCTGTAGGCCCATTGTGTCTACATTATATCTCTTTGATGTTTTAATTAAATTAGCGGAATCACTCTGGACAAAGTTGTTTGTGTGTTTGTTATAATTCTTGTTTGTAACTTTAGGTGATATTTAGCGTGATCATGTCGGCACACAAATGTCCGGCTGCCGATGAGAACGGTAACATACCGACCAGAACATTCACGATTCAGCCCGACGGTCTTCAGGAGTCCCTGGTGGTGGAGGTTGAATATATATGTGACTGCGATTGTCCGAAAGACACGGTGAGCTAAGTAACGGTTATACTAGTATACTGTACGGTACAGCTAACCTGCCATTTTTGTATTTCAAATATCTTCGTCAAAATAGTGAGAAGCATTATGAAACTCTGTATAAGACATTTTCAGACAAGTACGTAATT